>OX422215.1:548746295-549271295 GCA_949130495.1 Sambucus nigra
TAATGAATGAGAAATTTATCTTAAAACATGTCCATTTGAATGAATGGAACTTAGCAAATTGGGTATGGAAACAATTTGTCCCACATTGGAATGTTTTTTAGAAAAATAAAACATTTATATACAAAATATTTGGTTTTAAAGGTTGGGCCCAAGGGCCCCTACTTTTGTGGAAGTGATAGGACTTAGACGCATGTGGTTTAACCATACGCATGTGCATGTCGTCCATCCATCCAACTCAGTTCGGTTCAATCTGATCCAATCTCAGTCTCAATCTCGGTCTCGGACTGGGCTTGGGCTTATAAAATTTCTTCCCTTTTTAGGCCAAATTATTATAGTTTTTTGGTCGATTTTAACCTGTTTTAGCACGTTTAACTTGTTGCTTGGACCCAACAGTTACAACCGTTCGTAATTATTTTTTTTGTACAATCAACTAGAAAATTTATAAATTGAACAACCATGTTCATTTCTCAAACATGAAAAAAAATTCTCTCCTCCTCTTTCCTTTGCATTTCTTAAAATAAAAACAAAGAATATTAGTTCGTTGGGGCCAGAAAGATTGAAGTGTTTCTTTGTAAATGCATAAATAAATATGTTCGGCAAGGGTGAACAAGGATTCTAATTTTAATCTTAAATTAATTTTATCTTTTTATCCTAAACATACATCTTTATGACAAAACGGATAGAATAAATCATGCAAACACGATAAGGTAATTTAAGGAAAAAACCTTTTCGGGTAAAACCTTTTTTCAACATTTTAGAGAGTCTGCAAGACTATCGATTTATAGACTACTTGATAACTGCCATAAGTATAATGCTGAGTGCCTAGCGAATCTCTAAAGAATACGGCTCCATCTAGAATCTTCCACACGTGGCCTTTTACTCTCGGTATCCACCGATCAGCCTTCATCATCAGCAGTGAATCTCCACAAGTATCATAAGATCAACCGCGAAGAAATCTCTCCACAAGAGTTGTATGCAAGATACAAGCTATAGGGATTTAAACTTGATTCACTCAACTAAACTTTGGGAATGATGACTTGGGAATCAAAAATGTTTTCTCACAACAAAAATGTTGACAAATTTTGTGACGAATATGCAGAATCAGTTCTGACAAAAGTCTTAACGAAATCAAATACGAAATAGGTATTTATAGGGCGTTCACAAATTTTGATGTGGTGGAATCATTCAAATGAAAGTATAGTATCGTTCTAATAAGATTATCACCTTGTTCGAATGAGATATGTCTCGCTTCTAATAACATTTAAAAATCAAAACAGAGAGCTCTCGTGAGATGTTTGATTGAAGAAACCTTCTAACGAACTAATCTAATGAGATTTCACTCTCGTTTGAATAAGATTACCATCTCATTTGAATGAGATACATGTTAAAAAATTATTTCTAAAAAAAAGTAAAAACTACCTCGATTTTAAAATAAAAATCTTATTTCTAGTTTTAATAAAAATGAACATCCCAAAATATATTTAAGTAATAAATTCAAACACTAAAGCATTATACCTTCAAAGTGTGGTGATGCTTGAATGTTGGAAATGTTGGATCTTGGACTTTTTCTCTGCTCGAATCAATCGGTAAAGGGATATGCCAAAAACTATTGTAAGCCTAAGCTATCTAAGCAATGAGAGAAAATATGCACTTACAAATATCCTCCCTTTTGGCTATTCCGGTATAAACATAAAACTGAAATCCAAATTAAAAAATAATCCTCTAAGATGAATACAATATCCTAATACCCTCCCAAACCCTAAAATGGATAGGTAAAAGATATAGCTGCCTTCAAAAACTTCACTTATTCACGGTCTTCTCTTGGTTGCTCTCTAATTAGTGTCATCCAAATTTGATCATCCAAATACCTACACCCATGAAGCAAAAAACCACCTCATGATGCATCGAGTTTGAAATATATTAAATAATTGCATAAAGATATAGAAATCTCCCCCATAATTTGTCCTCCCCCTTTTATTTTCTCCAGAATAGACAAGGATTAGAAACTTAATCATGAAATATAGGGGCATCGCCAAAAATAATAAGATATCATCACAAAAATTATATCATAGAAGCATATGGAATAATAATCTTAAAGGCTCCCACAAAAAACTATTTTTGAATTTTCATATTTTTAAGTAAAAATAATTTTATAGAAACAACAGAAAATGCCATATATAATATAAGCAAAATATATTAAAGAAAATTCGGCACGCATATATATGTATAAATGACGACAAAAACTAAACACAAGACACATAAGCTATACACACTAGCATAGTATCGATGTGTCTAAACGTGTGCAATAGAATGAATGGGTATGAAATAGACATAAATGAATTATAACCCAAGCACTCAATTATGTTCAAAAAGTTCTAATTGATCACAAAACTTTATCCCACTAAGCTTCAGCCTCAAGTGATAAATAAATTTAAACTTAAAGAACAAAACGAGCATGATGGATACAAGACTAGATTATTGATGATTCTATAAATCAACAACGCCATGACAAAATAAGCATAACTAGGATTCAATGTCCAAACCCGTTAATCTTCAACTAAACTCCCTCAAAAGAAAAACATAATCATATTTTTCTATTCATTTGAAATGATTTCTTTTGAAAGATTAAACAAACACGTTAATCTTTTGAAATGATTTCATGCAAAGTCGACCTATCTTTCGCAACCCTTTCCCGTGTGTAATACCTCGTATTTTAATGACCTTTAAATTATGGGATTAATTCAATTAAATTGGGATAAATTAATTTAATATTAATCCGGATTTTAAAATAAATATTTACTAGCGTGACGAGAGTTAGTAATTATTGGTAAGAATTGTATTGAATATTACTAGATGAGTAATGTAATATATGAGATTTAATTTATTAAAATTGTTGCAAGTGAATAATACGACAATCATAGATTTTAAGTCGGGACCTGCATGTGTCGTGTCGGGACTAAACTGATGGAATAAAAAGTTAATTAATTATAAGTCACCCGTATGGGAATTAGGAGTGTGTCAATATGTTAGAAAGGGTTGCGATAGTTAGAAAAATATACTCGGGGGTTTAGTTTGGGTATCGGGACGTTTTTAGGCCAAACTGGTAACCCAGGAGGGCATTTTGATAATTTTCAATATTAAGCTTTAATTATGGACGAAAATTGAGAGGTTATATCTGATAAGAGTTAGAGTCCTCGAGGGTTAGAAATCTTGGAGTTGCAGAGGGGCTAAGGAAGAGAGAAGAGATAAGGCTTCCAAGGAGGAGAGCCACTATCCCTACACCACTCTCACCAATTCCACCACTAACGTGTAGATCGGAAAAAGGGAATCATTCCTATAACACTCTAATTAATTGGAGCAGACCTTCGATTTCTAGGCAAGTATCTAAATTGTTGTTCTTTAGTTTATAACACATTCATGCTAGTGTAGGAGATAATAAATTATGTTTTCACTAAAGATAAATGATATTCGAGATATTTATATTGAAATTCTGAATAGAAATCATGTTAGGACAACCCTATTGTTATATGTAAATGTTGATTACGAAATTGATGTCTAGTAGAGGTTAAATTATGAAAGAATTAGAAAGATATTTATCATGATAA
The DNA here is from genome assembly GCA_949130495.1 of Sambucus nigra. Taxonomy (NCBI): domain Eukaryota; kingdom Viridiplantae; phylum Streptophyta; class Magnoliopsida; order Dipsacales; family Adoxaceae; genus Sambucus; species Sambucus nigra. The sequence goes on from OX422215.1 coordinate 548,749,901, forward strand.
TAAAAACAGGGTTCTTGATGTAGTAATTTGAATTAACCCTTTAATTGATGGCCCTTGATGAATTCGTATATGTTTTATGTTAGAAATCATGTATGTAGGATGATATAATTGTTGGTTTGATTGATTGGGAGTTTAGGACATATTAATAGAGGTTTTGAGGATTTATGCTGAGGAAACTCGTAGGTTTGATTTGCATAAATCTGGGCAATAACTGCTTGATCGATCGATCTACTCAAGAATGTTGATCGATCGACTCCTTTCATCAATCGATCAACTCCTCTTGAAAAATGGAAACTTTTCCCCTTTTTATGTTAATCCAATCCTAATGTGTAAGGACCTTTGGACATAATTTAAGTATCTTAATGGGACATGAGAAGGACCAGTAGGGTATAAGTAGGGTCTGGGTACGACGAGTTTTTATGAGATTTAACCATGGGGTTTTGGGAATATAAATTGAGTGGGAAATCGTGCGTGCAGTATAGTAGGTCTTTGAGAATTAAGAAATACTTAGACCAGTAGAGTAAGTAGGTTACACCTACTGATTTTATGTTTATGGAGAGAATACACTTCGAGAGACGAGAAGTAGTCAAGGATTTACAGTAATTTAAAGAATAAAAAAGAATGATTTACTTATACATAGAACTTGGGCATTATATGCTACGCGTGGCTAGAATATATTATGGGTATATATATATATATATATATATATATATATATATATATATATATATATATATATATATATATATATATATATTATGAGTATATATATAATATGGTATATTTGTGTGTAATCATACCCACGCTACTTGCTATCACGGGGGTTCCACGCCGGGACAGTCTTATCACGATTGGACCTTTATGGAGGATATTGACTTGTATCCTAGAACATAGCATCCTTGGTACAGGCTATCTGAAAATGGTAGTTAGACGGTCCTAAGGGACGTGAGGGTATGTACTGACCTCTTAGTGACTTGGAACTATGTTTTGCCTCTAGTATGTGTCTTTTGTGTTAATACAGTTCGAGAGTGATTTCGAACTAGTATTTCCCTTTATACGAGAGATACGGGAACTTGATAGCAGAGTATGCCAGCACCATAGATTTATATGGGGTGGCCTATTAGTATATATATTATGAGTGATAAATATATATACCTGATATTAATCAACTGTTCTTGTAAGTTAATAAAATGGAATAATTTATATTAAATGAATTAAGTGGATGAGAACTTAAGTCTGTATTAAGATGAACATAAATGGCTTAATTGATAAAAAGGGGGGGGGGGGGGGTTATCGGATATAAATTGGTGATGCAATTACTTGAGCAGAGCTTGGTGAAGGGAAGTTGGGTTAAATTAGTAACTTGGGTTAGTTGTATCTAAATTAGTTTAGTAGTACGTTGGCATGCACACTATTTGAGGCGTGAGAATTTCCATGTGAGTGTCGAAGTACTAATATGTATGTAATATCAACTGGTGATCATTTTAAACACTTGCAAAACTATTTTAAAGTTGTTTTACACTCAGGCTCTAACCAGTTTCCTGCCATCTCTTCTTTCTCTTGTATATATATATATATATATATATATATATATATATATATATGTGTGTGTGTGTGTGTGTGTGTGTGTGTGTGTGTGTGTGTGTGTGTGTGTGTGTGTGTGTATTGCAGTAGACGAATTCACCCTTGTCTTCTCAGTCTTCTATTTAGTAATTATTTTGTAGGGCATGTGTTGCCTATTCCCAGAAGTATTTATCTCAGAGAGATTTGTTCTCTTTACTTATTTTAGTATTCCGGTTAAGTTAGGATTGCTTTTGAATATTACTTTGTTCTCCAATGTGTGATACTTTATTTGGTTGATCTATCTAGCATGTTTACTTCACTTGGATGGTTTGGTTTTAAAATTAATATCCGTGTTCATGAAAATGGTTTCATATATTAAATTAAAACCGGGCTTTAAAATTAATTATTTTGACACTTAGCTTAATTATTTATTGGGTGGTTAATAACGAAAATTATTTTCGACGGTGATGCTAAGAATGAACCTACCAAAAAATTTGATTTAATTTAATAAAGGACTGATCACCCGGTATTTAATTAGGCGGGGTGTCATAGGTGGTATCAAAGCATCAGGTTCTAGTGTCGTTAGGATCTGTGAGACTTATTATGCTTCCAACATTGCTTTATTTGATATAGAGCCCTATGTTTAGGATTCTTGATTTCTATGGTGAGATTTCTTTCTTCTGCTATAACGTATATATATTAGTGAATCTTATTTACGTTCGGGCATGTTTGAACAATGAAGTATAACAGGCGAGGGCCGTTGGGCGAATAACAGGAGGCAGGGCTTAGTTGAGGTTGTAGAGTATATTATAGGATGATGACTGTAGTAGAGGTCACCCCTATTATGGAACGAAAAGTCATGACTGTAAAGACAGCTAAGGTAGCATATGATTTCCAAGTGCTTCTATAGTCGAAAGTGGTGCCAAATTAGACTCACCCAATGTGGTAGTACTGGGAGAGAGTCAGATGAAGAATTGAGGAGAACCATCAGTGAAAGATCTAGAAATGAGGGAATTGTGTGTGTTAACCAACGAAGGTAAAATATCCAAAGGCTTGGGCATATGGAGGAGTGTGGTTAACCGGAAGTGAGAATTTGGGGTAAAATTTTTCTTCACTCTTCGGAGCAAAGTTATAATGGCGGGAGTCAAGCACCACATTTAGAAGTGGAATGTTGTGTCAATGGAAGGATCTTAGGTACGGTTTACGATTTGTTCGCATGTTCCTTCATCAGATGTTCATTTTAAGATGTGAATGTTGTTTTGAACTCATCACAGGAAGGCCGGACAGAAGTCCATGTGTGAAAATTAAACTAGTTATTTAGCGAATCCTGTGCCGGATGAAGTAGATACAAATGGAGAAGAGGATTTTAAGTGGGAAATTGACTCATAAGAAAAGTTGATAAAACTTAAAGGGAATTATGTTGGGCAGTCGATCCACATGGTGATAATGTCACGCATTGTACGTAGAGATGTTAACGCTTCTCTGTGAAGGGAGCTAAAGGAATCGAAAGATGTAGTTCGGGGAGGTAAGACTGAATGAAACGTGGTTAGCAAAATGCCGCAAGGGGGAGACCCATCATAGGACCCATTTAAATGATTCAGGTAGATGAACCCTTATCAAGAGATGGTGCATTCAGTAAGAGCTATCAAAGCTAGTAGTGTGTTCCTTAGGACCAACAAAGCTAAGTGAATAACGGGAGTAGCCATCAGGAATCGAGCCTTCCAAAGTCCGAGAGAAGGACAACCCTAATATGGTCAGTATGACCGGTGATAAGTGGATTATACATAGAGGTATTTTATGGAGAATGAAATCACATGCGTTAATGTTTCCCGAAGAGAGTGATGGGACAAGAGAATGGTGCTTAGTAAGGGGCAATGATTAAAGTAGTTTTTATTTTGGTTCAGACAAGCATGTTATGCCCGAAAACCATTTGAGCAGCCGGTTAATTGGCAAGGTAGAATTATGAGTTTTACCCTCCGAGGATGAGACGTGTTTTATGTGACACGAACGATTAACTATATTTTGATTTTTTCTAGATTCGCACATGAGACGAGCTTAATGCATATATCGATAATGTTATTATTATGTGAATGTTTTCCCTGGTATAGCGGGATTTTCTTTAGTGTTATCCACAGAGGATGGATGGGTGTATTGATGGTGGTATATACCTTATTAAGGTTACTCGTTTTAGTGATATGTTATATAAGTATGATATTATCTTTATTGTGGTTTTATAGCAATAATTAGACTGATAATGGGCAGCTATCATAAGTCTATCGGGGTTGCTGTCGTAGTGCAGGATATTTTGTCCTGGAAAAGCCTCACCTACGAGAGGGTAGGGCTCGTATGTATATCATATATTATTGAGACTTCGAAGGGTATAGTGGTATCGAAATGCTTAGTCCCGGGGTGTGTAAGGACTTTATTATCTTGATTCAGTGAGTATTGGGTTTACTATTGAGCAGAAATATTTAACTCATTATTATGTTAGTGAACAAGACTTGGTGATAGGAAGAGCGCATTATTATATGTATTCTTCAGAGATACGGGAGTCAAGATTTATATTCATATATTTGGGGATAGGATTTTAAGAGTCCTGATTGTATGTGTACGAGGTTTATGGAATGTGATTACCACCAATGCTGAGCGATAGTGCAATTTGTGAAAGGTTCTTTTCTTAAGTGTAATTGCGGGAGGAGATGTAGCTTTTATGCCAAGAGACGGGAATATAGGGGTACATGTTATGGACAGAGGGCCTAACGGATTTTGATAACTGATAATGCTAGGTAGTAGTGTATCGGGGGGTTCCTTGTTTGGATTTCACTTTGTTATACATCCCACGCATGAAACTCAGCGTAAGGTTGGAAGTGGGGAGATGTTTGGTCATTAGTCCATGAGTCTGATACATCGATCGTTATAAGAGCAGGTAGTTATAACTGTAAGTTGAAATTTAAGTTATGATTTAAGGCCAGTGGAGCCGGTTGTGTGGTAAGTAAGTATTGAAGCTTTTATTTTATCACCATGAGTTGAAGGATGGAATGATGATAAGGAGGATTTAAAATTTTGAATTCTCGGGTGATTGGGAATACCCATGTGTTATAGCCACGTTGTGAATACATGGGAAATAAAGAATTGAGTGTTATGTGTGAAGCGTATGTGATGTTTATGCTAGTATGCACGGTTTTATAGGGTGTGTGGACATCCGGGTTAGCTGATGTCAGAATCGTCCGGGTTGAAGGAACGTGGGAATAGATGTGTGGAATATATGTTTGTGGGACCAATATAACGAAGTGGAAGTGGTAGAGTGGATTAAGCATCATGTGAGAAGGACCATAATCCATATATATGTGTGCGATCAGAATAGCACACTCGAATTTGGTTGAAAGGTTATGGGAAGCCATTTAAAAAAGGGGTATTCCATGAGAAAAATAAAATTTAACTATTATGGGAAAACACTTGGAGCGGAGTTTTACCTATTCAAATGTTGAGAACGACTTGTGCATACAAAGAATGATGATCTTAGTAAGGTATAAAAGGTCCAGAAGTGTACATCGTGGAGAAAAGTGCACGGGTCAAAACTTTCGGTATACACCGAGGAAATAAGGGGAGTATTAAGTGTCACTTAATGTGAGACATTACAAGTATATGTCGATGTCGAGAGGTACATAGTGAGTAGTCTCCGCATGCACCGATCATCGATAGAAATTGGTTGGAGCAAGAAGATCAACTAAATAATTTTATAGCAAGCCGACGATTCCTGTAATGGAATAGGGAAGTCAATTTGGTAAATTTCTTTGATGAGTCGCCAACCTCAAGATAAGGTCATGAGTCCTTCGAATGAGTGGAACAAGTTGATCTAAAAGAAAGTAATTGTTATTCTTTTGGGTAATTTACACTATTAGATAGTATGCCCCAATCTTTCTTTGAATAGAAGGACCGCACCGGTAGGTGGTCATGCCCGGTATTGCCCTGAACTAGAATGAGATCCTTGAAACCCACCTCCAATATAGGATTTTAGGAAGAAGTGGGTATGATGTTTAGTTTTGAGCAGGTTGTATCACATATAACCCGAGGAGTAGGCAAAAGGCGATAAGCGACTAATGGAGCTGTATGAAAGTAATTTTGGATTCATTGAGATCATTTCATTTCCACAACGGATATAACTAGTAGGTGAAGTATAGTAAGGTAATTGGGAGAGAATATTACCTAATGGTAGGGTTCTGTGGAAACACTCGTACCTATTTATGGTGAACAAGGTGCTTATTGAGGTTTTGGTATAGGAAAAACCTTAACTATTCTCCCTCTGGATGTTTAGAGGTGAGTGGATAATCAAAATTTTGGATTGGTTGAGAGTTAGAATATAATGCCTAAAGTGGAATAACCACATAATGTCTTAGGTAACCTTTTAACTATCGTAAGAGTTACGTCGCCAAGAATTGAGATTTTAAGAATTGACAAGAGTAGTCAGATGTTCATATGGTTTCTCCCAGTACGGAGGTTTTCTATTTAGATAAATACGGGAGTTGATACGAGGTGAGGTGAGGCCTCCCAATAATATTGAGACAATGGGGCCAATGATTTATAGGCTAGTCTTATTCGAATATTGTGTGGTAGGAGCACAATTGAGGTGCCGTTATTGAGGTGTGACCCTATACTGATAAAGTGTCGAGAGTGTTAAACAAACTTGTTATAAAGCGGAGGCTATAGTGATTGAGCCTTACTTTGAAGTTGGTATTGAGTGCTGGAGAAAACCTATTTTATGAGGTATTCCTTACTTTTTTGAATTTCGGGACAAAATTCCATTACTATGGGAAAGTATGTAATACCCCGTATTTTTATGGCCTTTAAATTATGGGATTAATTAAATTAAATTGGGATAAATTAATTTAATATTAAAATAAATATTTACTAGCGTGACGAGAGTTAGTAGTTATTGGTAAGAATTGTGTTGAATATTACTAGATGAGTAAAGTAATATATGAGTTTTAAACTAAAATTATTGCGAGTGAATAATACGACAATCATAGAAATTAAGCCGGGACCTGCATGTGTCGTGTCGGGACAAAACTGATGGAATTAAAAGTAAATTAATTATAAGTCACCTGTATGATCATTTCAAATGTGTCAATGTGTTCGTAAGGGTCAGTATAGTCAGAAAAGTGTATCTGGGGGTTTAGTTTGGGTCTCGGGACGTTTTTAGGCCAAACAGGTAACCCGAGAGGGAATTTTGGTAATTTCTAATCTTAGGCCTCAATTATGGATGAAAATTGAGAGGTTATATCTGATAAGAGTTATATTCCTCGAGGTTTAGAAATCCTGGAGTTGTAGAGAGGCTAAGGAAGAGATAAGAGAGAAGGCTTCCAAGGAGGAGAGCCACCATCCCTACACCACTCTCACCAATTCCACCACCAACATGTAGATTGGAAGAAGGGAATCGTTCCTATACCACTCTAATTAGTCAGATCAGACCTTTGATTTCTAGGCAAGTATCTAACTTGTTGTTCTTTAGTTGATAACACATCCATGCTAGTGTAGGAGATAATAAATTGTGTTTTCATGAAAGATAAATGAGATTCGGGAGATTTATATTGAAATTATGAATAGAAATCATATTAGGACAACCCTATTGTTATATGTAGATGATTGACTATGAAATTGATGTCTAGTAGAGGTTAAATTATGACAGAATCAGGAAGATATTGATCACGATGATAAAAATAGGGTTCTTGATGTAGTAATTTGAATTAACCCTTTAATTTATGGCCCTTGATGAATTCGTATATGTTTTACGTTAAAAATCATGTATCTAGGACGATATAACTGCTGGTTTGACTGATTGGGAGTTGGGACATATTAATAGAGGTTTTGAGGATTCATGTTGAGGGATCCCGTAGGTTTGATTTGCAAAAATCTGGGCAATAACAGCTTGATCGATCGATCAACTCAAGAATGTCGATCGATCGACTCCTCTTGAAAAATGGAAAATTTTCCCCTTTTTATGTTAATCCAATCCCAATATTTAAGGACCTTTGGACATGATTTAAATATCTTAATGGGACATGAGAAGGACCAGTAGGGTATAAGTAAGATCCGGGTAAGGTGAGTTTTTATGTTATTTAATTGTGGGGTTTAGGGAATATAAATTGAGTGGGAAATTATGCATGCGGTATAGTAGGTCTTGTGAGAATTAAGAAAGACTTAGACCAATAGATTACTGAGGGTACACCTACTGATTTTATGTTTATCGAGAAAATAAACTTCTAGAGATGAGAAGTACTTAAGGATTTACAGTAATTAAAAGAATAAAAAAGAATGATTTACTTATACGTTGAACTCGGGTGTTATATGCTACACATGGCTAGAATATATTATGGGTCATGGGGGTACCTAGATGAATAAAGCGAAACATATATGGGTGAATGTATATATATAATATGGTATATTTATGTGTAATCATACCCATACTACTTTCTATCACGAAGGTTCTATGCTGGGACGGCCTTATCTCGATTGGACCTTTATGGGGAATATTGACTTGTAACCTAGAACATAGCATCCTTGGTACAGACTATCTGAGAATGGTAGTCAGAAGGTCCTAAGAGACGTGAGGGTATCTGCTGAACTCTTAGTGACTTAGAACTATGTTTGGCCTCCAATATGTGTGTTTTTAATTAATACAGTTCGAGAGTGATTCTGAACTAGTATTTCCCTTTGTACGAGAGATACGGGGACTTAATAGCAGAGTATGCCAGCACCATAGATTTATGTGGGGTTCCCTATTAGTATATATATTATGAGTGATAAATATATATACCTGATATTAATCTACTGTGCTTATAAGTGGATAAAATGGAATAGTTTATATTAAATGAATTAAGTGGATTAGAACTTAAGTTTGTATTGAGATGAACATAAATGGCTTAATTGATTCAAAAAAAGGTGGGGTTATGAGATATAAATTGGTGGTGAAATTACTTTAACAGAGCTTGGTGAAGGGAAATTGGGTTAAACTAGTAAATTGGGTTAGTTGTATCTAAATTAGTTTAGCATTACGTTAGGCATGCACACGAGTTGAGGGGTGAGAATTCCCAAGTGAGTGTGCAAGTACTTACATGTATGTAATATCAACTGGTGAGCATTTTCAATACTTGCTAAACTATTTTAAAGTTGTTTTACACTAGGGATCTGACCCGTTTCCTAACATCTCTTCTTTCTCTTGTATATATATATATATGTGTGTGTGTGTGTGTGTGTGTGTGTGTGTGTGTGTGTGTATTACAGGTGCCCAGCCACAGGGGTGTCATGCTTAGACCTTTCGATCATTGACGTGTGCAGCTAGTGTGGGAGTTGTAGGTACTTGCAGTAGACGACTTAATCCTTGTCTTCTCAGCCTTTTATTTATTCATTATTAGGTAGGGCATGTGTCATCCATTTTTAGATGTATTTAGCTCAGAGAGATTTGTACTCTTTACTTATTTCAGTATTCCAGTTTAGTTGGGATTGCTTTCATATATTACTTTGTTCTGCGATGTGGGATACTTTATTTGGTAGATCTATGTAGCATGTTTACTTCACTTGGATGGTTTGGTTTTAAAATTAATTTTCGTGTTCATGAAAATGGTTTCGTATATGAAATTAAAGTCGGGGAACTTAATCTTTAAAATTAATTGTTTTGACACTTAGCTTAATTATTTATTAGGTGGTTAATAAAGAAATATTTTTTCTATGGTGATGCTAAGAATGAACCAACCGGACACTTTGATTTAATTTAATAAAGGACTGATCACTCGGTATTTAATTAGGCGTGGTGTCACACCATGTACACTCATATTTTTCCTATAATAAACAAACTCTCGCGGGTAACAGTTCTTAATGCACAAATCTTCCATAGTCACATAAACAGGTAGATGAAAAAATTGACAGGAGAACATCTCACCAAGCTCAAATGTACACTGTGAAGTAAATGTTCACAAAGCTCATGCATGTGTGTGCGGAAGCATATACAAGGTCGAATCCATAAAGAAAATAAACTTCGAAACAACTCCATGAAAACATGACTAAGAACAATTAAAATATCTAAAGTCATAACCAAATTTCCTAGCCACGTGGAAATTCCAGAGTGAATTAAATTCAAATACACCAATATGCCATAAAAATCTGTAAAACTAAGATACACGAAATTCGAAAATCTTTTGTATTTTTCAAAATTTTTTATCAAACTAAAATATTTTTTGTATTTTTCCCACATGACTAAATAAAAGAAAAATATAATCCAAAAAGTACACATGTGATAACATTAGCAAATATATATCATGAAGCACAACTAGAGTAGGCAAACATAATCATGCAACCAATAAATGATAAGAGATAGTATGTGAAGCATCAACTGCAAGCATGTGGGACTCAACTAACCTAACATTTAGCGTCTTCAAAAAAAAATTCCTAACCCAAACAGGTGTATTCCTAATGCGAGGGGTTTTGGGAATCGAAGGAATAGTCAATTTTAACTTCCTAGAACTTCCTCCAAGATCATGAGAAAAATGCTTAAGGTAACCTTACCTACCACAATGCGAATATCTGTAAATGCAAGAAATGTTTCCTATAGGTTAAACTTTTCTAACGTCCTTGGATTTAATTGACCCTCAAAAATAAACAATGGTCTTGGCTTTGACACTTGAACTATTAGAAATATGTGAGACAGTACCATCACTACTAAAACTACTCGAGTCTTTTAAATCATCTTTAAACTTTAAAATTTTAGACTCAGGAAAAGAATTTGACTCTTCGAATTTGAGGGAGTCCTTCTTCATATGTTCAATCATTCCTAGAAGGTTATCTCGCTCCACCTCAATGAAAGCAAACGTATCCCAAAGAGTCTTCTCTCGTGCCTTAAAATCATTAATCAAAACACTATCCTCAACATCATAAACATTAACCCTACAATTATTAAGGTCCTCTAATTCTTTCTGTAAACATTAGACTCTATTATCACTCTTTTTCTTACACAATTCAAATTTTCTAAGATCACGGTCCATGTCCATAAGCTTCTCACGAAAGAAATCTCTTTGATTTTGAATAGTTTGCAAAAGATCCATAATGAATTTAAAATGAAAATTTTCTTTCTCAAGAATTTTAATTCATTTCACAAACTTCAAACTCGAACCATTTAAGTCGTCAAAACTATGGGAATCCATCGAGATAAATAATAAATCACCCAAAAAGTACTAAACGGGGATCAAATACAATAACTTAGTGAAATCTTATTGATATCACTTGTAAATACGGAATTAAATATGCTCAACAAGGATGGATAAGGATTCCAATTTTAATCTTAACTCAATTTTATCTTTTAATACTTAACATACATCTATGTGATAAAACTGATAAAATAAATCATTCAAACACGACAAGGTAGTTTAAGGAAAAAACACCTTATGGGTAAAACCTTTTTCAACACTTTAGAGAGTTTACAAGACAATCGAGACTACTTGATAAATGCCTTAAGTATAATGCATAGTGCCTGGAAAATCTCTAAATAATATGGCTCCATCCAGAGTCGTCCACACATGGCCTCCCATGCTCGGTATCCACTGATTAGCCTATATCGTTCGCAGTGACTTCCCTCAGGTATCATAGGATCAACCATCAAAATATCTCTCCACAAGAGTTGTATGCAACATACAAGCTATAGGGTTTAAACTTAATTGACTCAAATAAATTTTGGGGCCGATGATTTGTGAATCAAAAAGGTTTTATCAAAACCAAAAGGTTGAAATTTTTTGCAAAGGATAAGCAAAATCATTTCTGTCAAAAGTCTTAACGAAATGAAACACGAAACAAGTATTTATAGGACGTTCACAGATTTCAAGGTGATGGCATTGTTCGAAAGAAAATACATTGTCGTTCTAACGAGATTATCATCTCGTTCGAATGAGATAAATCTCATTTATAATGACATCTAAAAAGTCAAAATAGAGAGCTCTCATGAGATGATTTATTGCAAAGCCTTCTAACGGGATACCAATCTCGTTTGAACGGGATGCATGCTAAAAAACTATCTCAGTTTTTAAAGAAAAAATCCTATTTCTAGTTTTAATAAAAACGAACATCGCAAAATATATTTAAGAAATAAATTCAAACACTAAAGCATTATACCTTCAAAGTATGGAGATGCTTGAACGTTGGATATTTTGGATCTTAGACTTCGTCTTGGCTCGAATCAATCGTTAATGGGATATGCCAAAAACTAATGTAAGCCTAAGCTATTTGAGCAATGAGAGAAAATATGTTCTTCCACTCTCCCTTAAATCCGTAATATATTCTATCTTTGGAGACAATAATTTACAACCTTAAGCACTGTGGAGAGAATCAAATCGTCTTAAGGAGACTATGAGTATCATAGGGCTCGGAATATTTTTTATTTATTATTTGTTTATCATTAGTATAAATAGTCAATTTCTTTTATTGAAATTCTATTTTGTTATATATATATATATATATATATATATATATATATAAGGAATAATAATTCTTATGTTGAGTGTTTCTGCCATCATGGGGATCCAAACAAAGGCTCGAAGTTGCTACTACGTGTTATTAAAAAAGACTACTCCCACAAGACATTCTCCACTGATTTTTTTGAAAATAAGAGCTAAATCAAAGGGAAATTTATCACATAGGGATTTTAAATCAATTCCTCTTTATAAGTCGAACCAAGGAAGGTGGTGTACACAGGTTCCATGGCACATTGAACTTCATAACTCCTTGGTTGATATTCTATATTGTAATAATAATGCATTTATATGGAGCCACAAAGATGTGTAAGGTTTAAATGAGTCAGTTATGACTAGTCGTCTCCACGGGATCCCTCGTCTAGGCACCTCAAGAAAACGAACATAAATTTTGTGATTAAGTGGAATAGGCCACTTATGCTAAAGTGGAAAATTATACAAACTCTAAATTTATTATAATATTGCGTTACCCCGAATGGATAACAAATTGTTTCACGGTTTGGAAGTTAAACGGGATGTTAAAAATGCAATACGGCTACTTATATCTCAATCTAGAAGTTTTACAACATTGGTATCATTCACCAAAAATATGCATGTCGATGCACACCAAAGCATATCCTGAAACCATCACATGAATGTATTCATACTCCGACGACTAAATAAAGATGGATCAGAAGAATAAAAAAGTGTCATTCATGACAAACCTAGGGACATACTGCTCCTGTATAATGGCGTCCATCCCAAAAATATTGGGACAATATACTAAATACTTATGAACTCCATGATAATAAAACAAATTAGACTAACAATTGGTAATTTATATATGACATTCTAGTTAATAAAAAGTGGCAACGGACCATGATGCGCATCTGTGAGACGGGTTTCAAATGATTAACAACCAAAGCATAAAGATAAACCCTTAAAGGTACGCATTGGGGGTATCATTGGGAAAAGTCTTGATATATATAGTTAATCGATAGCATATTAAGGTCAAATTGGGGAAGGTGGAAACTTTGTATATCTAATATAATTATTTAAATATGGTGTACTCAAAATGGAGCCTTCCACATGGTAAAGAGTTAATTATATTAGTAATTCTAGCTTTCTCTCTCTCTCTCTCTCTCACCACTCACGAGCGGATGTTTAATCTTCTCTTTCTTATACCCCTAAATATTCTCTTTCAAAATAAATACTACTATGGCCAAGGCTGCCGAGTGAAATCCCATCGAATATGCATGGCCTCTGCCTCGATCACCAAATTCTATTCGCCTAAAATATATGCCTTTGCCTCTGATTCCTTTTGTCCAGATCCCAAAAAATAAGTGCAAGTGCCTTTTGAATTTTTATAGGGTCATTTTATATTTCAAGATTTTTTGTATCTTATTAGGTATTTCTCCTTGTAAGTTCTAATTTGTAATATTTTTTTGTATTAGTAAAACTGAGAAGGTAAGATTGCTTGAAAAGCTCTGATACCAATTTGAGAAGGCTATGTGATATCGATTTCAACAAATTTGCAAATTTCAATTTAAACTTATTTAATTCATTACACCAAAATGTTGTTAAGCATGATTACACCAAAATGTTGTTAACCGTGACTAACTTGTCACGGTCTCTGACCGTGACACGATCGTGACAATTCTAATGGACTTGTCAAGGTCAATGACCGTGACACGTCCGTGACAAAAAAAATTGTCTCGCCCAGAATTGTCACGGTCATTGACCTTGATAAGTCCAATTTGTCAAGGTCAATGACCATGACAATAGTGCAGATTTGGTGTAGTGATTGGAGTCAATTTTTAAAATAATTTTATTTAAACCTTAACACATACATCTATGTAGATAAAATCAAATCATCAAAAAATAAATATTGTTGACACAGATTTCAGGGAAAAAAAACTTTCGGGTAAAACCTTTTATTTCACTATGAAGAGATAAATCACAATTTACACACACAATGAAATTTGCAATGCATATCCGTAGACATTCACATAGACCTCATCCTAGAGTCGTTAATGGATCAACCATAGAAAATCCACAAGAACACGCAGCGCTGAATCAATCAGGAACACCCGCAAGTACTCCCAAATATACGCAGTCGTCGGCCATAGATTTACTCTCTCTACAAGAGAAACTTCAACAATATCGTATCTTGTGTTCCAAAACAATTCACTAAACTATTGGGATTTTTGTGAATTAAAAATATATCTTTAGACCCTAAATAAAAAGGACAAAATAATTTTGTAGTTTGCAGTTTTCGTGTATCTGAAAAACTCAAGTCTTCTTAAAGAAAAATGACTCATTTAACATGCTATTTATAAAAATCTTGAGGCGGTGATCTCACCTGGATGAGGTCCTTATGTCACGCGAACAACTTTAAATGTCGTCTGAAGTGCCATCTCAGGACATATCAAATAAGTTTAGAAAAGTAAAACATTAGCATGTCATTTGACAAAATGCTTCAAGTGAGCTTCAAACGAGCCTTCATGCGATATTGCATGTCATTTGAAGACTTCATTATAACGACTTTGTCATGTTGTTTGAATGACATTGACATGTCATTTGAACGACATCAGTGAAAAATAATTTTCGTTAAAAATCCGCCTCAACACTTTGAAAAAATTCTTTTGACGAAAAATGACGCCGCAGATGTTTAAAAACAGTTTAGAAAAGTTATCCCAGCACTTTAAATAAACCGTTAAGGGACTTAAACACAACCTTACCAAAATCTATCTCGCATAGACTTTTCTGTTGAAGAATGTTGATATTCGGATTCGTCTTTATGCATGATTGAACTTGAACTTTTCTTCGACGGTTGTAGCGGTATACGACATACTCTAATAGAAACAAGACAATGTAAAATATGTCCTTTCAAATATCCCCATAACTCTATGTCGGTACAAACTATAAACATCTGAATTATCAAATCAAATGTCCTATACAAATCTAATATCCTCCCATGAACCCAAAAATGAAAAGATACAAAAAATGCTAGTCTTAAACTTTCTTCAAAAATCTTCAATTTGAAATTTTCAAATCTCTAACTTTTCTTTGTCATCATCACGGTGTGAAAAATAATGATATTCAACTTTGTACCTAGACACATGAGACAAGAAACAAATACCATCGTGACGTATCAAGTTGGAAATGAGATAAACATAAATCAAAATAAATATCAAATCTCAAATCTCCCCCATAACATAAACATTCCCCCATTAAATCATAACTTGTTCTCCCCCTTTTATTTGTCCGAAATAGACAAGGAAAATAATAAATAAAAATAAGCATGGAGTGTCACGACAAGAAAAAAAATCAACTATGATCATCAAGGAGAACCTTGAATGTATTCAACAACTATTTTTTTATTTTTAAAACAAAAATAATTTACAAAGGAACATCACACACCATGAATTTACACTAAGATAACCAAATCGTAGAAATGGAATGAATGGGTGTGAACATATTCAATAGGTAAATCAACTCAAACATACATAACAAATGTGCACGATGAATATGGATACTCCTAACGAATGAACTTCACAATCATCCTTAGGTTTAAAATATTGTTGAATTCAAATGACATCGACTTAATCAAATCAACAAATCAAAGTCTAAATTGATTTCCACACCGATTGCGTCTAAAACTATCTGATGCTTTTTAAAGACTTTATCACGACGTGCAAACCCGTTGATTTATTTCCAACCAAACTCCCTCAAATATATTTCTTTTTCAAGATCTTTTGAGGTTTTTATTTTTTTCTCAACTTTAGAAAAATCTTATTGGCTCCATTTTTGGGATATGATTATTTTTATTGTCTTAATTTTTTCTTGGTGATCTTCTAAACGGGGGATTTCAAGACGTGATTATTATTCACTAGAAGCCATTTCTCATGTTCACTCATCATTTTTTCATATTAAACAAATTCCTCGCAGGCAACGGTTCTTACTTGCACTATTTCATTATCAAATTTTATCGCATATGGTTAATTTTAAAGACATGATTGAGATAGAAAAACTTTGACCAACATGTGATAGACAAGTACAATAATCAAACAAATCCATGCAAGTGTGTATTAAAGAAAATCATGAGTCAAACATGTAGAAATTAATCTCAAATCTCATCTTAATGACTCCAAACATTATAAAGCACACGGATGAAATGATGTATCATCTCAAAACACTATCAAATAGTCGCATGGATTTGGAATGATGTTGTGACTTGGTCATCCTAAATGTATATCCATAAACGGTGTAAACAAAATGCAAAACTCTTTTTGTCTTTCTCAATTTTCCATAAAAATAGAAAATCTTTTTTGTCTTTTTTCCAAAAAATTTCAGAAACAAAAACCTTTTTGTTTTTTCAAAAAATAATATCAAAAATGAAAAATACGAATACAAAAGAGGTACTTACTAACAATAGGCATAAAATATCATCATGAAAATCATCCTATGCTAGCAAACAAGTCTATACCTCAACAGTTAGGTGCGGTGGAGTTTTTCAAAGATGGTGACATCCTACAAAAAACATCCATCAAATCATGTGAAGTCTTGACCAAAAACTTTAATTGCTCCCTAATATGTGCAAACTCTCTCATGTAATCATGTGGAGCATCATGTGTGGGTTCATGTGTCATAGTGTGATGAGGAAAAAATTTGTGCAACACATTACCCAACTTAAAATAGAATTCCCAAAGGTGTCCTCTCTTTTTTCAAAGGGTGCAAACATACACGGGCCAAGGAAAACTTCTCATAAAACATATAGGATGCGCTCTCCTATCGGATAATGGACACCTTGGTGGATTGGATTGAGATCCATACGTATCTATCACCAACTCGAAACCGTCTAGGATGCAACATGGGAAGTAGATGCACCGTCATGACCTATTCCTAATCTCTTAATATTAACCAAAGTGGGACCGAGGAGCATCTTTCCTACCTTCTTAGATGTATCCTCTATAGTGATTTCTACCTCGAGGGCTTGTTCGATATATCTCTCTAATTGGACCACGCGAGATTCAAGTTCACTCTTTTTTTGAGCTATGACGATTAACTTCTCACTCAAAGTAACCTTCACCTTCTCGAGTTGACCCTCTGATGCCTCAAATACCCTCAAAACCTCAATCTCTCTCTCCAAATCTAACACCCTAAAACATAATTCCTTATTCAACTTCTTTATCGGTAAGGTCTCAACATAAAAATATCTAAACACAATTTGGCGCTCACTTTTACCTTCTCTAGTGCACTCACTCTAACACTCGCTAGAAACAGTCAAACTATCATCCTCGAGACTCTCACGTGCACGAGTATCCTCGTCATCGTGGGATAAACTAG
Source organism: Sambucus nigra (assembly GCA_949130495.1). Lineage (NCBI taxonomy): Eukaryota > Viridiplantae > Streptophyta > Magnoliopsida > Dipsacales > Adoxaceae > Sambucus > Sambucus nigra. The sequence goes on from OX422215.1 coordinate 548,767,303, forward strand.
GTGTGCTCACCTAACTAATTAAAACGACGACATACATCCCATGTAAAGACTCATCCTCAGAATCCTTCACCTCTTCCTCACTATCGCTAAGAGTGGTTGTTATGGTAATCTTCTTGCCCTTTCTCCTTAGACTAGACACTCAAACGTCCTATTCCCGTTACCATCACAATTAAAATATCTCTCCTCCTCCTCATTCACTTTCTCTTCCTCACTGCTCTCTTTGCCCTCATCTTTATTTTTATTTTTCTCAAAAAATCTTTTATTGGAAGAATTTTCTTTTGAAAATTTGAGAAACTTTTTGAAATTTTTAGCAAGCATGGCCACATCATCAAAATCAAACTCGCACTTAGACTCAGAATCACAAACTCTCACTTTTTCACTCTCTTGGACACTTCCTTTCTTTTTTTAGACTGGGCTTTAAGTGCTATCCCTCTATCCTTAGGCTTGACAATGTCAGTAAACATGTCAATTTCATATGTCTGGAGGTCTCCTACCAGTTCTTCTAACTTGAGATTGCTCAAATTACCTAAGGAATTCAAAACAATCACTTTTGAGACAAAACGTGTAAGGATACGATTTTATAAATGTGTGTTAACAGTTGAATATGTCGTATACCGCTACATCCATCGAAGAATTATTCAAGATCATACATGCATCGAGACGGATCCGAATATCAAGATTCTTCAACATTCGAGCCTCTGCAAGGTTAATTTTGGTGAGGAAGTATTTAACTCCCATTACGGTTCATTTGAAAGTGTTGGGATATTTTTCAAAAGAGGTTTAAAAAATTTCCAAAATATTTTCTAAGTGTTGAGGCGTTGTTTTTTGTCAAAATAAAATTCCCAAGATTTAAAGACGGATTTTTGAAAAATAAATAAATTTATTTTTGCACTTTTTCTTTCGAGCGACAGCCTTTTGTCGCGCGAAGCTTTCTTTCAAACGACATTCGCTTCTAGTTTGAAGGACATCATGTTTTGTTCAAGGGATGTACCTCCTTAACGTTTATATAAATAGCTCATTAAACGAGTCTATTTTCTAGAGGAGACCTGAATTTTACACAGTATGAAAAATTGCAAACGGCAAAAATATTTTTCTCTTCTCCTTTAAGGTTTTAATCCTTTTTTTTCAATTCATAAAACATCCCAATCTTTATGTGAAATATTTTGGAACCCAAAATGAGATTTTGCTGGATTTGTTCTTATAGGGAGGATAACCTACTACTGATCTACGTTCCACTTGAGGGATTTACTAGGCTAACGATTGATTGCGTGTTAAAGGGAAGTACTCGTGGGTGTTCCTGGGCTGACTGGACTGCGTGTCCTGGTGGATCTTCTATGGCCGATTCATTATTGTTTCAGAAATACATGTTTTTGTGGGTTCTTTAGGGATAACTCATTGCAGATTTCACTGGTAATTTTGTAAGTTATAAATTGCAAATTATTAATGAAATAAAGGTTTTTTTCCCTTTGGTGATTTTTTTTCTTAAAATTGGTTTCCTTTGCATGCTTCTTATATTTTATGATTTCAAATCACTTAGATGCATGAGTTACGATTTAACTAAAAATTAGGATTAATTGACTTATGTCAATTTGAAAACACTTGAAATATTCCCCTATACTGAACAAGTTTACAAATTGATATCAAAGCATAATTAAGAAGATCATCGCATTCTCAAATTGGTATCAGAGTGGGTTGCACTAAGTTATTGTGTTTTGATCAAGATTTTCTTAAGTATTGCTTTTGGTGGTATTGATGATTTTAGATGTCAAATTTTTGAAAGGTCTAAATGGAAAGTTCACATGAATTCTTGTTTTAAATCATCCGCCGAAAATGACTCTGAAGGTGTTTTGGTTGTGAGGGAATTGGTCATACGGCAGATAAGTGTCCGACTAATATAAGAAAGATTTTTAATAAATCTACATCTCATGTTTCTTCACATAGTGATAGTGATTCTGAAAAAGAAGTTTTTTATGCTTCTAAGAGAGAGCTTTCCACCCCCGTGACTAATGATGAGAGTGAAAGTGACGAGAGTAAGGAGAAAGAGGAAGAGTTGAGTGAGTTGCAAGTTACCTACAATAACCTATATGTGGAATCTGTAAAGTTAAAGAAGGCAAACTTGAAACTAGAAGCTAAATTGAAAAAACTTGCCTTAGATAAGAATAACACGAATGCCTTAATTGAGGATCTTAGGACATGTGAGGAGAATATTAGAGATAAGTTAGGATATGTCGAGGGTGAGAGAGATAGTCTTAGAGGGTTGATTGAGAATATGAAAAAGGAACTTTTAGAGTTTGAGGATTCTAGACATGTACTTGAGTCAAGGATAGGTGAGCTTAAGAAAAGTTTAAGAGAGACAAGTAAGGTGAAGTTTGATTTGGAGTCTAGGTCAAAAAAGTTAGATAAGATGCTAGGTACTATCCAAATCAAGGAGGATAGGTGTGGTATAGACTTCTATGATAGTGTTGCACCCATTCCCAAAGCCAACCCCACACGTGTGAGAGAGCCTCCTAGGATTATGAAGAGATAATAAACTAGAGTTATTAGGAGAGAGCCACCTAGGAACAATTCCTCAAACCTCCACGTGTCGTTACAAATTTGTTTGAGTTAGGAAATCAGATTTAGAGGCTTTTGAATTAATTGTTCATGACTCTTCTTTGATTTCACGTGATTCACCTCATGTTAGATCTCTCGGTTGATTGTATTTGATTGTTTGTCATACGCTAGTTGTGTTTCATGATATATTCTTACCAGTGTTATGACTTGTGTACTTTTGTACTAGATTTTTGGTTTTTGATAAAATTTTGAAATATACAGAAAGATTTTCATTTTTTTTGGGAAAAATTTTGAAAAATAAAAAAAAGATTTTATTTTGATAAAATTTTTGAAAAGTCAAAAGGAGTTTTGTATTTTGTTTTGCACCATATATGGATGGACATTTAGGATGACCGAGTCAAAATTTCATTCCATATCCATGTGATGATTTGATAATGTTTTGATATGCGTCATCATTTCATTTTGTGCTTTACAATGTTTGGAGACATTGAGATGTGATTAGATGCTACTACCTACATGTTTGACTCATGAGTTCCTTTAATGCAAACTTGCAAGAATTTGTTTGATTATTTTACTTATTTATCTCATATTGGTAAGAGTGTTGTCATCTCAATTCTTTCTTTAAAACAAACCATATGCGATAAAACTAGACAATGGAAGTAGTGCATGTAAAAAGCGTTTACTGTGAAATATGATGAATGAATCACGGGAAAGGGCTGTGAGAGTAAAAAAAATTAATTCATCGAGAAAGCTACTGATAAAAAGAGCCCAAAAAAATTTAAAGGCAATAAAAAGATAAATATGTCAAAAAGGGGCCACCTCAAAAGAAAAATACAATGATTATTATTTATGAGGGAGTTTGGATGGAAAGAAATGAAAAACGAGTTTGCACGTCCTAACAGCGTCATGAAAAAGCATTCATAGTTATAGACATTATTGGTGTGGGAATCATTCTTGACTTTGATATGTTCACAAATTGAGTCGATGTCATTTTAATTCAACACTTTCAACACCTAAGGACAATTTTGATATTCATTCATTGGGGGTACACATATTCATCGTTCACATCTGTTATGCGTGATTGCATTGATTTTCCTATCAAATATATTACCACCCATTCATTCTATTTCCATAATTTGGTTGTCTTAGCGTAAATTCATGGTGTGTGATTTTCGTAAAATTATTTTTTGCATTTTTGTATGAAAAATTGAAAATCAAAAATAGTTTTATGAAAGCTTTTGAGTTACTCTTTGCATGAGTGTAGTTTGATCCATATTTGCTATGTATTTTTATCATGACAACTCCATGTTTATTTTTTTTATTCATTTCCTTGTCTATTTTGGTCAAATAAAAAGGGGGAGAACGAATTATGGGGGATTTTTTACATTATGGGGGAGATTTGATTATATTGATTGATTTATTCTTATATCATTTCAAACTCGATGCATCACGAAGGTATTTTCTTTATCTCATGTGTCTAGGTACAAAGATTGAATATCAATATTCTGCACACCTTGATGATAAAAGCTTAAAGATTTGAAGATTTGAAGTTGAAGATTTTGAAGAAAAGTTTGAGACTAGCATTTTTTATACCTTTTCTCTTTTGGGTTCATGAGAGGGTATTAGATTTTTATAGGCATTTTTTATTTGATAATTCAGATGTCTTTATTTTGTACCGGCATAGACATAGGGAGAGATTTGTAAGGACATGATTTTATAAATGTTCGTTAACAATTGAGTACGTCATATACCGCTACAACTGTTGAAGAATTTTTCAAGATCTTACATGCATCCAGACGGATCCGAATATCAAGATTCTTCAACATTCAAGCCTCTACAAGGTAAATTTTGGTGAGGAAGTATTTAACTCCCATTACGGTTCACTTGAAAGTGTTGGGATATTTTTTAAAAGAGGTTTTGAAAAGTTTCCAAAATATTTTCTAAGTGTTGAGGCATTGTTTGTTGTCAAAATAAATTTTCCAAGATTTAAAGACGAATTTTTGAAATAAAAAATAAATTTATTTTTGCACTTTTTCGTTCGAGCGACAGCCTTCTGTCGCGCGAAGCTGTCGTTCAAAAGACATTTGCTTATGGTTAGAACGACATCATTTTTTGTTCAAGAGACGTGCCACCTTAACGTTTTTATAAATAGCTCATTAAACGAGTCGATTTTCCAGAGGAGACCTGAGTTTTACACGGTACGAAAACCTGCAAACTGCAGAAACATTTTTGTCTTCTCCTTTAAGGTTTTAATCCTTTTTTCTAATTCATAAAACATCCCACTCTTTATGTGAATTGTTTTGGAAGCCAAAATATGATTTTGCTGGAGTTTCTCTTTAGAGAGAATAACCTACTGCTGGTCTAGTTTCAACTTGAGGGAGGTGCTGGGCTGACGATTGATTGCGTATCATAGGGAGTACTCGTGGGTGTTCCTGGGCTGACTGGACTGCATGTCCTGGTGGATCTTCTGCGGTCAATTCATTATTGTTTCAGAACTGTGTGTTGTTGTGACTTCTCTATGGATAACTCATTGTAGATTTCACTTGTAATCTTATAAGTTGTAAATTACAAACTATTAGTGAAATAAAGGTTTTTGCCCTTCGAGGGTTTTTTCCTGAAATTGGTTTCCTTTGCATGCTTCATATATTTTATGATTTCAAACCACTTAGATATATTAGTTAGGGTTTAACTAAAAATTAGGATGAATTGAGTTAAATCAATTTGAAAATACTTGAAATATTTATCTGCACTGCACAAGTTTACAAATTGATATGAAAGCATATTTTAGAAGATCACTGCATTCTCAAAAAGTTTAGGCAATGATCTAAAAATATTTTCAACTGCACGTGCATCAAGAATGTACTTACCAAGATTGAAATTAGTGTTGACAATGTCAGAAAAACATGCATAAAAGCCATCAAAACACTCATATTCAAGCATTGTAATTGTTTCAAATTGAGTAGTTAAACTTTGCAATTTAGACTCTTTGACCGCATTCGTGCCTTCATGGGTAAGTTTCAAAACATCCTCAGCTTCTTTTGACGTACCGCACATCATGATACATCAGAACTCGTCAGGCATGATGTCTCCAGAAATTTCACTTAGCCCACGAGAATTAAAACTTCTTCATTTAAATTCGTCCTCAGTCCAGTCAGTCACAGATTTAAGATTACTGACATTATTAGTAGTGACAGTGGGAGGATTCCACCCTCTTTCACAAAAATCCCAAACGCGCTCATTGATTGCCTTTAAATGAGATTTTATGCGGGCTTTTCAATTGGCACAATTAGACCCGTCAAATATTGGCAACCTATCATATAAGTTTTCATTCGGAAACATTGCGAAATTTTTTCAAAATCAATTTTTTCAAAAAAAAATCAATATCATAAAAACTTTGCAAAAAATAAGGATAAAGCATAATAACTTAGTGTAACAGGATCTGATACCAATTTAAGAAAGTGGGATCGCTTGAAAAGCTCTGATACCAATTTGAGAATGCTATGTGATATCGATTTCAACCAATTCGCAAATTCCAATTTAAAATTATTTAATTGGTGTCAATTTTTAATCAAATTTTATTTAAACCCTAACACATACATCTATGTGGATAAAATCAAGTCATCACAAAATAAATATTGCTGACACACAAATTTCAGAAGAAAAAAACCTTTCGGGTAAAACCTTTTATTTCACTTTGAAGAGGTAAATCACAACTTACATACACAATGAAATCTGCAATGAATATTCGCAGACACTCACATATACCTTAGCCTAGAGTTAGCAATGGATAAATCACTGTGAACCCATAAGAACACGTAGCTCTGAATTAGCTAGGAACACCAACAAGTACTCTCAATGACACGCAGTCGTCAGTCTTAGATTCACCGTCTCTACAAGAGAAACTTCAAGAAGATAGTATCTTGGGTTCTGAAATATTTCACTAAACTATTTGGATTTTTGTGAATTGAAAAATAAAGTTTAAAAACCTAAATGAAAAAGACAAAATACTTCTATAGTTTGCAGTTTTTGTGAATCTAAAAAACTCAGGTTTTCTTGAAGAAAAATGGCTCATTTAACATGCTAGCTATAAAATCTTAAGTCGGTGATCTCGCTCAAATGAGATCATTATATAACTTAAATAACTTTAAATGTCATTTGATGTGATGTCTAGTGACATACCAAATGAGTTTAGAAAAGTAAAACAGTAGCATGTCATTTGAAAAAATACTTCATGCGAGATTCAAATGAGCCTTCGCATGACATTTCATGTAGTTCGAAGACTTCATTCGAACGACTTTATCATGTTGTTTGAACAACATTGATATGTCGTTTTAACCACATTAGTGAATTTTTTTTTGTTAAAACTGCGCCTCAACACTTAGAAACAATTCTTTTGACGAAAAATGACACCTGGGATGTTTAAAAACAGTTTAGAAAAATTATCCCAACACTTTAAATGAACTGTTCATGGACTTAAACACAACCTTACCAAAATCTCTCGTAGAGGCTTTTCTAGTTAAAGAATGTTGATATTCGGATCCCCCTTGATGCATGATTGAACTTGAACTTTTCTTCGACGGTTGTAGCGATATACAACATACTCTAATGTAAATCGGACTATGTAAAATATGTCCTTACAAAAAATATCTAATTTCTTATGTTTTATAGGTTTTCTTAAGGCATAATAGAGGAAAAGAAAAAAAAATAGTGTTTTCTCATTAAATGTCTTAGGGTAAATTTCTTATACTACTTTGAATAATGCATTTATGGCAAAACAAATGCAATTTTGGTAGCTTACTAAGTATTTATCTTTGTAAATTCTTGATGCTATTTGTATTTGGTACTCCATATACCTTAAACTTTTTTTAAATTAAGTTCTTAAATCATAGTACCAGTTGTTAATAAAATAATGTTTTGTGTGCGACTGATCTCATGTTTTCAAAACAAGAATATGCAGTTTTATAATGTTAAATTGTATGTTTAGTGTTTATTCAAAGGTCGCTAAAGAAGAAGAAGAAGAAGAAGAAGAAGAAGAAGAAGAAGAAGAAGAAGAAGAAGAAGAAGAAGAAGAAGAAGAAGAAGAAGAAGAAGAAGAAGAAGAAGAAGAAGAAGAAGATTGAATCTTTCTTCAACTATTTATATGTATATCTTGTTTCATATTTGAAGAAAATGGGAAGTTAGTTTTGTATCGTTAAAGACTGTCCTATCGTCAGTATCCACCGCATATTCTCTTTGATTTCTCTCAGGCGTCCATCGACATTTCTATCATCTTTGCTATCAGGATCAAAGCCGATATTTAATGCTAGAGAAAGAATTGGCAGGTAATGGGACATCAATATTTAATGCTAGAGATATACGGTATGGTAGGCGTGCACACTAGATGAGAGGTGAGAATTCTCAAGAGAGTGTCGCATACTAACATGGTTGTCACATTAGCCAGTAGGCATTTTAAATACTTGCTAAACTATTTTTAAACTGTTTTATACTCGGGCTCTAACCCATTTTTTATCATTTCTTTCTCTCTCTTGTATATATATGTATGTATTATGGGTACCCATCCATAGGGGCGCCATGCATAGGTTCTTTGGATTTGACGTGATGCAACTTATGTGGGAGTTGTAGGCCTTTTCTTTAGACGACCTCTTCGTTGACTCAGTTCCTATTTTAGTTCTTTGTAGTTAGGGCATGTGTCGCCCGATTTCCTATTCTGTTTGAATTTGTTTGAGATTTATGTTTATTTATATTTCCAGTATTCCGTACTTTTTGAGAGTTAACTATTGTCAGGATGATTTCATTTATGGTTTTTAAACTTGGTTTGGTTTATCTAGATGGTTTAAATTCTTGTGTGTTAATTTTCATCCTTAAAATTTATGTGATTCTTAAACTGTTGGTTATTAAAAAGGTTTTCGTATTGGAAATTAATAAAAAAAAAATAAGACTTTAAATTGTTTTTGACACTTAGCTTAATTATTTAGGGTGTTTAAATTGAAAATATTTAATTTGCGACAGTGATGCTGAGAATGAACCAACCGTTCACCTTGATTTTAATTTAATAAAGGACTGATCACCTAGTATTTAATTAGGCGGGGTGTCACAATGATCTTCTTCGGATGATGTAGAGGAGGCCTTTGCAGGTCTTAGAAAATCTTTGTTGCATTCCCAATAAGCCTTGGAGACAGAGAAGAAGACTTGGGACGGCTGAAGAACATCGACATAAGGTTGACTCGACTGCTGCTCAAGCTGAGCGCAGGGCAAAGGCTGCTGAAGTATAAGTGGCCAAACTAGCGAAAGACCTTTATTTTAAAAAGGATAAAAAAAACAAGGCTCTGGAGGAATACTTCAACAAGGGTTGGGACAAAGACATTTTCCACCTCTACCCAAATTGAATATGTAAAGAACAAATTCTTTAAGGAAGGTTGGTTGGTAGCATTGAAGGAAGTTGACATTACTAAGGATTCTGAACTTTTTCTGAAGCATGACCTTGGCTCTCCCCCCAATCTTGAAGATCAAGTTGAGGATGATGTTGGTTATGGCGAATCATCTTTGGTGGTTGAGTCTTCTATCCCTTTTATCGACCAAAATAAAAATGTCGCTGATTCAGCTATCCCTCTAGCCGAGCAAAATAAAATCCCTGTTGATCCAGCTTCCATTTTTACTAACTAGGGTGTAAAGCCTGATGTTAAAAAGGATAAGAAGAAGGTGTAGACTTGCTCAGATCAAACCAAAGATGCGTATACTTATCTCATGTTTTTTCTTGATCGGGTTGTGGTCAATAATGTTACATACTATGAAATGATCGTAGAATTACAAGAAGGATATAATGAGGCCAAAATTTTACTGCATACTAACTACGAGGACAAATACCAAGTATTAAATGAAGCCTGGGGGGTTAAGGAAAAATTAGAGATATATGCTTCTGCTTTTAGGAAGAAGGAATTTTTGCTGAATCGTGAAGATGATGAGGCTAGAGAAATTGCTAAACTCTTAGAGGAAGAGAATAATAAGTTGAGAGATGAACTTGGGTCCCAAAAAAATCCTCCTGCTGCTGATACTAATGAAGGTGCGTCTTTCATGGAGAATAAGAATGCCAAACTGAGAGAAGAGCTCAAAGCTTTAAAGAAATCCAAGTCTGCTTCATCTTCTAAGCAAAGGATCAGTCGTCCAACTATTGATGAGGCCAGAACCTAGAGGACCTTAGCCGACCAAGTTACCGAAATAAAAGCAAAGAGTTGAGCTGTCACCGAGCTATCTAAAAAGATGGAAGCTAAAGATAAAATAGCAGCCTACCAATCCTCTCTACTGCAAGTGATAGATGGTGTGTTGAAGAAACTTCAACATCAAGTTGAAAGGTTGACTTTCCAGTTCCATAAACAGCCTATGGAGGTGTGGATGGAAGGTTATAATGAAGCTTTGGGATGAATGGATTATCATATTTCTCAAGCTCAGTGTGAAGGCTACAAGTGGGGGTGGACCAACTACTTGACTGTGATGAAAGTTGATCAGAATAGTTGTCTTTGGTATTGGGCTGATCCTGGAATTTTAAATTCTGATAAGTGTCCATTCAAGTTCGATGTCAGTTGGATTCCTATCAATTCAATTCCCCAATGCTTTATATCAAAATATTTATGGGACTATGGGTTGCATGATGAATTGGAAATAGTTCGGCCTTCTCATCTAATGGACACACAGAGAAACAACAATAGAAGAATGCTTCAGGATTTCAACTTCATCAATTCTCCATATACTTTGGATGATCTTCCAACTGACATGGACAAAGTGAAGCCATCTTCTAAAGCTGAAGGAAAACACCCCCTAGAATAATTATCTTATAATTCATTTGAAATACATTTGATTGTAACAAAATTTATATGAATGAAACATATTAATTTTTTATTAACTTATGACTTATTTAAATCAATTAGTTAACTTGCAATTGTTGTTCCATTAGTTTGAGTAATACATATGGATATATTTATCCAAATTTAGTATCAATTACCAGTGGTATTGCCATAGGTTTTACTAATGCACTTAGATTTATTGACCCAAGTTTATCATTAGTTACCAGCGGTGACCAAGCATATGTGAAATATATGGTTATATTCCTATATCTAAGAATTTTTACATGTCTTCCTTCAATTGACTTGGATTGGGTAAAATGCATATTTATCACTAAATTTTTTTGCCCAAGTGCTGAGGATTTTAATCCTATTTTGACTTGGATTTTTAATAGATGAGAAAGTACTAAGGATTGAAATATTATTTTGACTGAGTCAGTTATTGCTTTGATTGTTGATTTTTATGATCAAGTGCTGAGGACTTTTTATCCTGGTCGTAACTAACCGGAACTGAGGATTTTTATCCCGATTGTAACTGATCAAAACTGAGATATTTGGTCATAACTGAGATATTTATAATCTGAGGGATATATGTATATGTATCTCCATACTTCAACAAAAATAAAAAAAAACAAAACAGAAATAATAGAAACCAACAATTTTATTGATAATCATCTTAAAAACAACTGAAATACAAAGCTTGCAATCTAGTGATAATACTTTCTAACGTGATCAACATTCCAAGGATTCTTGAATTCTTCACCCTCCAAAGTTTTTATCCGGTATGTGTCCGGTCGGATGACTGCAGAAATACGATAGGGACCATGCCAATTAGCTTCAAGCTTGTTTCTCTTCTGTATCACCTTATTAAGAATATAATATCCTTATTTCAAGTTGGTCGGATTGACCCTTTTATTATAGAAGTGAGGAGTTCTCTGTTGGTAGGCAGCATTTCTTAGGGAAACATCATCCCTTACTTCCTCTAGCATATCAACATCTAGTCCCCTCATTAGATCACTGACTGTGCAACTGAAGTTTAATACCCTGTGGGTTGGTAAGCCGAGCTCGGATGGTATCATAACTTCAGTTCCAAACGCAAGAATATATGGTGTTTCCTCTGTTATGGTTCTCGACATTATTCTGTAAGCCCATAACACTGAGTGTAGCTCATTGATCCAGTTTCCCTTATCTGCGTCAAGCCGTTTCTTTAGTCTATTCAGTAGAGTTCTATTTGTTACTTTTATTTGACCATTACTTTCAGGATGTCTTGGTGCAGAATAAAGCTTCTAAATTTTAGATTGGACACAATAGGATTTAAGATCCTCATTGTCAAACTGAGTTCCATGGTCTACAATAAAATCATATGGCAAACCATAGCAACAAATTATACTCTTCCACATAAACTGGTATAATTTTTCATAAGTCATGTTGACTAGTGGCTCTGCCTCAACCTATTTGGTGAAATAATCAACAACAATGACCAGGTATCTCAACCTGCCTTTGGTGGTTGGAAATGATCCAACCAAGTCTATTCCCCAAATATCCAAAGAAAAGAGATTAGAGTTAAAGAAGCATTGGGTATTTTTCTAACATTAGAGGACCATAGAATTTATCACATTTCTTTGCAAAGAATGTGCAATTTGCCCCCATAGTCGGCCAATAGTATCCCTGTGTGGTAATCCATTGAAGCAATGTTCCCCCAGCTGAATGAGCCCCATAAGAACCTTCATGGAGTTCTTGGATCAAGTCTTTCACTTCTATTGGGTGAACACATCTTTGCATGGAGGTCGTCAGTCCCCTTCTGTATAGAACTCCTTTGTCAAGTACATATCTTCCAGCTTTGTATTTGAGCTTTTTAACTTCTATGGGATCTGCTGGTAAGGTTCTGTCTTCAATATAATTTCTGATGGGATCCATCTTCAATATAATTTCTAATGGGATCCATCCAAAAGGGTCCCAAATCTACTGCAATGAAGTTGACCATTAAATTTTCATCGATGCTCCTATTTTCCAGAATCTCTATTATTGATGCTAGCCGAGCAAGTGCATTTTCTCGGGCATTCCCTATTCTTGGAATTCTTTGTATTTGGATAGCAGGTAACTCGGCTAACACTTTTATAGCTTTCGCAAAGTATCTTGTCATCATTTTACTCTATATATACAAAGGACTTGATTCACTACTAGTTATGAGTCACTATGGACCACTACTTGCTCGACACGTAGTGAGTGGACTTGATCTAACCCAACTATCAAGGCTTCGTATTATGCCTCATTGTTCAATGCTTTGAATTAAAACCTAAGGGCATATTCAATGTCGATATCATCAGAACTGTTAAGGATTATACCTACTCCATAGCTAGTAGCGCATGAAGAGCCATTAACATAGTCAACAACCCATGCATGAAGATCTTTTTACTCTGCTCAGTACACTTATGTTCCATTTCTTAGCTTTTGAGGAATTCAGGCTACTCAGCAGCAGCTTCAGCTTACTTTTGAGATAAACTTTCTCCTTCTGACTTCTTATCGGAAGGAAAATTCAGTTGGTTGGGAACTTTCTAGTAAGTGAATTCAATAATAAAATCTGCTAAAGCTTGAACTTTCAACGAAGATCTAGGCTCATAAATAATATCAGATTCTCCTAACTCCACTGTCCCATACATAAATCTTTATGATTTCTCATGTTTATGGAGTGCTTGTCGAAGAGGCAAATCTATATATACTACTATGGTATGTGCCTAAAAATAAGGTTTCATTCTCCTAGAGTCCTCGATAAGGGTTAAGGCCAATTTCTCTAAACATGGGTACCCAATCTCAGCTCCTCGAAATGCTTTGTTAGTGTAGTATACTGGATTTTTCACTCCATTGTCCTATCTAACTAAGGCCGAGATCATAGTTGATTCAGAAATGGCCAGGTATAAGCATAATTTCTCCCCTAAAACTGATCGAGGGAGCAATGATGATGATCCTAAGTATTTCTTCAGCTCCTAGAAAGCTTGTTCACACTCTTCGTTCCACTCAAAAATCTTCCTTAATACTTTAAAGAAAGGCATACACTTATGTGTTGCTCGGGAAACAAATCTATTTAAAGTTTCCATTCTTCCAGTCAACCTCTACACATCTTTCTTACAAACTGGTGATTGTACCTCAATCAGAGCTTTTATCTTCACGGGGTTAGCTTCAATTACCCTTTGGTTGACAATGAAGTCGAGGAACATCCCTTCTCGGAATCCAAAAACACATTTGGTGGGGTTCAGCTTCATCTGATGCTTTTCTAACTAGTCAAAAGTTTGAGTTAGGTCGGCAATATGTTCAGAGGCTTTTTTCTTTTTGTCAGCATGTCATCCACATAAACCTCCATATTTTTTCCTATCTGTTCTTCAAAAACTTTGTTTACAAACTATTGGTACATTGCACCTACATTTTTAAGACCAAAAGGCATCACATTATAACAATAAGTTCCTCGAGGAGTGATAAAAGATGTACTTTCCCTATCTTTAGGCTTCAATTTTATCTGGTTATAAACAGAATAAGCATCCATAAAGCCTAAAAGCTCATTTCCTAATGTAGCGTCTACCAGCTGATCAATTCTTGACAAGGGAAAATAATCTTTTGGGCAAGCTTATTTAGATCCATAAAATTTACGCACATCCTCCATTTATCATTCTTTTTTTTTACCATAACATCTACATACTTCACATCTTCAAAAAACTAAGATTTTTGAAGCTTCTATACCTTCTCTTGGATAGCTTGATTCTTCTCAATACTAAAAACTCAAGGCCTTTGCTTGATCACTTTGCCTCTTTACTGATGTTGAGCTCATGGCATAGGAATTTTGGATCAATCCCAAGCATTTCCTCATGTCTCTAAGCAAATACATTTTTCCTTTGTCTTAGGGAATATCACAAATTCCTATTTAAGAACATGATCAAGTGTTGAGCCGATCTTTGTGGCTCTCTTCAATTTATCATCGTCCATAATGATGATTTCGATTGCTTCCATAATTTATACTTTGACTTTTATCCCGTGGATCTAAGGTTTCAACCTTAGATTCACTATTAGGTTTAGTGGAATCCACCTAATAAGTTGTAGTCTTTTTCTTCAATTCAATTAGGTCTTCTTGCTCGGCTGAGGAGTAGTAACATTCTCTTGCTACCTTTTGGTCGCCTTTCACCACACCTAGCCTAAAATGAGTAAGGAACTTCAAGCATTGATGAACTATTTATGGAATAGCCTTAAACTTCTTTAGCCCTACCCTGCCGAGGATCACATTGTAAGCTGATTGAACATTTTTGTCCATTATGAAGAAGAGTATTTTCTTCATATGACTTATTGGCCAGGTTCCGAATAACACTTATAACTTGATTGTTCCTAGAGGATAACCCTTTTCACCAGAAGAGCCTATTAGTGGCCTTTGATATGGTTTCCACTGACTAAGCTTCAAGTCGAGACTTTGAAAATAAGGACAAAATATTATATCTGTCGAGCTCCCATTATCAATTAATATTCTGGCAATGAATATATTTTGGATTCTGAATTTGACAAACAACGAATCATCATGGGGATAAATTACCCCAGAGAGGTCATTTTTGGAGAAGCCAATCACTAACTTATCATTGTTGACCTTTATCGGCTAAATTGATCCTTTGGATATAAGAATAAGCTTGGGCCTCATTTAGGTAAGCTTTTCTTTGAAGCGTGTGATATCCTCCCCCTATGTCTCCACCTGTAATCATATGACATTCAAATGAACCTAAACTGAACATAAATACCTCGCGTTCTGGTTATTTGGTCTTCTTCGATAGGTCGGGATCATCCTCGTAATCATCATCGCGATGTCTCTTATAATCTTCTCTAGAATTACATGGATAATTTGATCTTCTTCTAGACTCTCTGCTATCATGTCGATCAATAAATTTATTAAGGTTTCCTCGACGGATGGGAGATTCTATTTCATTCTGCAAAGCAATGTAACCATCAGTTGTATGACCATGAACCTTATGAAAATCGTAGTACTTAGATCTATCCCTTTTGTTAGGAGGGGCTCTCAGCTTCCCAGGCCATCGTAATTCCTTACTATGCTTCATTTCTTTGAGGATATGGTAAATATCAACACTCAATGGGGTGTAGTTCCCATATCTCTTGAGTTTTTATTAATTCTTTACCCTCTATTCCTTCCACTCCTTATGGTCTTTTTATTCATTCTCTTAAACTTAACATCAGACTTTACGGCTAGACTCTGTTTGGCAGCCATTGCTTTCTCAGCGTTCAATATATTTCTTACTTTCGTCATAAGTTCATCCATCGTCTTGAGAGGATCTTTAGCCAAAGCGTAATACATCTTCTCGGGAATCAAACCACTCATAAGAGTATTGATGGCCATTTTTTCCTCGTAATCAATTACCTACAACTTCTCATTGTTGAACCGAGTAATGTAGTCCCTGGTGCTTTCGCCCACTTGCTGTCTTATACTCATAAGATGAGTCACTCTTGTTACTGGCTTAGATCCAAAGAAAAATTTATTCATAAATAGCTTGACCAACTGATTAAAGTTGGTGATTTATCCTCGAGGTAAATTATTATACCATATTTGGGTTGAACCCATAATGGTACTGGAAAATGTTCTACATCTCATCTCACCTGGTACTACATAAATATCTGCTACAGCTTAATATTTCTCAATATGGAGAACATGATCGGTTTTACCATCATATTTGGGGGTAACCACCAGATCTTTAAATTTAGAGGGAGTGGGAAAGTCCACAATTGCCTAAATAAAAGGAGATGCTTTAACAAAGCTCCATTGTAAAGGATTCTTCACTTTCGCTATTTCATCCAACCTATCTTCTAACCCTGGATTGATCCTTTCCATGAAGGATTACCTGCATCAGATCTATGCGAGGTAGCTCGGTTGTTTCGCCCATTCGTCTGCACTGAATCTCCGCTTGAGAGGTCTTTTCGATGCGTACAGATCGTCGAACGCTTGATCTTGATCAAACTGAGGCCTTATATTGCTCGACTGGACATTGAGTGTTCCTGGATAATTCCCTAGGAGGGTTTCTATTTCCTCTAGATCCTAGATGATCAAAGGGTAAATCTCTACTTAGCCTTTCCAAGACACTTGGCTTTTCAGGAGAAAAAGAATGAACGTTAGAGGGTTTTATAGACTTGGGTGATGAAATTTCTCCTAGGTGATAAGACGTATCGCGTGAAGTTATAGCATAACTGTGTTTGCTAGATATTAGAGGTGGAGGCAACATTTCTCTCTATCTGACTTATAGTGATTGAGCCAGTTGTCTCATTGTGTCTTTCATGGCCTCCTATTCTCTGGCGAGACTGGTGAGAATTCCATTTAAATCATTGTTTGGTGGTCGAGAAAGTGGAGCGGGCGGGTTTCTTTCATTCCTGATACTAGCATGATCATTCATCTTGTTTGAACAATGGTGTATGAAAATGAGAACGGTGATTAGAAACTCGTTACCACAGATGGCGCCAATCTGTTAATGTAAAAAACTAGACTAAATCTAATTATTTAATCACAGATAAAATATGTAAAATAGAAAGGGAACAACACAAGATTTTAAAGTGGTTCGGCTATATATGAAATCTTACATCTATTATTATAGTATTAATATTTGCAATAACTTGCTTGCTTATGTGCTTGCCTTTGATGGCAGGGGTACAATGTATTTATAATGACCCGGAGTCTAGGGGTTAGAATGTCAAGGGATGGAATGCATTTATATATTATGCATTTACGCCCTTACATAATGTCTCTGATGATTAGTTGTACAAACTATGAGTATTATGACTTTTGATATGTTGACCATTTACTGATCTTGTTGGTCGGCCTTCTCATTATTTGGTCGGAATTCCTTGTGCTGGTGGGTATTTCTTATTAGGCTATTATCAGCTGACAAGTATTACGGCCATGTAGAAGTACAAATGTTTATTTCTGATTGGTCCACATAGATGAATAATTTTTTGTATCAATAGAAGCCCCCAATGTTCTATGCCTTATGCTTTCATGAAAGTATAGAGCATTTGTTCAAGGGTATAGCTCGGGCTATTTTCATAATACTTGGTTGGAAACCGACTTCCAACACTAGTAAAACTTAACTGGTATTGTTTGCAGATGGCATTTTTATAAATAATTTGAAATTTAACGAATCGCATAAGGGTAAATGAGTATTTTTCGTCATGTGATTTGTGAAGCCGTCGGAACATCAATCGTTGGTATGTTTAAGCATTATGTTCACTATTTTCAAGGCAACCTATAAAAAGTGGTGAACTTTCCCAATTTTGCTTTACCCCCAACTTTCGAACTATAGCAGCCATCTTTGAACTGCGTTTGTCGTAATTCTTCATCTCTTTTGACAGTTGTTGCTAAATCCTTAAGTTTCTATAAGAATTCTTTCATTTTCCTTCTTTTCTTCTTCTTGAATCATGGTTTACGTAGTTTATATTGATTCTCTAGATGAATTTAGGAGGGAGTGGATGAAAAACGTTGCTAATGTCGTTTAATACAAGATTAAACTATATAAGCAACTCTGAGATGTTTGTTGAAGAAACCCTTTTCTTTTGAAAATAAAAATTATAAACAACAAGATGTGTTTACAAAAAAACTTATGTACGAGAGTAATCAAGACTTTGTAATCAGTTTTTAAAACTAAGACAGTTTCAAAAATTCAGCACACTATAGAATGAGATGAGTAGATGAAGACAATCAGAACACACAGTTTTTAACGTGGTAAAACCTCTCCCAACGGAGGAAACATCCACGGTGACTTCTAAGTCACAAAAACAAAAATCCACTAATAACAAATAATAGTTACAAACAATACAACATACATGCACACAAATCAACCTATTCTAAGTTTAGGAATATACCCCACTTGGTGTCCTTCTAACTTCTCATAGATGTGATTGTTGATGATGTTCTTCCAGTTTGATAACTTCCTTTGCTTTAGCTTCCTTATGTCGACTCAATAATCTTTGATCTTATTCACAACACTTCCAGTGTAGTAGTGTGTCAAGTGTTTGTGAAGTGATTCCTATCAACATGCATGAACTCACACACACTTAGTTTTACAGACAGTCCTAGAAAATTACATATAAAGACTATATGCTGTGATTTTCTTTTCTTTCTTTCTCACAGAACTTGAAACCTTTTTGACCTTTAAAAGTATCCCAGATTCCACGGATATCTCGCTTCTAAATCGGTCAAGATCTTAATCAATCTCTGTTTTCAAAATATTTTTGAGATTGAAAATCTCCAAGTGTGAATCCAACTAGGTCAAGGTTTAAGTTTCGTAAGAATAGAAACCATAAAACATTTTAAAAACTAAATCAGTAAAGATTTTCTTAAATCAAGAAAGAAATATGCAGATCTAGTGAAATGTAACATGCAGAGTGTAGATCTATAGTTTCTATGAAAGAGAAATGCAGATCTTCACACTAATGTTTAAGTTGTAAACAAGATCATAGACAAAGAGGTTACAGCTTCAATATGAACAAACCACTCTCTCTCAAACACTCAAGGTTGTGTTTGGGGTTGTGTGTATACGAAGTTTTGATTCAGAAAATGAAGTGTTTAGGGTTAGGGTTTGGTTTTGGCTAACACATTTTTCCTTTCTCTCTCTTCTCTCTTTTCTTTTCTCTCTTCTCTCTCACTTCTCTCTTCTCTCTATTTTTTTCTCTCAGAAATGACGAATGCCCAAAAGTCTTGAAAGTCTGAGAAGTGGGGGGTTTATATAGGGGTGGAGGAAGGTTCTGGAGATGCGAAGGGAATCAAGGGCTGAGATTAAGTCATCCTAAGATTAACTTGATCTAAGGGTTATAAAACAGCGGTGGTAAAGTCGATTGTGATTGGTTCATAGGATGGCACAAGGATAGGTTTAAAACACATGCAGACCATCGATAAGCTTTGATCCAACGATCAGCAATCCACCATCCAACCCTCTCACATAACAAACACAAACATATACATTAGGAGGATGACAAGTGTTGACATATGAGTGGCTCACAAACGCGCGTCCAAAGTAATTACAGGCAGCACCCTGAAGTCTCTAGCGCATTTACATTCTACCCAAACAAACATTCCATTGAAAAATGAAGTTTACAAAATAGAAAATTTACCCCACAAATTATATAATCACATTTTATTAATGAAAACATTTATTTAAAAAATGTTTAAAAATTCCCCAAAAAAAATAATTAAAACCACATTTTAAGGGGAATTAATCACACAATCAATTTTAAGCAATATATACACATGTATGCACTTCTAATGTGTGTAGTGTGATTCAATTTATACCTTCTTGGATCATTGAAGAGGATTAGAGAGAGTGATTCTGAGGTTCTTTGGATTCTAGGATGGACAACCAATTTTGTCACTATTTCCAAACTAGTTGAACACTTATATAGTATAGACTTAAGTAAGTCAAAGGTATAAGGTGCTTCAGTGGAATATACTAGATTGGTTAGATTTAGAGTTTCCTAGTCCTCCTGTTGACGTCTTCTCTTTATCTGAGGGTTACTGGATTCCTTCCTTATTCATAACTGAGTGCGGCTTTACCTTTCCCCCAAATCATTTTTTCTTAGAGTTCTTTCAATATTTTGATATTGTACCTGCTAGAGTAGCCCCCAATACTTTGAGGATAGTTAATGGAATCCATAGGCTAAACCAAATCCATGGGACCCATATCGAAATCCCTGAAATTATGTTTTGTTATAAATGGGCCACTAGTGACAGTACATACTATTTGAAGACCAGGTTTGCCCATAGAGCCCTAGTTGTCAATTTGCCTAACTCTAATAAAGATTATTTTGATCATGGGGTTATTGCAAAGAACTGGCAATACATCCCTCTTCAAGAGGATGAAGTATACGATGGACCATGATGCCCTTAAGAGGGCCATGGCATAGGTTGTAATAAGTATATTTTTGTGTATTCATGCTGACGAAATACCTGTTGATATGCCAATTAACATTTGTTGTTTATTTGCTTGCAGTTGATAGGAAAAAGAGTTTGAAGAAAGTGACATCAAGCTTGACGAGCTCAAGTTTTTGTGGGGCATGCATCAAAAGATAGGCGAGGATCATACTAGGTCGGCTTCATATTTACTAAAGTATAGAAGTTCTGTAACTTCTTTTATTGCTCGACCAACAACTTCCATCCCTTCCACCATCATAGACTTAGAGAGAGATCCAATCTCTACTTCCTATGCCACTATATCAAGTGGTGGTGAACTTGTTGCTGGCACCTCCTCCTCTTTTGATTCTGACCTTCCCCTTTCTATGAGTATCGATAAAAGGAAGTTTCCTAATCTCTTGGGAGATGACTCTGCTGCCGGAACCACTAAGCTTATTGATATTGGTGCCTTAAAGAAGAAGACTGGTGTTGTCAAGATGCCCCCAGCCAACAAGGGTAATGAATCTCATCCGAAACGACTGAGAAGAGGTCCTGCTGATAAGAAGGTTGAGAAAGTTATTGATGCCGATCGACGGGGCTTGGATGGTATTGCTCCGTTTGTTGTTAGCTCATCTATAGCTTTGAATCCTAACTTGGCTAGGAAATTGATTAAGTTTGGCACCCTCCTAAACCATAGAGTTGTTTCTACCTCTTTTCCCCGATTAAAACTGTCGGAGAGGGATACTCAGAGCTTAGCCTTGGTAATTTTTTAACTTCAAAGTTGATCAAATTTTATTCGTCTCTTTCTTAACTTGTACTAACTTATCTTTTTCTTGAAGTTCTTGGTCGACTACAACCAAATGCTAGAGAAGGATGATCTTCTTTGTTCTTCTTCGAATGATGTAGATGAGGCCTTTGAAGATCCTAGAAAACATTTAACGGATTCCCAACAAGCCTTAGAGACAAAGAAAAAGACTTGGGAGGATAATATCTAGACTACTGAAGAATCTCGGCAGAAGGCTAACTTGATTGGTGCTTAAGTTGAGCGCAGGGCAAAGGATGTTGAAGGACAAGTGGCCAAACTAGTGAAAGACCTTTCTTTTGAAAGGGCCAATAGAAAGAAGGATAGGGAAGAATCCTTCAACAAGGTTTGGGACAACACCATTTTTGCCGCCTCTGCCCAATTGAATATGCAAAGACGAAATTTTTTAAGGAAGGTTGGTCGGCAGCGTTAAAGGAAGTTGACCCTACTGAGGATTCTGAACTTTTTCTGTAACATGACCCTGGCTCTCACCCGAATATCGAAGATGAAGTTGAGGCTATGTATGAAAGCCTCAACACAAGGTTTTAAAGTGGTTCGACTATGTATGAAATCCTACGTCCACTACTATGGTATTAATTTTTACAATAGCTTCCTTGCTTGTGTGCTTGCCTTTGATGGAAGGGGTACAATGTATTTATAATGACCCAAAGGTTAAGGGTTAGAATGTCAAGGGATGGAATGCATTTATATATTACACATTTACATCCTTACATAATGTTTGTGATAATTAGTTATACAAACCATGAGTATTGTGACTCTTAATATGTTGACCCTTTACTGATCTTGTTGGTCGACCTTCTCTGTACTTGGTCGGCATTACTTGTGTTGGTTGGCATTCCTTGTTAGGCTCTTATCAGCTGACCAAGATTAAGGCCACGTAGAAGGACGAATTTTTATTTCTGATTGGTCCACGTAGATGGATAGTTTTTTGTATCAACAATTTGACAAAACTCAAACCTTAACATTTAAAAAAATACTCAACACGCCCCGCCTCGAACTCTAAATGGGTATTATTTTCAAAATTTTAGCCTGCCCAAAATTGATATATATGGAACCTAGGGGTTACGATTTGGGCTAACGGATCGTTCTTGGATCATGACCGATACAACGTGACTTCATTTTACCCGACATGATTATGATATGACCCGATGTCATGTTTTCTTTGTCTAATATGAACACGACAAGAAACGAATAGCACGATAAATTAATTTCGTTCTAATGGACATGATTCAACATGACCCAACATGATAATCCCCTTATTTTTATATAAAAATATTATTTGTATTAATTATAAAGGGGTGGTAATCGGGCCAAATTAGGCTGCTTAAGCATGTTGTAAATGGGCCAATTTTGGGGAAAATTCATGTCAAAACTATGGCACGAAGACGACACAACCCCCTATCGGGCCAAAATATATTTGCTCAAAAATGACCCGCCATGTTAATTTCGTTTTGTGTTGTGTCGAAAATTACCACCTAATGGACCCTGACCCTGACTCTAACCCACTCATTAAACTTATGTATTTTGTTTAACCTAGTTTTTTTTAATATTTTGAATAATACATAAGTACACCACCATTACTGCCAAGGGCGAATGCAAAAAACTAAATTAAGGTGGGAAAATTATAATAATGGTGATATAGCCCATGTGGGTACACAAAATTAAGATCATGGGCCTAGACGAGTAGCCCAATTTTGGTGGCCCAAAGTCCAGGCTCCCCATCTCTTATTTGATTATCCGGTCTCTTCCCACGTCCCTATTGAGGGAGGTTATAGGGAGAGATGGAAGACGTGGGGGAATGCAACACCCCCACTTACCTAAATGTACATGTATATATTGAACCCTAGGTCCGGGGCAAAAGGACAAGTTGTATTCTCTGTAACTGCTCTCCGGAGTATATAGAAATAACACCGACTGCACCACCGTGGACGTACGCACGTCTTTGCTGAACCACGTACATCCTTTGTTGTGTGATTGTCATTTTACACTCCTTGTTATTCCTTGATAATTTCCTCTCCTGTATTTACTTATGTCGCATAATAATTGCCTTCAAAATTGGCGCCGTCTGTGGGAAACGTTCATCTTTCCCTGAGAAGAGCCCACACCAAGAAAGGAGTTTAAAATGTCTGGTCACAGTAGTAATGCCCCCCAGTTTGAAGTTCGATGTTCAGATCAAAGGGCTCGCTTAGAAAGGCCAGCCTCAGAAGAAAGCCAAGGACCAGCGATGTCCACGCAGATATCCAGACTCATTGATGCATACGAGGTAAGGCTCCACGAGAAAAGGGAGTCTTCTCATAAACACGAGGCTAAGAATGCTCGCCTAAAAAGAAGACTGAAAAGACTGGAGAGAGAGCTTCATCATGATAACAGGAGATGTCCATACCGCACTCCTATCCCTCAGGCGAGCAAGTCTCACAGCCGAGGAAGGAGCCCTAAGCGAGGATCTCAAAAGGTTGAGGAAGGCGAATCAGACGATGACCTCCGCGAGCAGCTGCGAAGAGCTCGCCATTACCAGAGCCCTACTCGCAGCAACGAGAACATACGAAATTTGGTCCGCAGGGAGATAGACCAACATCCTGCCCATCACGGTACCAAATCGACCCGAGGACTTGCTAAACGAGCTCTCAAAACCCAGATTTAATCACCTTTCACGAGAGAAATTGAAGAGGAAGAAGCCCCCAAGAAATTTTCCATTCCAAGGTTCAAACTTTATGACGGTAAGACTAATCCCATTGATCACGTCAGACAGTACCGACAGGCCATGACCCTCTGGAACCACTGAGACGCGCTAATGTGCCAAATTCTCCCTCGAGCTTGCATGACGTTGCGCAGAAATGGTTCGAAAGGCTCCCCTACCGATCCATCAGAAGTTTCAAATCCCTGGCCAAACTCTTTACGGCCCGCTTCATTACTAGTAGCTCCCATCCCAAAAGGATGGATGCTTTACTGACAATGAAGAAAATGCCTCAAGAGACACTCCGATACTATTCGAAGAGGTACTGGGAGTTATTCAACGAGGTCGAGGATTGCTCGGAACAAGTGGCAGTGACCTCTTTCAAAATTGGGCTACCTAACTCTTCCCTTCTTTACCAGTCCCTGACAAAGAAGGAGACTATGACTATTGATGACCTAATGGCTCGCATCAAGAAGTACGCTAAGGTGGAGGATATCACCCGCCTCAGTACAGGAGAAAATGGTCGAGCTAAACTCACTACCAAGGGCAGTGACAAAGCTGAGAATCAAAAGAAAGGAGGAAAGAACGGGGGCAAAAATGGCTCTAAGAACAGAGGGAACAATGATGTGTCGAAAGCATTCCAGGCGATCAACACCGTCTTCAAAGAACCAATTTACAAGATCCTCGTAAAAATCAAAGACGAGCCATTCATTAAATGGCCCAGGAAGATGGGAGGAGATCCCTCGAAGAGGAACAACGCGCTGAGATGCGCTTTTCACAAAGAGGGAGGACATAAGACCGATCATTGCAAATCTCTTAAATCTCACCTCGAGGAGTTAGCCCAATCCGGTCATTTGAACTAGTTTGTGGAGAAAAAGGCAGAGAAGGTGGCTGCCAATAGAGAGGCATGACCTGACAACGTGCTCGAAGATTACGCCGGGAATGAGTTCGTGGTAATTCACGGGGCATCCGATGCCAAGCAGATGCAAGGAAATTCAACTCGAACGGAGATGAAGAAACTTACAGCGGTAATGCAGGCTTTTCAGATCGATCCAGCAAAGTCGCAGTCAGGAAAGCGTCGACGAGCAGATAACGTCAACTATAACAAGCATATTGTTTTCACAGATGAAGATCTGGTGGGAGTGAGAACCCCACATCACTATGCTCTGATCATTACCCTCGGGATAGTTAACTTTGACGTCGACAAGTTGCTCATCGACCAAGGAAGCTCATCCAAAGTAATGTATCTCAACCTATTCAGAAAGTTGAAGTTAAGCGTCGCCGACCTAAAGGAAGCTATTGTCCCTTTAGTTGGCTTCGCTGGAAAAATAACTATGCCCCTGGGAAAGATTGTACTACCGGTGCGCGCTGGAAACGCCTCCAAGATGATCGAGTTTTTGGTAGTTGACATCGACTCTCCATACCAGGCCATCCTCGGTAAGGGATGGCTTCATGCAATGAAGGCAGTCTCCTCGACCTACCATCAGAAACTCAAGTATGTAACCGAGCGAGGAGTAATGGAGATCCATGGCGACCAAACGATGGCAAGAAGGTGCTTCATAGCAGCCATCCGACCAAAGCCAGAGAAGAAGGCCGATCAGCCCAGCGAGAAAGTTGAAGAAGTTCTGACACCTTCTAAATAGAAATTAAAGTACGAAAGACCTGGAGTAGAGGAGACCAGGCTTCTCCCTTCCGAGCGGGTCATCGAGGACCTGGTAGAAGTTGCGGCTGGAGATGGCGACAGTAATAGAGTCTTCTTGATTGGAGCATCTCTCACTGGCCAGGATCAGAAGGAATTGACAACTGCGCTGAGACGCAACATAAGTGTTTTCGAATGGGAACCATACGAGCTGCTTGGAATCGATCCTAGTATGGTCTACCATCAGCTACACGTCGATCCTGCCTTCAAACCAATCATGTAGAAAGCACGGTGAACTGCACCCGAGAAGGCTAAAGTGGTAGAAAAAGAAGTTGAAAACTGCTGAATGCAGGGTCTATACGGGAAGTACAATTCCCCAAGTGGTTATCCAACCCAGTAGTAGTTCCAAAAAACAATGGGAAGTGGAGAGTCTGCATCGACTTCACTGACCTTAACAAAGCGTGCCCTAAAGATAGTTTCCACCTCCCAAAAATAGACCAACTAGTGGACGCCACTGCATCTCACGAGCGAATGAGTTTTCTGGATGCATACTCAGGGTATCATCAGATCCCCTTATATGCCCCATACCAGGACAAGACAACTTTCATTACGACAGTTAGATTATACTGCTACAAGGTCATGCCCTTTGGGCTCAAGAATGCAGGGGCAACATATCTGCGGCTGGTTACCAAGATGTTCAAGGACCAGATGGGAAACACCATGGAGGTCTACATCGATGACATGCTCGTTAAAAGTAAGAAAAAGGAAAATCACCTCTCAGACCTATCAAACACCTTCGAAATCCTCAAGAAGTACCGAATGAAACTTAATGAAAGCAAGTGTTCTTTCGGTGTCCAGTCAGGAAAATTCCTTGGGTACTTAGTGAGTAAGAGAGGCATAGAAGCTAACCCAGACCAGATCGATGCAATTAACAGGGTACAACCTCCTCGAACAATATAGGACGTACAGAAGCTCACTCGTATTCTCGCTGCCTTAAATTTCTTCATCTCTAAATCCTCCGAGAAGTGCAAGCCTTTCTTCCAGCTTTTAAAAGGGAATAAAACGATAGAGTGGAGCCCAGATTGCTCACGAGCATTGGCCGAACTCAAGGCTTACTTAAGCTCTCCACCACTGCTCATCATACCACGGCAAACAGATTCTTTGTTCCTATACCTCTTCGTTTCCAACCACACTGTCAGCTCTGCGTTAATATGCGATGTTGCAGGAATCCAGCACCCTATTTATTACGCGAGCAAGACCCTACTCAATGCCGAGCAGAGGTACCTACCGCTGGAGAAGCCCGCCTTCTCTCTAGTAGTGGCCTTGAGGAAGCTGAAGCACTATTTCTAAGCCCATATTATCATCGTCCTTACATCGCACCCCCTTAAAGCAATCCTGAGGAAAGCGGATTTGCCGGGTAGACTGTCTAAATGGTCAGTCGAGCTCAGTCGATTCGACATTTAATTTTAATTAAGGACCGCAATCAAGGGGCAGATCCTTGCTGATTTCATAGCCGAATTCACGGGAGAGGAACCTTCCGACTAACCTCAACCGATATGGCAAAAGGAGAACCAAGCCAGAGAGGAAACCTGGAAACTGTTTGTTGACGGAGCCTCCAACTCAAAGGGGGCAGGGGTAGGCATTGTCCTCGTTGCTCCAGAGAATATAATCCTTGAACAAGGAATCAGGCTTGGATTTGCAGCCTCTAACAACGAAGCAGAATACGAAGCCTTAATAGCCGGCCTCCAAAAGGCGTACACTTTGGGAGCAAGACATTTACAGGTATTCGACGATTCCCAGTTAGTCTCCAATCAGATAAGTGGAGACTACAATGCAAAAGATGATAGGATGGCAGCTTACCTCGCCTTAGTTAAAAAACTAATGGCAAGCTTCGAAGAGGTTCAGGTTCAGCAGTTTCCTAGGGGGCAAAACACCCATGTTGACGCCCTAGCAGCCCTGAGCTCGACAGTCGACTTCAACCTAAAAAGAACCATCCCCATCGATTTCCTCACTCTTCCGAGCATTAACCGCAACAGCAAGCCACCAAACATGGAGTAGGTACTCCAGGTGAGATCAGCTCCCAGCTGGATGGACCCCTTAAGGGACTACTTGAAGGATGTCACTCTCCCAAATGACAAAAAGACTACCCACCAGATAAGAGTCAAAGTTGCTCCCTTGCACTTATCCCCAGAGGGCAACTTGTATAAGATATCCTTCTCCGGTCCCTACCTGCAATGCGTTCACCCAGGGGATGTCGAGCAAGTGCTACACGAGCTGTACGAGGGAGTCTATGGAAGCCATATCGGAGGAAGGTCTCTAGCTTTTCGAGCAATGAAGTAGGGCTATTGGTGGCCATATATGCAAAGGGACTCTGTGATGTATGTCCGCAAATACCTGAAATGCCAACTTCAGGCTCCTATGGTCCACCAACCCGCCAGCGACCTAAAATCATTGTCCAGCCCATGGCCATCCGTCCAATGGGGAATTGACATCGTGGGACCACTTCCTACCGCCACCGATAATAGTAAATATTTGTTGGTTGCAACTGATTACTTCACCAAATGGATCGAGGCGAAACCCCTAGCAAACATCCGAGATGCAGATATGATAAGGTTCATATGGAAAAATATAATCACTCACTTTGGCATCTCCAAAACCATCATCACCGATAATGGAACATAATTCGAAAGCGGATCCTTTCAGAGTTTCTGTAACGAACACGGTATCAGAAACCACTTCAAGTCGGTGGCCTACCATCAGAGCAATGGCCAAGCTGAGGCTTCCAACAGAACTGTGATCGACGGATTAAAGAAATGATTAGAGCGAGCCAAAGGCGCATGGGTAAACGAATTACCATATATTTTATGGGCATACCGAACCACTCCTTGGCGAGCAACAGGAGAAACCCCATTTTCGCTAATATATGGCATGGAAGAAGTTATCCCACTAGAAGTCGGTTTGCCGACAATGAGGTCCAACCTTGTCGACCAGGGCCATAATGATGCAGCATTGCTCGCTGAACTCGACCTAGCTGACGAGCACCGAGATCTAGCCCTAGTAAAACTAGCTAGCTATCAGCAACAGCTCGCGAGGCATTACAACAAAAGGGTTAACCCAAGGACATTCCAAGTTGGGGACTACGTTCTAAGGAAGGTCCTGGGCAGCGCAGTAAAACCATTAGACGGCAAGCTAGGACCAAACTGGAAAGGACCCTTTAAGATAACAAGAGACGATCTGCAGGGCGCTTATCACTCGGAAATGATGGAGGGAAGAGAAATACCACGAGCATGGAACGCATCCAATCTCAAGAGAATCTATTTTTAGATCTTTCTTTTATTCTTTTGTTATGGAACTAGAAGTTCATTGCCCTTGTCATTAATGAAAGTTATTTAAACGGTTGTATTCTAATAAGTAACATCTATATGAGCTTTATCGCACATCTTTTCCAAATGACAAACACATTGATCATAGCAGCACTACACCAAAACTGGCGATTGGTCACGTCCAAAATCCCTGACCAAAACTGTG
The DNA here is from genome assembly GCA_949130495.1 of Sambucus nigra. NCBI lineage: Eukaryota > Viridiplantae > Streptophyta > Magnoliopsida > Dipsacales > Adoxaceae > Sambucus > Sambucus nigra. The sequence continues at coordinate 548,796,265 of OX422215.1, forward strand.
GGTCGCGGACTTAGTCCGTGACCATTTCGGGCGTGACCATTTTCGTGGGTCGCGGTCTAAGTCCGTGACCAAAAAATGGTCACGATCGAAAGGGGGTCACGTCAGATGGTCGCGGACTTGGGTCATGACCCATGCCGTGACGGGTCACGGCCCTCATCCGTGACCCACAACCGTGACAAATTGGTCGCGGACAAAGTCCGCGACCCACGTCCGTGACAAAAAAATAAAAATAAAATTGGTCGCGACCCTCATCCGTGACCCACAACTGTGACAAATTGGTCGCGGTCAAAGTCCGCGACCCACGACCGTGACAAAAAAATAAAAAAAAATTGGTCGCGGCCCTCATCCGTGACCCACAACCGTGACAAAAAATATATAAAAAAAATGGTCGCGGCCCAAGTTCGTGACCCACAACCGTGACGAAAAAAAGAAAAAAAAAATGGTCGCGGACTTTGGCCCGACCATTTTTATGCGCGACGAAATAAATAAAAATGGTCATGGACAAAGTCCATGACCATATTTAACTATAATTTTTTTTAAAAATTATTTTTTTGGTCCAATCCTAAAATTGGGGTTCCTGTGAATGCATCGTCGGTTGCTACGTCTAACGTTGGACGCGTACGAGGTGTTACAAATATTTATTATTGGCAAAACAATAAAAAAAATCACAAATTGCGAATCGAGAACGTTAATAAACAAATATATATACAAACTTAAAAATATTACACATCTTAATAATTCACAGACCAAAAAAAAATTGGGCAGAGTTTCCTCTATTTTCTTGACATTTCAAACACTGTAAATGTAAAACCTACTTATTATAAAGTCCGCACGGCCATAAAATTCAACAATAAAATTATAAAAGCCCGCACGGCCATAAAACCAAGCAATAAAAGCCCGCACGGCTGTAACACATAAAAAATAAAATCCTGAATCTTCACGTTGTAAACCATTGCCTCCTCCATTTGTTCCGCGTGCAAAAATCCTAGAAATGATAGGATATAAAAAAAAATATCAGTAACCGAGTAGTTTTACAAAAAATTTAATCAAGCTGAAAAATTGCATATATGAGTTAAAATTATCAACATATAAATATTTTTATGCCTAAGTCTAAAAATATGCAAATTACAGTCGTATTCTCAAACTGAAAGTCTCGCGGCAGCGTAGTCAGTTCCTACGAGTTACATTGGTCCCGTGGGAGGTGTTGTAACCACCCACGGGGCTGTTTCGAGTTTTCACCCTCTAATGCCATGTTTTTAAGCCTAAGTCTAGAAATATGCAAATTATCGTCGTATTCTCATACCAGGAAACCCGCAGCTGGGCAGTCAGTTCCTACGGGTTACATTGGTCCCGTGGAAGGTGTTGGTGCCACCCACATGGCCGTTCGGGGGCTATTTTGGGTTTTCACCCTTTAACGCCATGTTTTTAAGCCTAAGTCTAGAAATATGTAAATTACAGTCATATTCTCAAACTGGGAGTCCCGCGGCTACGCGGCCAGTTCCTACGAGTCACATTGGTCCCGTGGGAGGTGTTGGTGCCACCCACGGGGCCGTTCGGGGGCTGTTTCGAGTTTTCACCCTCTAACGCCATGTTTTTAAGCCTAAGTCTAGAAATACGCAAATTATCGTCGTATTCTCAAATCGGGAGTCTTGCGGCTGCGGGGTCAGTTCCTACGAGTTACATTGGTCCCATGGGAGGTGTTGGTGCCACACACTGGGCCATTCGGGGGTTATTTCGAGTTTTCACCCTCTAACGCCATGTTTTGCTTAAGTCTAGAAATATGCAAATTATCGTCGTCATCTCAAACCGGGAGTCTCGTGGCTGCGCGGTCAGTTCCTACGAGTTACATTGGTCCCGTGGGAGGTGTTGGCACCACCCACGGGATCGCTCGGGGGTTGTTTTGGATTTTCACCCTCTAACGCCATGTTTTTAAGACTAAGTCTAGAAATATGCAAATTACCGTCGTATTCTCAAACTGGGAGTCCCGGGGCTGCGCGGCCAGTTCCTACGAGTCACATTGGTCCCGTGGGAGGTGTTAGTGCCACCCACGGGGCCGTTCGGGGTCTGTTTCGAGTTTTCACCTTCTAACGCCATGTTTTTAAGCCTAAGTCTAGAAATATGCAAATTATCGTCGTATTCTCATACCGGGAGACCCGCGGCTGCGGGGTCAGTTCCTACGAGTTACATTCGTCTCTTGGGAGGTGTTGGTGCCACCCACAGGGCCGTCCAGGAGTTGTTTCGAGTTTTCACCGTCTAACGCCATGTTTTGCTTAAGTCTAGAAATATGCAAATTGTCGTCGTCTTCGCAAATCGGGAGTCCTGGGGCTGCGCGATCAGTTCCTACGAGTTACATTGGTCCCGTGGGAGGTGTTGGTGCAACCCACAGGGCCGTTCGGGGGCTGTTTTGGGTTTTCACCCTCTAATGTCATGTTTTTAAGCCTAAGTCTAGAAATATGCAAATTACCGTCGTATTCTCAAACTGGGAGTCCCGCGGCTACGCGGCCAGTTCTTACGAGTCACATTGGTCCCGTGGGAGGTGTTGGTGCCACCCACAGGGCCGTTCGATGGTTGTTTTGGGTTTTCACCCTCTAACGCCATGTTTTTAAGCCTAAGTCTAGAAATATGCAAATTACCGTCGTATTCTCAAACTGGGTGTCCCGCGGCTGCGCGGCCAGTTCCTACGAGTCACATTGGTCCCATGGGAGGTGTTGGTGCCACCCACGGGGCCGTTCGGGGGCTGTTTCGAGTTTTCACCCTTTAACGCCATGTTTTTAAGCCTAAGTCTAGAAATATGCAAATTATCGTCGTATTCTCATACTGGGAGACCCGCGGCTACGGGGTCAGTTCCTACGAGTTACATTGGTCCCGTGGGAAGTGTTGGTGCCACCCACGGGGCCGTTCGGAGTTGTTTCGAGTTTTCACCCTCTAACGCTATGTTTTGCTTAAGTCTAGAAATATGCGAATTATCGTCGTCTTCGCAAACTGGGAGTCCCGCGACTGCGCGGTCAGTTCCTACGAGTTACATTGGTCTCGTGGGAGGTGTTGGTGCCACCCACAGGGCCGTTCGGGGGCTATTTTGGGTTTTCACCCCCTAACGCCATGTTTTTAAGCCTAAGTCTAGAAATATGCAAATTACCATCGTATTCTCAAATTGGGAGTCCCGCAGCTGCGTGACCAGTTCCTACGAGTCACTTTGGTCCCGTGGGAGGTGTTGGTGCCACCCACAGGGCCGTTCGGGGGATGTTTTGGGTTTTCACCCTCTAACGCCATGTTTTTAAGCCTAAGTCTAGAAATATGCAAATTACCGTCGTATTCTCAAACCGGGAGTCTCGCGACTGCGGGGTCAGTTCCTACAAGTCATATTGGTCTCGTGGGAGGTGATGGTGCCACCCACGGGGCCGTTCAGGGGTTGTTTCCAATTTTTACCCTCTAACGCCATGTTTTTAAGCCTAAGCCTAGAAATATGCAAATTATCATCGTATTCTCATACCGGGAGACCCGCGGCTGCGGGGTCAGTGCTATTTAGGGTTTTCAACCTCTAACGCCGTGTTTTTAAGCCTAAGTTTAACTAGGGGTTATAAATTTCCATAATTGGGGGTTGTGGCAAAGTAATTACACGAATAGAGCTAGCGAGAGTCATATCAATAAGATTTCTTTATTCTCCAACAGACAGGATTGAAGGATAGAACTAGGACTGGTGGGAAGAGTCTTATCAGGTTGTAAAGTCGATTTCTCAATATGAGGAGCTTTGGGGCCTTTTCTATTCGCTTGAGTCCATTCTTCTTCTCCAGTTACATTAGTGGTGGTAGCTTTAGTGTCAGGATTTATCATCCACACTCTTTTAATTTTGGGGCATTTGGATATATTATGGCCAAAGGCAACATAGTGGGAACATGAGTTGGTCATAGCTTGCTATTTAACCTTAACACAAGTGGAAGAACTATCCTCCAAAATGAGGTTAATGGAGTTTGGGTATCTAACTTTTGGCACCATTTCAATGCAAATCCTAGTAAAGCTAATTCTATTCATATTACTAGTGACTGAATCAGCATAGATGGGGATTCCTATGTCACTAGAAATGTGATTGAGGCCTTTAACAGTCCAATATTACATAGGGATGTTGGGGAAGAGCACCCAAACTGGAACTCTAATAGTATCCTCTTTAAAGAACTTGAAGCCATGTTTCCATTTATTCAAAATGTTGGGGTTCCCCACGAAGTTCCAAGGGCCATTTTCCACCACCAAATCTCTGTAAGTGGGGCTGTGATATTTGAAGAAAAAGTATCCATCATCATGAGCAAACATTTTTCTCTTCATTCAACTCTTCTAGTCTTATCACATTGGTTACCAAGAAAAAGTATTCAATTCTGCTTTGTGTTGGGGATGTGAACTAAAGTTTGGTTACCAAGGAAGCTTTGGATATATTTAGTAGTTTATCAGGGCTTAGGCCTAATCGTTATAAAAGTAATATGTTCATTACTAGCTTAGATGAAGAGGAGACTCTTAGTGTGGTTAGCAATCTCAACATTAAAAGTTGGACTAATATGCATGTATATATATGTATATATATAACTATATATGCATGTTTATAACTGTATATATATGCATATATATATATATATATATATATACCAGTATATATATGCATATATATACCATATAATACTGCATATGCATGGATATATATACCAGTATATATATGCATATATATACCAGTATTTATATTGTATATATATGCATATATATGCAGAGCAGTATATATACTAGTATATATATGAAGTATATATACTTTATATATATGCATATATATACCATTATATATACTGTATATATAATATATATATGCAGATTATATACTACAGTGTATATATATGCAGTCTGCAATATATATTATATATTATATATATGCATATATATACTGGTATATATATATATATATATATATATATAGAGAGAGAGAGAGAGAGAGGCAGGCTCCTGTGCACACTAAGTTTGCACATTACTTTTTTAAAGTAGTAAAAAAAATATTTTTGAGTTGATTTTTTTTGTGTGATATTTAAACATTTCAAGGAACCCATGTAAAAAAAATCAGCTCAAAAAAACTTTTTTTGCTAGTTTTAAAAAATCGGTCAAACTTTCTATGCTTTTAAGACCTTTAAAAACTGTGAAAGTTTGACCGATTTTTTAAAAATAGCAAAAAAAGTTTTTTTCAGCTAATTTTTTTTATGTGAGTCCGTTGAATTGTTAAAATATCACATAAAAAAATTGGTGTGCGCCAGCACTCAAAAATATTTTTTTTACTACTTTAAAAAAGTAATGTGCAAACTTAGTGTGCACAGGCCTCTCTCTCTCTCTCTCTCTCTCTATATATATATATATATATATATATATATATATATATATATATATATATACACATATCTGCAGATTATATACTGCAGTGTATATATATGCAATATATATTATATAGTATATATAGTATGTATATATATACATATATGCAGATTATATACTGCAGTGTATATATATGCAGTATATATATACTCTGCAGTACACTGCATATGTATATATATATTGCATATATATACACTCTACACTGCAGTATATATATATATATACGCGGTTGGTTCCTACGACTCACATTGGTCCCATGCGAGATGTTCCTAACTCTTACGGGACCGTTTTGTGTTCATTTTGCGTTTTCACCCTTCGATGGCATGTTTTTATGCTTCAGCCTAACTTTTTGCAAATTTACATCGTACACTCAAATCGCGAGTCCCGTGACTACGCGGTCTGTTCCTATGAGTCGCATTGTTCCCTTGCGAGGTATTCGTGACTCTTACAGGACCGTTTTGTGTTTGCTTTAGGTTTTTATCCTTCGATGGCATGTTTTTATGCTTAAGTCTAACTTTTTACAAATTTACGTTGTACACTCAAACCGGGAGCCCCGTGACTACACGGTCTGTTCCTACGATTTACATTGATCCCGTGCGAGGTGTTCGTGACTCTTACGGGACCGTTTTGTGGCCGTTTTATATTTTCACCATTCGATGGCATGTTTTTATGCTTAAGTCTAATTTTTTACAAATTTACATTGCACACTCAAATCGGGAGCGCCGTGACTACACGATCAGTTCCTACGATTCACATTGGTCCCGTGCGAGGTGTTCGTGACTCTTACGGGATCGTTTTGTGGCTGTTTTATGTTTTCACCCTTCGATGGCTTGTTTTTATGCTTAAGTCTAATTTTTTATAAATTTATGTCTTACACTCCAACCGGGAGCGTCGTGACTACGCGGTTGGTTCCTACGAGTTACATTGGTCCCGTGCGAGGTGTTCGTGACTCTTACGGGACCGTTTTAAGGTTGTTTTATGTTTTAACCCTTCGATGGCATGCAAGTCTAACTTTTTGTAAATTTACGTCGTACACTCAAACCGGGAGCCCCGTGACTACGTCGTCGGTTTCTACCAGTCACATTGGTCCCGTACGAGGTGTTCGTCACTCTTACCGGACCGTTTAGTGTCTATTTTAGATTTTCACCCTTCGATGGCATGTTTTTATGCTCAAGTCTAATTTTTTGCAAATTTGCATCGTACACTCAACTCGGAAGCCCCGTTACTATGCGGTCGGTTCCTACGAGTCACATTGGTCCCGTGCGAGGTGTTCGTGACTCTTACGGGACTGTTTTGTGCTTGTTGTACGTTTTCACCCTTCGATGGCATGTTTTTATGCTCAAGTTTAATTTTTTTGCAAATTTACGCTGTACACTCTAACCGGGAGCCCCGTGACTACGTGGTCGGTTCCTATGAGTTACATTAGTCCCGTGCGAGGTGTTCATGACACTTATCAGACCAATTTATGGTTGTTTTACATTTTCACCCTTCGATGGCATGTTTTTGTGCTTAAGTTTAACTTTTTGAAAATTTACGTCGTACACTTCAGCCGGGAGCCCCGCGACTACGCGGTCGGTCCTACGAGTTACATTGGTCCCGTGCGTGGTGTTCATGACTCTTACGGGGCCGTTTTAAGGCTGTTTTACATTTTCACCCTTCGATGGCATGTTTTTTATGCTTAAGTCTATGATTTGACAAATTTACGTCGTACATTCAAACCGGAAGCCCCGTGACTAAGTGGTCGGTTCCTACGAGTCACATTGGTCCCGTGCGAGGGGTTCGTGACTCTTACGGGACCGTTTAAAGGCTATTTTACGTTTTCACCCTTTGATGGCATGTTTTTATGCTTAAGTCTATTTTTTATCAAATTTCTGCATTACACTCAAATCGGGAGCCTCGTGACTACGCGGTTGATTCCTACGAGTCACATTGGTCCCGTGCGAGGTGTTCGTGACTCTTACGGGACCGTTTTGTGTTTGTTTTACGTTTTCACCCATTGATGGAATGTTTTTATGCTTTAAGTCTAATTTTTTTTCAAATTTACGTCGTACACTCCAACTGGGAGCCTTGTGACTATGCGGTCGGTTCCTGCGAGTTACATTGGTCCCGTGCGAGGTGTTTGTGACTCTTACCAGACCGTTTTAAGGCTGTTTTACATTTTCACCCTTCGATGGCATGTTTTTATGCTTAAGTCTATTTTTTTGCAAATTTACGCCATACACTCACCCGGGAGCCTCATGACTACGCGGTCGATTCCTACGAGTCACATTGGTCCCGTGCGAGGTGTTCGTGACTCTTACCAGACCATTTTGTGGTCGTTTTATGCTTTCACCCTTCGATGGCATGTTTTTATGCTTAAGTCTAATTTTTTGTAAATTTACGTTGTACACTCAAACCGGGAGCCCCGTGACTACGCGGTCTGTTCCTACGAGTGGCATTGGTCCCGTGCGAGGTGGTCGTGACTCTTACGGGACCGTTTTGATTTTGTTTTATGTATTCACCCTTCTATGGCATGTTTTTATGCTTAAGTCTAACTTTTTACAAATTTATGTTGTACACTCAAACCGAGAGCCCCGTGACTACATGGTCTGTTCCTACGATTTACATTGATCCCGTGCGAGATGTTCGTTACTCTTACGGGACCGTTCTGTGGCTGTTTTACATTTTCACCATTCGATGGCATGTTTTTATGCTTAAGTCTAATTTTTTAGAAATTTACGTCGCACACTCAAACCGGGAGCGCCGTGACTACACGGTTAGTTCCTACGATTCAGATTGGTCCCATGCGAGGTGTTCGTGACTCTTACGGGACCATTTTGTGGCTGTTTTATGTTTTCACCCTTCGATGGCATGTTTTTATGCTTATGTCTAATTTTTTACAAATTTACGTCTTACACTCCAACCGGGAGCGCCGTGACTACGCGGTCGGTTCCTACGAGTTACATTGGTCCCGTGCGAGGTGTTCGTGACTCTTACGGGACCGTTTTAAGGTTGTTTTACATTTTTACCCTTTGATGGCATGCAAGTCTAACTTTTTGTAAATTTACATCGTACACTCAAACCGGGAGCCCCGTGTCTACGTCGCCGGTTCCTACAAGTCACATTGGTCCTGTACGAGGTGTTCGTGACTCTTACCGGACCGTTTAGTGTCTATTTTAGATTTTCACCCTTCGATAGCATGTTTTTATGCTCAAGTCAATTTTTTTGCAAATTTGCATCGTACACTCAACTCGGAAGCCCCATTACTATGCGGTCGGTTCCTACGAGACACATTGGTCTCGTGCGAGGTGTGCGTGACTCTTACGGGACCGTTTTAAGGCTGTTTTACATTTTCACCCTTCGGTGGCATGTTTTTTATGCTTGAGTCTAATTTTTTTCAAATTTACGTCGTACACTCAAATCGGGAGCCCCGAGACTACGCGGTCGGTTCCTACGAGTCACATTGGTCCCGTGCGAGGGGTTCGTGACTCTTACGGGACCGTTTAAAGGCTGCTTTACATTTTCACCCTTTGATGGCATGTTTTTATGCTTAAGTATGTTTTTTTATCAAATTTTCGTCATACACTCAAATCGGGAGCCCCGTGACTACGCGGTTGATTCCTACGAGTCACATTGGTCCCGTGCGAGGTGTTCGTGACTCTTACGGGACCGTTTTGTGTTTGTTTTATGTTTTCACCCTTTAATGGCATGTTTTTATGCAAGTCTAATTTTTTTTCAAATTTACGTCATGCACTCCAACCGGGAGCCTCGTGACTATGCGGTCGGTTCCTACGAGTTACATTGGTCCCGTGCGAGGTATTTGTGACTCTTACCGGACCGTTTTAAGGCTGTTTTACATTTTCACCCTTCGATGGCATGTTTTTATGCTTAAGTTTATTTTTTTGAAAATTTACGTCGTACACTCACCCGGGAGCCCCGTGACTACGCGGTCGGTTCCTGCGAGTCACATTGGTCCCGTGCAAGGTGTTCGTGACTCTTACCAGACCGTTTTGTGGTTGTTTTACGTTTTCACCCTTCGATGGAATGTTTTTATGCTTAAGTCTAATTTTTTGCAAATTTACGTCGTACACTCAAATCGCGAGTCTCGTGACTACGCGGTCTGTTCCTATGAGTCGCATTAGTCCCGTGCGAGGTGTTCGTGACTCTTACGGGACCGTTTTGAGTTTGTTTTACGTTTTCACCCTTCGATGGCATATTTTTTTGCTCAAGTCTAACTTTTTGCAAATTTACGTCGAACACTCAAACCGGGAGCCCCGTGACTACACGGTCTGTTCCTACGTTTTACATTGATCTCGTGCGAGATGTTCGTTACTTTTACGGGACCGTTTTGTGGCTGTTTTATATTTTCACCATTCGATGGCATGTTTTTATGCTTAAGTCTATTTTTTTACAAATTTACGTCGCACACTCAAACCGGGAGCGTCGTGACTACATGGTCAGTTCCTACGATTCACATTGGTCCCGTGCGAGGTGTTCGTGCCTCTTACGGGACCGTTTTGTGGCTGTTTTACTTTTTCACCCTTCGATGGCATGTTTTTGTGCTTATGTCTAAATTTTTACAAATTTACGTCTTACACTCCAACCGGGAGCGTCGTGACTACGCGGTCGGTTCCTACGAGTCACATTGGTTCCGTGAAAGGTGTTCGTGACTCTTACGGAACCGTTTTGTGTTTGTTTTACGTTTTTACCCTTTGGTGGCATATTTTTATGCTTTAAGTCTAATTTGTTTTCAAATTTATGTCGTACACTCCAACCGGAAGCCTCGTGACTATGTTGTCGATTCCTATGAGTTACATTTGTCCCGTGCGAGGTGTTTGTGACTCTTACCGGACCGTTTTAAGGCTGTTTTACATTTTCACTCTTCGATGGCATGTTTTTATGCTCAAGTTTATTTTTTTGCAAATTTACACCGTACACTCACTCGGGAGCCCCGTGACTACGCGGTCAGTTCCTACGAGTCACATTGGTCCCATGCGAGGTGTTTGTGACTGTTACCAGACCATTTTGTGGTTGTTTTACGTTTTCACCCTTCGATGACATGTTTTTATGCTTAAGTCTAATTTTTTATAAATTTACGTCGTACACTCAAATCGCGAGTCCCGTGACTACGCGGTCTGTTCCTATGAGTCGCATTGGTCCCATGCGAGGTGTTCGTGACTCTTACGCGACCGTTTGGTATTTTTTTTAGGTTTTCATCCTTCGATGGCATGTTTTTATGCTTAAGTCTAACTTTTTGCAAATTTACGTCGTACACTCAAACCGGGAGCCCCGTGACTACACGGTTTGTTCCTACGATTTGCATTGATCCTGTGCGAGGTGTTCATGACTCTTACGGTACCTTTTTGTGGCTGTTTTACATTTTCACCATTCGATGGCATGTTTTTATGCTTAAGTCTAATTTTTTACAAATTTACGTCGCACGCTCAAATCGGGAGCGCCGTGACTACGCGATCGGTTCCTATGACTCACATTGGTCCCGTGTGAGGGGTTCATGACTCTTACGGGACCGTTTAAAGGCTGTTTTACATTTTCACCCTTTAATGGCATGTTTTTATGGTTAAGACTATTTTTTATCAAATTTCTGTCGTACACTCAAACCGGGAGCCCCGTGACTACACGGTTGATTCCTATAAGTCACATTGGTCCCGTGCGAGGTGTTCGTGACTCTTACGGGACCATTTTGTGTTTGTTTTACGTTTTCACCCTTTGATGGCATGTTTTTATGCTTTAAGTCTATTTTTTTTTCCAATTTACGTCGTGCACTCCAACCGGGAGCCTCGTGACTATGCGGTCGGTTCCTACGAGTTACATTGGTCCCGTGCGAGGTGTTTGTGACTCTTACTGGACCGTTTTAAGGCTGTTTTACATTTTCACCCTTCGATGGCATGTTTTTATGCTTAAGTTTGTTTTTTTGCAAATTTACGCTGTACACTCACCCGGGAGCCCCGTGACTACGCGGTCGGTTCCTACGAGTCACATTGGTCCCGTGCAAGGTGTTCGTGACTCTTACCAGACCATTTTGTGGTTGTTTTACGTTTTCACCCTTCGATGGCATGTTTTTATGCTTAAGTCTAATTTTTTGAAAATTTACGTCGTGCACTCAAATCGCGAGTCCCGTGACTACGCGATCTGTTCCTATGAGTCGCATTGGTCCCGTGCGAGGTGTTCGTGACTCTTACGGGACCGTTTTGAGTTTGTTTTACGTTTTCACCCTTCGATGACATGTTTTTATGCTTAAGTTAAACTTTTTGCAAATTTACGTTGTACACTCAAACCGGGTGCCCCGTGACTACACGGTCTGTTCCTATGATTTACATTGATCCCGTGCGAGATGTTCGTTACTCTTACGGGACCGTTTTGTGGCAGTTTTACATTTTTACCATTCGATGGCATGTTTTTATGCTTAAGTCTAATTTTTTACAAATTTACATTGCACACTCAAACCGGGAGCGCCGTGACTACGCGGTCAGTTCCTACGATTCACATTGGTCCTGTGCGAGGTGTTCGTGACTCTTACGGGACCGTTTTGTGGTTGTTTTACGTTTGTACCCTTCGATGGCATGTTTTTATGCTTATGTCTATTTTTTTACAAATTTACGTCTTACACTCCAATCGGGAGCGCCGTGACTACGCGATCGGTTCTTACGAGTTACATTGGTCCCTTGCGAGGTGTTCGTGACACTTACGGAACCGTTTTAAGGCTGTTTTACGTTTTCACCCTTCGATGGCATGTTTTTATGCTTATGTTTATTTTTTTGCAAATTTACGTCGTACACTCACCCGGGAGCCTCATGACTACGCGGTCGGCTCCTACTAGTCACATTGGTCCCGTGCGAGGTGTTCAGGACTCTTACCAGACCATTTTGTGGTTGTTTTACGTTTTCACCCTTCGATGGCATATTTTTATGCTTAAGTCTATTTTTTTGTAAATTTACGTCGTACACTCATATCGCGAGTCCCGTGCGATATGTTCCTACGCGATCTGTTCCTATGAGTCGCATTGGTCCCGTGCGAGGTGTTCGTGACTCTTACAGGACCGTTTCGTGTTTGCTTTAGGTTTTCATCCTTCCATGGCATGCTTTTATGCTTAAGTCTAACTTTTTGCAAATTTACGTTGTACACTCAAACCGGGTGCCCCATGACTACACGGTCTGTTCCTACGATTTACATTGATCCCGTGCGAGATGTTCGTAACTCTTACGGGACCGTTTTGTGGCTGTTTTATATTTTCACCATTCGATGGCATGTTTTTATGCTTAAGTCTAATTTTTTACAAATTTACATCTCACACTCAAGCCGAGAGCACCGTGACTACACGGTCAGTTCCTACGACTTACATTGGTCCCGTGCGAGATGTTCATGACTCTTACGGGACCATTTTGTGGTTATTTTATGTTTTCACCCTTCGATGGCATCTTTTTTATTCTCAAGTCTAACTTTTTGGAAATTTACATCGTACACTCAAACTGGAATCCCTATGACTACCCGGTCGGTTCCTACAAGTCACATTGGTCCCGTGCGAGGTGTTCGTGACTCTTACCGGACCGTTTTGTGGTTGTTTTACGTTTTCACCCTTCGCTGGCATGTTTTTATGCTCAAATCTAATTTTTTGGAAATTTGCGTCGTATACTCAAACCGGGAGCCCGTGAGTACGTGATCGGTTCCTATGAGTCACGTTGGTCCCACGCGACAAGTGAATAAGATGAGCGGTCACAAATTGCAAACCCAAGAATAACTTTCGAACCATGACTAATTTTTATTTCCATTTTCACCTCTCTCCTATTCATCTCGGACTAATTTTTATTCCCATTTTCACATCTCTCCTATTCTCCAACCAGGAGTCCCGTGGCTGCGCGGTCAGTGCCTATGAGTTACATTGGCCCCTTGAGAGGTGTTGGTGCCTCTCACAGGACCGTACGAGGGTTGTTCGGGAGTTATTTTGGATTTTCACCCTCTAACGCCATGTTTTTAAGCCTAAGTCCTGATATTTTTCAATTATCGTCGTATTCTCAAATCGGGAGTCCCGTGATCGCACGGTCAGTTCCTACGAGTTACATATATTTCGTGGGAGGTGTTGGTGCCTCCCACGGCACCGTTCGGGGGTTGTTTCGGATTTTTTCCCACTAACGCCATGTTTTGCCTAAGTTTAGAAATATGCAAATTATCATCGTATTCTCAAATCGGGGATCCCGTGATAGCGCGGTCAGTTCCTACGAGTTACATTGGTCCTTTACGAGGTTTTGGTGTCACTCACGGGGCCGTTCGGGGGCTGTTTGGGCTTTTCACCCATTAACGCCATATTTTTAAGCCTAAGTCTAGAAATATGCAAATTAGGGTCGTATTCTCAAATCGGGAGTCCTGTGGCTGCATGGTCAGTTCCTACGAGTTACATTGGTTCCGTTAGAGGTGTTGGTGCCTCTCACAGGACCGTACGAGGGTTGTTTCGTGTTTTCCCCTCTCACAGGGCCGCTTGTGGGATGTTTCGGGTTTCTCCCCTCTAACACCATGTTTTTAAGCTTATATCTAGACATTAGCAAATTATCGTCGTATTCTGAAACCGGGAGTCTAAAATATTTTCAACATATTATCCAACAAACAAACCAATAATTATCCCGTACTCCTTCTAATTATCACATATTCCTTCAAACATACTATCCAACAACAAGCCAACAACCAATAATTATCCCGTACTCCTTCTATCATCTAAAAGATTTAGTAAATAATGCATATCAATTATATAACTGCTTTAGTTAAAGTAAAGATTACCTGGTGTGTAATGAAGAACTGGTATGTAATGAAGAAGTGGTATCTAATTGGTTAGGTCTGCAATACGTAAAAAATGTAGTTATGATTATTACTCCGCCATTTGAAGGTTTTAAAATACATATTCAATCAAGTTGATCACAAAAAATTTCAAATTAAAACAGAACTGTATAAAATCAACATAACTATGGCATACATGCCAAGTTAAAATATGAATGAACGGAATTAAGTTATATTGTTCCATGTCAAGTTATAGCCTCATAATATCTTGACGTAAACGTAAAAAAATGCACATTAATCGCAAGATATATGATATACTTTTTCATAGGCAAATCATGAACACACCCAACAAATTTAATAACATGTACATTTATCGACACTAGTATAAATTCAATAAATACAACATAGTATCCAACAACCAAGCCAACAATATCTCACTATAGTAATGTGCACACGTGTTTGCAACTCCTATGTCAAAAAAATTTCATTTAATTATATTTTGTAAAAAAAAAACCAGACAAGCATATTTTGTCAAAAAAATACACACACATAAAATCTAGGGTTTATTGACATAATCTATACATACACACACATACAATCTAGGGTTTACTTAAACCCTAACTTTTTTTTGACATAAATCTATGCATACATATAACCAACAATATGGCGGTTGTAATTTTTTTTACTTATTATATAAACATTTAATTATATTTTGTCAAAAAAATATAATGTCTAGAGTTTTGAATAATATTTTGTCAAAAAAAATACACACATACAATCTAGGATTTATTGACATAATCTATACATACATACATACATGCACACACATACACACACATAATGTCTAGAGTTTTGAATACTATTTTGTAAAAAAAATACACACACATACAATCTAGGGTTTATTATCGTAATCTATACACACACACATATACACACAAATAGCTGCCACAAATCATATCAAATCGAAATGCACACACACACATACACACACATATACATACACATACACACACACACATACACTCGCATACACACATAGCTGCCACAAATCAAAACAAATCGAAATGCACACATATATACACACATACCTTTCACAATTCTTAGATGAAATCAACGAAAAACCCAAATAGCCGAAATCCCAAATCGCCCAAATCGTCCAAAGCTAAACCGCGAATGGCAGAAATTTGAGTAGCGTTGTAAGTAAATCATCTTTTAATATGTTGACCTGGTCACGGCCTAGAGCCGTGACCCACCCTCCGCGACCAATTAGTTATCCACTGACCACTGGTCACGGCCCTAGGCCGTGACCCACCATGCTCAATAAACAGTCCACCATGAGCGACCAACCCCCCCTTCGAATGAGGTATGGTCACGGGACCAAGCCGTGACCCACTTTAAAAATTGGTTTCGGCCTCCAGCCGTGACCACCATGCACGACTAACAGCCCTTCGAATGAGATATGGTCACGTCCCTAAGCCGTGACCCACTTCAAAATTCGGTTTCGGCCCCTAGCCGTGACCCCATTTGCGCGAATAATTTTTTTCCCGAGGTGGTCACTGTCCAAGTCCGTGACCCATCCGCGACCAAGTTGGAGGGAATTTTGGCGGGGTTTTGGCGCCAACATGGTCACGCCTTGGGTCACGGCCAAAGTCCGTGACCCACAGTGGTCAGGAACTTGAGCCGTGACCACGTCCAAAGCATCCATGACTCAGTGTAAAAATGGAAATGGTCACGCCAAAAATTGAGTTGGTCACGGCCCAAGTCCGCGACCTGCTGGTCGCGGACTTGGGCCGTGACCAACTAGGCGTGACCATTCGCAGGATTTGGTGTAGTGCAGGGGAGTACCCTTCCTCAAGTCATCGTCATGAAACACGAAGGACCTCTTAGCATTGCCCCTGGCAATATATGAAGCACTACAGGGGATCCTTAGGCAACATGGCCAAATTTTATACTGGTCATCAAACCTTCTTTGGTTAAATAAAATCCTGATCGGATGAAGCATCCAACACCAGGTGTGTCCTCGCCAATTGCCACACTTAGGCCTAAGGGAGTGTGATTACACGACCTAAAAGGTAAAGTGGTGCACAATGGTATCTCGATATTATACTGGACTGGGAGGACACTTGCGTAACAACACAAACTTAGAAGATCATAAAGCAGCAAGAATATGAAGAATATAATACACTTGTTTAGTCGGCAAATTCGCCCAAAACACAAACTTTATATTAATTCATCATATTTACAACAATAGTGATACATGTTTAGTCGACGAGCTCGCCCAAAGCATTTATACTACCAAAAATACAAAAAGAAATAACTGGAAAAATCTCAATGGGGGTGAGGCCTCTGAGCGAGATAATCAGTCATTCGAGTTCTTCGTCCATCATCGGGAGCAGGAGCTAACTCTTCCTCAACCTCATTCGCATCCGACTCCAATAATTGTCGAGGGATGGCATCGATGGGGATCCATCAATCATCCCTCCGGAAGGGGTTAGGCATCAGGGTAGAAGGAGAAATCTCATGGCAATACCAGAGCATCGAGTTCCTCGGGACTTGCAGCTCCTTCAAGGCACTCAGCCACCCTCTGACAAAAGAAAGCTCTTCGAACTCTTACAACCTTGTTGGAGCATCTGACCAGCCCTGGTCGTAGCCATCAGCCCACACTCGCTGAGTACCTTTTTTAAACAGGTGCCGCAGCCGAGTAACATCCCTTTGAAGCCCAGCAGCGATCACATATGCTCGCTGGACGTCACCACGAAGCTCTTCCATATCCCTCTCTCGAAGCTCTTCCATTTCCCTATCTTGGCTCTTGGTGCGCCTGCCAGCTCGCATCGATGAAGAACCTCGCAGCACAGGGTGAATATCGCTCGAGCCAGCCCTAGCTTGCATTGATAAAGAGCCTCGCAACACTGAAGGGGCGGTGCTTGGCACGTGTTCCCTAAGTCGCGAGACCTCTTTCCTTAAAGCTTCATTTTCTTACTAAATCATCTCACCAACCTGGTTGATCTCGGAAGCATTGAGAAGATTTGCTCTCAAGGCATTCACTTCTTCTTGGACTGAGGCACCAACCTCTTCCATCTCCTGGAGCCTGTCCTTCAACTTAGCCAAAAGTTCAGATTGATCCTTATACTCTGATTCCTAGACCTAAGGGATTTGCAAAGATTAACGAAGGCCTGGCGAACCTCAGGACTCGCATTAGGACCAAGGGTCCTGCCCAATTGAGATGTGGCAGGAATATATTCTTCTATATCAACCAACTACAAGACATAAGAAAGCATTGAAAAGATAGACAGAATCAGTATGCTGGGAAAAAGAAACCTTTTCATTAATAAGAGTTGAAATTACATCGAACAACAAAAAGAAAGTTTACAGATAAAAAAAGCAAAAACATAAAGTAATCCTAGAGGATGACTAGTTAGCAACCTCAGGTTGCCCAGAGGTCGATGGTTGTTTCCCTTTATCAGCATCAGCGGGAGCATCGCCCCCAACGGGGGTAACCTCTGTCGCCACAATAAGGGAAACGTCAGTAGGGGTCAACTGGGGGACAGAGTCAGCAGCTTCAATAGCGGGGGCAGGGACTTCATCCACTGTCGGCTTCAGTCCCGGGTTATGCTCGTCGAACAGAGGGGAGTCGATATCAACACCGGTAGCTAATAGGGCCTTATTCCAGCCCTTCTTGAAGTTCAGACAGCTAATATAACCTATCTGAACCTCAGCATCCTCGTATGCTGCAGCCCAGCTAGAATTGTATGAGTCCTCCTTAGCAGTGACAGCCTCAGACTCCTTCTTCTTCAACTCCTCAAACAGCACTCTGTTCTCTTCCACGACTGTAAGTTTGCTCGAGCAAACCAGGTCGTAGGCCTGTCGTAGCTCTTTCAAATCCTGACTGTTGCGTCCTTCTCTCGGTTGGCTATAGTAAGAGCCAGGTCGGATGATATCCGAGCAACGTCAATGGCTTTAAAACCAGCCTCGAGCTCTGTACCCTTCAGCTTCAAGGCAGCATTCTCTTTCTCCAACTCGCTATTTTTCCTCACCAGCTCATCGCGTGAACGATATAGCACGGCGAAGTCAGTCACAAACTACAGAAAAAAGAAGACATTAAAAGAAGGAAATGATGGAATTCATAAAAACATGGGAGAAAAGGAAAAAATCTTACCAAAGCTAGCCTCTGGCTAGCCTGAAGGGCCAATTGCTCAGACCCCAGTGCCCTTTGGCGATCAGCAGGGAGAACTGCCCTCTCGAGCAGTGCAGGGGCCAGTTGAGGGGAAATTGCGACTAAAGCTCCCTTAGGCAGGGCAGACACTGGGACCAAGGCTTGCCCAGCCTTCGTCCTGGCCTCCATCTTCCTCCTCTCTTCTTCTTTCTCCCTATCCATCCTTCTCCTCTCCTCTATCTTTTTCTTTTCCTCCACCTTCTTTCTCTCCTCCTCCTTTTTTCTCTCTCTCTCCCTTACTTGCTCTTCTTCCTTCCTCTTTTTCTCCTTCTCCTGAGCAGAAAACCGAGAACCAGTAGCCACGACCCCAGATCTAGACTTCTGCTTCTTCGACCTCTGTGCGAGAAGCATGTGGTCTTCATCATCATCATCTCGAATTAAATTCTTCCTTGGGGGAACCATTTCCTCGCTCGAACTGCTGGAGGTACTCGACGACTCTCGAGCTTCAGAAACCTCCCCATGATCAGAAGAACTACTACTACTGGAGCTTCCTCCACCCAAATTTCTTACATCACCTACGATGTCAATTTCAGAGTGGCTCTCCTCCTCGTCCAACTGGATAGGATCCGCAACAGTCTCTTCGGAGGTATCAAACTCTGGGATACTGTCCACAGGCCTTGCTATGAAACTAGAGCCAACGTTCTTATACTCGAGCAGAAAAGCAGCAGACCTGGGATTCTCGTCGTCACCCAAAGGCTCCCTGATGTTCCAAGCCTTAACCAGTTCAGAGAGACGAACCTCGCTGAGAGAAGGCTTCAAGTTCTTTGACCTCGCTGTGGAAGGAAAACAAAGAAGAATTAGAAAAATCACAAATCAACAAAAATTGAAACAACAGAGCAAAGTCTACTTATGTATTCTTTCCCATAAAAGGGAACAGAGAACCTCTCAGACCTCAACCCTTCAAATTGGGGAGAAAAATGCCAGTTTCTAACAAGGAAACCTTCTTGCCAATAGTCCTTATAGGAATCAGGTAGATTTACTACCAATACCCGGTCAGGGCTCCTAGCTTTGAGATAGAGGACACCAGAGCTAGTTTGAGAAAAGGAATAGCAAAAACAGACCTCGGCGAGCCCTAACCTAGTACCATACAACTGATTTATTCTATGTACGCCACTAACTATTTTCCACACATTGGGCGAGCATTGTGCAGGAACAATATTAAAATAGCCAAAGAAATGCAAGAACAAATCGTTGGGAGGGAAAGTAAGTCCCCCCTGGGAAAGCAACAAAACATGGATCCAGTGGGCATCATCTATCTCTCTAACATTTCTAGGAGGGGAAGCGCAGCACTCAATATCTACCCACTCAAGGATGTTATAAAACTTCCTAAATTCAGAGACCGACCTATTCCCAATCTTCGCCATTAGAAAACCCTAGAAAAACTACAAACTCAAAGAGAAAGTACAAAGAAAAGGCACAGGAAACTTACAAAATAGAAGATCGATTCGAACGATGAAGAAGCACGAGCCCAAACAACAAGGAAGCAATGAGAATGGAGATTGAGAGAAGAAGGTACGAAGTGCTAGAGCTCACAGAGAATGGAAGAGTGCTGGAATGATTGAAACGACGGTAGAAAAGTGACTATTCCAGAAAATCTTTAAATTTTGCTAATCATAGTTCACAAAATACGAAGCGGATGCCGCCAAAATCAGCTTCACAACCTTCGGAGAGTTGCACAATGTCCAAAAAAGCCATTATGACTAATCATTTAAATTTGTTGAGCCCAAAACATGGCCCAACAAACTTAGGGGCAATTGTGGGTACCTAAAATTAAGATCATGGGCCTGGACGAGTAGCCCAATTCTGGCGACCCAAAGTCCAGGCCCCCCATCTCTTATTTGATTATCCGGTCTCTTCCCACGTCCCCATTAAGGGAGGTTATAGGGAGAGATGGAAGACGTGGGGGAATCCAACACCCTCACTTACCTAAATGTACATGTATATATTGAACCCTAGGTCCGGGGCAAAATGACAAGTTGTATTCTCTGTAACTGCTCTTCGGAGTATATAGAAATAACACCGACTGCACCACTGTGGACGTAGGCACATCTTTGTTGAACCGCGTACATCCTTTGTTGTGTGATTGTCATTTTACATTCCTTGTTCTTCCTTGGTAATTGCCTCTCCTGTATTTACTTGTGTCGCATAATAATTGCCTTCACAGCCCAATATTAAGGTGGACTATAGGTTAAGAGTTTGCTCTCTTTAATCATAGAAATTTCATAGTTTATATAACTAATTATTATCAATATCAGAAGTTAAGGTGCGTAATTTCCCACCATGACCTTTACATGGATCCGCCCCGGATTAATGTAAATTTATATAAGCATTAATGCGCAAATAAAACTGAAATATACTTATCTAAATGTATTTCTTGTAAAAAAATATACTTGTAAGTTGTGTATAATTCATTATTAAGATATGTACAATTAGGTGGTTTGAGTTTTTTGCACCTAGATTCAAACCCGATTCACATTTACTTTTGCAAACCCGAATTTGTGCCAAATCCCAAAATATCATTTATAAACCCGCATGTTAAGATCGAGATGAAATGAAAACTTTATAAATGAAGTGAAATTTTCATCAATACTAGTGTAATCTCACTCATTATTGTGGATCGATTAATTTTACATATACCCTCAAATCATATCGTGCTTAATTGTTAAGAACTTACTCATTAATGTGCATGTTTCACATGGTACGATTAAGGGTACATGTAGAATAAATCTAGTGATCACTAGAGAACGTCCTAATTAATATCAAATGTTGAAGACATATTCTTCCATATTAAAAATTCATATTCTTCGATATTATATATGAAGCCGTCCAAATGGGTGGAATGACAGTGGAGTAAAAGATAATAAAATGCATGCGCATTACAAAATCTATTGGTGTGGTGGGATGTTCCAGCTTACACAAGCACCACCATTTGCGCTGACAGGTGAAGATGCTATTTACTTGAAGGGCATATTTTGCACCAATCACGAGATGTGCAAGTACCATTTACATGCGTGTACTCG
This sequence comes from Sambucus nigra, assembly GCA_949130495.1. NCBI lineage: Eukaryota > Viridiplantae > Streptophyta > Magnoliopsida > Dipsacales > Adoxaceae > Sambucus > Sambucus nigra. The sequence goes on from OX422215.1 coordinate 548,817,655, forward strand.
TTGCTGTATGATCTAATAGTTCCAAACTTCTCTAAAAAAAAAGTTGGCAATAATACCACGAATACCTGGACCATCTTTATGAATATGAATATGAATATATATCATCATCATCATATGCAAAAGAAGTTATAAATTAAACTGCACGGATAAATGTTGTAAGGACCACAAAGTTGCATTAAATATGTATCAAATGATAGTGTATACTTTAACATCATTTGGTAAATTTTCACCACAGTTTCTTGATTGGTGTCTACTAAGTTATTGTATCAATGTTATTATGTAATTCTTTTTATAATTTTTTATTGAAGTGACACGTAATTTAGTGCAATTTTATTACACATTGAAAATTTCATTGATCTTAAGAAATTTTAATGTTCGGATCTCTTATAAACATTTAAATACACAGAAAAGTAGGTAGTTTTTTTAAAATACAATAGAGACAATAATTACGTAAATTTTATCAAAAATTGACAAAAACTGCTACTACTATTATGGTGGAACGATAGAAATATGATAAAATTAATTTTACAAAACAAAATCAATTTACATTCATGAGAAAAGGATGATACATATTTTTGAGGGAGGTAGCTGTCAAAACCACCCATTGGCGGCCTTCATTTGATAAATGGGGACATATTTATTAAATTATAAACACATGAAACACGTTGTGTATCCGAGCTAGATGGTCTGAAAGAACTAAATGGTAAGCGCATGATCCTACATGATTCGTGATTATAAGCGACCAACATACCTCAGGGCCAACTTACCATTCTTCCCAAATGCACCACTCCCTTCATGGGTGACATTTTGAAAAGTACCTGGTCATCCACATGAAACTCCACGTCATCCCTATTCAAATCAGCGTACATTACACTAAATTCTGCGAATGGTCACCCTTGGGGGGTCATGGCCCAAAGCCCTGACCACATAAAATTTGGCGGGACCATATCCATGACTCGGTGTGGCAATGGATGCTCTTGGAAGTGGTCACGGACCAAATCCCTGGCGTGACCATATCCATGACTCGGTGTGGCAATGGATTCTCTTGAAAGTGGTCACGAACCAAATCCCTGACCAGTATGGGTCACGTCCTTAGGTCGTGACCATCATTGTGACAAATTCGTGCAAACGTTCCCTCCAATTTTGGTCATGGTAGGGACACGGACAAGGGCTGTGACCAAGGCCACAATGCACATCTAATGGATCATGGTTGGGGGTCGTGACCACATGGTTGCCTACATGCTGATGTGAAAAAAATTTATGGGTCATGGCTATGGGTCACGGCTCTAGGTCGTGACCAGGTTCCTTATAATAAAAAAAAAACCGCCTTAATTTCATTTCTTCCCACATCAATCTCTCTCTCTCTCTCTCTTTCGGCAATTTTCATTCTCAAACCCTAATTTCGGCGATTTTCATTCTCAATCTCAATCTCTCCCTCAATCTTAAAGGTAAAGCCTAATTTTTTTTATTTATGTGTTAAACCCTAATTTATATGTGTGTGAATGTGTGTATATTTATGTGTATGTGTGTGTTTGTGTGTGTATGTGTGAATGTGTGTGTATATCTCTGTATATGTGTGTATGTATGTGTATGTGTGTGTGTATATGTGAATATGTGTATGTATATGTGTGTGTATGTGTGTGTGTGTGTGTATACCTTTTTTTCAAGGAAAGGGGTGTTATATTTAGGGATTGAAATTTATTGTATTATTTATTGGGTATTCTTAATATTAATTGGGAATTGTTATTTAGAGTTTGAAATTAATTGCATTATTTAAGGGTATTATCGTTAATAGTATTGACTGAATGTGGTTACTAAGGGAATAAAATAAATTGCGAAATCTAAGGGTATTATCATTTAGGGATTGAAATTTATTTAGAAATTGAAATTAATTGAGTATTATTAGTATTGAGTGAATGTGGTTACTTAGGGATTAAAATAATATACTCAAAATTCTTTCCATTCTCAAAACCTTAATCAAACTAATATACCCTAATACCTTAACCGTAGGACTCATATTCACGCCCTTATATATTTTTCTCAGGAAAGATGAGGCACGGTGATAATCACTAGCAACAAGGATTGGAGAGGTTACAATTGGACCGCACGCGTAACTCTTTTATTCGTGAGAGTCATATAGAGGGTAATCTTATTTGTAGGTATGGGAATAAAAAAATCGAACAATTTAACTACCTTATAAATCGTGGAGTTAATCTCCATCAAGATTACATGTTCGATCGCATTCTATTTTTCCTACCAAAAAACGGGGATGGCGTTATACAAAATATATTTCACACACATAATCCCAATGTAGCCCTGACTATGGTTACGTTATTGGAGAAGGCAGAAAAAAATCCACCCTTTATGGATACAACTGCATACAGAGAGCATTGACATAGACTATGATGTCTCACACCATATGCATGCTAAATTGAATCTTGCCAAGAAGTTGAAAAGGATGGGATTCCGATTTCATGTCACGGATATCTACAGATCAATCATATATACCCTTCATCCACAACCCAAGGGACCCAAGTGCCGATGGGATAATGCAACGAGGTTCACCATATCGTGCACAACCCGAATTCTCAACACCAATTGGTGGGAAATACACAACTCCACCAATGGTTCCCTCCTTACCAAGTCCAACTGCACTTGCTTTGGTGCCCTCATCCAGCACTCTCGTTGCTCCACCACCCCCATACAACGCTGTCGACGCCTCTCACTCATTCCAAAAAAAGACCATTGGGTTCCACCTTCTTGTAAATAACCCAACGGGTGATAAGAATGACGTGCTTAACTTTAAAACCCGGTGTTTGGCATTGAGAAAAATGAACGTGGGAGTTGGTGGACTAGACAACTGGAACCTGGTTAATCAAGGTGTCAAATATGACATATACGATCAACTCTACAAGAATTTTTCATTTCTTGATCGTTTCAAGAATAAGGTTCTATCTAGGGTTGTTGAATCATAGAGGACAAACAGGAGAAACCTTCAAAAGAAACATTTCCCGGAGGAGGCAGCGAGCTCCGATATCTTGTCTTTGAAAGAGAGAGTGCCTCCAAATGTTGAAATTTCGGTGGAGCAGTGGAATAAGTTTTTAGATAACGAGATAACGAAAAAAACGTTGGTCTAAAGGGAGCAAAATAAAAAAAATAGGGCAGAAAAAATTGATATCCATAGGATGGGATTCAAATCTTATGAGGATTTGAATAATGAATGGGCGAGTAGGACAAAGGATGGTCCAAATGTGGGTAAAAAAAATAAATCGGTCCAACTTATTTATTTATGCTCGAAGGGGCAAAGAAAACAAATTTCTGCCGCACTTAGCTAAGACGCTAGAATCAATAGAGGCCATCAGCAGTCAGTCAGGTTCGAGCCCTGATGATGAATTTGACCTTGAAAATGATACCCTAACCCGGACCTTTGAAAAGGACAAAAGGGGGAGGACGATAGGTGTTGGCCCACATCTACCAAAAATTAAATTTCAACACATCGCACCTCTCGTGGACGAGTTTTCTTCAATCAAGGATCGTTTCTCATCCAATGAGGAACGACAATTTAAGACCAATGGGGATATCCAGGATATAAAAAATAACCTGGGAATGTTGACGAATCAAATTGGGCAACTTATGTCCCTTTTCCAAAATTATGGGGGATCCCAATGCCGCCTCCTCAAGGTTACCCTTACCCTCACACTCCTCCTCAAGGTATTCCCTATCCTTCCCATTCAAGTTTCCCTTCCCAAAATCCGCCTCTAATATTCCCCTCTCGAATTCTGACTCATCCAACATTCACCTCCCAAATGCCTCCTCATCCAACATTCACCTCCCAAATGCCGCCTCATCCAACATTCCCATTCATCGTTCCTCCTCATGTCATGAAACTGTGATCATTATCAACAAATCATGGTGACTATGGTGAAAATTACTATTTCAAAGTCCTGAGTAATAAGAGGGTTATTAGGGTGTGCACACTCATCTCCAAGGTTATCGAAACTCTAGTACACAACGGACCTTAGGAGACGGGTGAGGCTCAAATGCTGGTCGATGAAATATACAATGACTCCGGAGATGTACCTGTGTTCGCTGAAGGCGGGGATGGGCTGAAATTGAGGAATTATGCAAACTTTTTTCTTGCTTGGCCAATTTATCTGTTGGAAAAGATTAAAAAATATTTTCTTTTGTTTCAGTTGTAATATCTTTTTTTTATTTCAGTTGTAAGAATATTGGTTTTGTTTCAGTTGTAAGAATATTGGTTTTGTTTCAGTTTAAGAATATTGGTTTTGTTTTAGTTTTAATAAAATATTATTATTGCTTTACTTATAAGAATATTGTTTTTGTTTCAGTTGTAATAATATTTTTTTACCTATTACTACAGAACTGAAATTTGAAGATTATTACATGGATTTTTCACTATGCAAAGAGTGGATGGGAGAGACTAATTGAATTTCAAATAATCATGTAAATGACATTCAAGAATTTGTAAAATACGCTTTTAAAAATCTTAAAAGTGACAAGATTCCGTGTCCGTGCACCCCTTGTATGACCAAAAAATTAAAGTCATTGGAATACGTTGAGTTGCATTTAATAAAGTGTGGAATCTGTCAAGGCTATAAAATATGGACATACCATGGTGAAAAAATATACCTTATGTTCCGAAAGAATTGTCGGCACCCGACCGCGTAATGGAACCCCAACAAGTGGAAGTGGTACATGATTCACCAACACATCTTCCATTGACCAACTTAATTGATAATGCTTACGGAATCCACAACCATCAACCTATGGATACGGATAATACGCATTATGGACAACTAAATGAAAAAATTGATGTTGAACTTCCAGGAGATCGAGAATACATATGGTTGAAAGTCTATGCGGCTAGACCGTTGTATAAAGATTGCGATGAATATCACTCGGTATTATATGTAATGATTGGCTTAAATAATTTGAAGAGTTAATTTAGTTTGTCGAGGAATAGTGTAACCGGAATTCTTAAGTGGGTTAAAGATATTCTCCCAAAAGAGAACACGTTACCTGAAAATTATCCTACCATGAAGAAGAGCTAGAAGGGTTTGGATTTGAAATACAAATATATTCATGCATGCAAGTATGATTGCATATTGTACCGCAATGAGCACGAAGAGAAGGATGAATGTCTTATATGCAGGGAACCTAGATATGTGGTTTGAGAAAATGGAAAGGACAAAGCTACAAAAAATAGCAAGTGCTCGCAAGTCCCACAAAAGGTTTTGAAGTATTTTTTACTTAGGCCACAGTTAAATGGTTTTTTACTGTACCGTGGATAAAGGAGGCCATGACATGGAACGCTCAATGAGAGGTGGGTGGGAATTTAATGCGTCATCCAATTGATTCACCCAGCTAGCAAATTTCAAATGCACAACACCATGAATTTGCAAAGGAACCACGCAACGTTCGTCTTGTAATCTCAACAGATGGGTTTAACCCTTTTGGTAATTTAAGTACTAGTCAGAGTTATTGTCCAATTCTTTTGGTACCTTTAAGTCTCCCTCTAACACTGTGCATGAGAAAGAACTTCACATTATTTTCTTTGTTGATCCCTGGGCCGAAGGCTCCCAGTGATGATATTGATACATTCTTAGAACTATTAATCGAGGAACTTAAAGAGTTATGGGATAACGGCATGACGACGTTTGACTCTTATAAGGGTGAAGAGTTCACACTTAAAACAATGGTGATGTGGGTGATCCACGACCTTCCGGCTTATGGGACCTTGTCTGATTGTAATGTTCATGGTTATTATGGATGTCCCATATGTGGGGAGGAAACTGCAGCCTGTTGGCTAAATATAACAGTAAGATGAGTTACACGGATCATCGTAGATTTCTGTTGACCAGTCACCCTTTTAGGAATGACAAGTCTAACTTTTTTCCTGTCGATCACCAGTGTATAATGCCACCTGCTCGACTTTTTAGTTAGAAGATCTAGCATAAGGAAATGATTTCAACTGCGGGGAATATGTACGTAGGCAAACACCCCAAGTTTGTAAACCTGAAGCGTAAAGCTAGGGGGGATCCGAATTACCCTAGTAAAGCGAAGTCATGGTCCAGGCGATCAATATTTTTTTTTATTTGCCCTGTTGGAAAGATCATCGTATAAGGCATGTAGTTGATGTGATGCACACAGAGAAGAATATTTCAGAACATCTGATAGGAACATGTCTGGGTGGATCTCATTCTAAAGATGGAGAGTGGGCCCGCCTAGATCTAGAGGAAATTAAAATAAAGAAGAAATTATGGTTAAAAAATGGTCCTACAACAGGAAGAATTTCTACCCTCAGGTTACTTTCACTTTGACTACTAGTGAGAAGAATATCATCTTAAACATGTTGTTCAACTTGAAGACTCAAACAGGTTATTCTGGTAATTTACGTAGGGTAGTAAGCTACCAAGAAAATGATTTAAAATAGTGCTAGTCTCACGACTGGCACGTAATCATCCAATTAATCCCTCTATTATTTCGACATTGCTTTTCTTAACACAAAGATCTCCATCGGGCAATTATGCAAATCAGTTTGTGTTTTACCCTACTTTATGTAAAAGTGGTAAACAAAAGGCACATTAAAGCTGCGAAATCAACTTTAGTCGAGGCAGTTTGTGTATTAAAGAAATATTTCCCTCCATCGTTCTTCCATATCAGCATCAACCTGCTAGTAAATTTATGCGAAGCGCTTGATGAAAACCTTAAAAGATTGTGTGAAGAATACACGGTAAATTAGAGGGTCAATTGTTAAAGAACACGTAATGATGTAATCATCGTTGTATGTTAGGGAACATATGCCAGAACAAGAGGTGAGGATGTTCAATCCTAGTGGAGAACGAGTGATCGAGGAACCTGACGAGTTTAAGGACGAATTGCCATTTTGGAACCCTAAAGAGGTGAAACTCACAAATCTACAATACGAGCAAGCAGCTCGTTATGTCTTCGAATCGCAAGATGAAGTCGATGACTGGAGAGAGTAAGTATCTACTGAATTCTTCTTCTTTAATTATATATTTTTTTTATTTTATGATCTAAACTCTATAATTTACTGGTAGGAACTATGAGAATGAAACTGCTCAAAATCAAAGAAAAATTACACGATAACTGATTTTAGAGCATGGGTATCAAAGGAGGTAAATTTCACATCTTATGTGTGTGGTTATTTATTTGTGTGTGATAAAAATATGCCCTAATTCAAATTCATTAATAAATTCATCTTCTAAAAAGAGGTGATGTCTCTTCCAGGTTTGCATGCTTAGCGAAAGGCCCAAGTTTTCGTGCAAAAGAGTTTAAGAAATTCCTCACCAAAGATTTTGATTTCATTTCATATCCATATGAGAAAAAGATTTTGATGCAAAGTAGTGGAATGTCATTTTCTTCCTTAACCACCTGTATCGCCAGTAAAAGCGATAAAAATCCAAAGAATACAGTGATATCCTATTATAGGATAATCCAACAAGTCGTAGAACTTGATTACTTAGATTTCACATAAACCGTATTCTATTGTGGTGGGGTAAAGGTGGAGGAGACAAAAAATGCTTGCAAAGTTGATCCTGACTCCAAACTTATGATGGTAGATTTATTAAAGTTGAAGAGTAAAGATCGCATAGTCGATGAGCCTTTTATATGTGCCTTTCAGAACGTAAAGAAAGTATTCTACTCTAAGTGAATAAACGAAGTCAATTGGTCTATTGTTGTGCATGCACCAAAGGGTATGACTAATGAAGTGGATGCATTTAAGACCCCAAAAGTGTTTCAGTCACCTCTTAATAACAACCCCAATTTGAAAGATCTTTTAATTGATTTACAAGAAGATTGAGTATCAAAATATTATGTTATCCTTGCCAATTTTATTTTTATCATATTATGATATTGACATTATATTAGCGCTTTAATTTAATGTATGAATGTTTAGTTACTTTTACGAATGTAATTTAGACCTAAATCTTTCTCTCAATCTCAAAGGTAAACCCTATTTTTTGTATTTCTGATTTAAACCCTAATGTGTGTGTGTGTGTGTGTGTGTGTGTATTTATGTGAATGTGTGTATTTCTGTGTACATGTGTATATGAATGTTTAATTACTTTTATTAATATTTCATAGTATGTTAGATATTGACCTTATTGTTGGATAGTATGTTAGAAGGAGTACACGATAATTATTAGTTTTGTTTGGTTTGGCTTTTGGATAATTATTGATTATTGGCTTGTTGTTGGATAGTATGTTGGATTATTGTTGGTTGTTGGCCTGTTCTTAGTTTTGGGCTGTTGGAGCCGTGAGAGGTGTTGGCGCCTCTCACGGGGCCGTTTGGGGGGTGTTTTGATTTTTCGCCCTCTAATGGCACATTTTTAAGCTTTAATCCAAATTTTTTCAAATTATTGTCATATTCTCAAATAGGGGGTCCCGTGACCACGCGAAAATATAATTTCGTAACTGACATAGCTTGTACTTACACAATAATATAATTCCGTAACTGATATAGCTTGTAATTAAAGCAGACGACGGTATGTCCCAGGTTGTGAAAATCTTTGTGAGGCCTTTGATTTCCTTCACACAACGGTCACTTTCTCACTCATATTAAGTCTTCTCTTTACAATGGAAATTCTCACCAACAATATGGAATTTGAGAAGGAGAGCGTGGAATCAAATTATAGTTTCATAATAGGCCTTACTTTTACTCACTCTCCTTAATAAAATGGAACTCCACCATTTAAAATCAGTAATAGGAACACTTGCTATAGCTGTAAAAATCCCTCGATCTGGGAGCACGACCTAATTTTCAAAATATCCACACTTAGGCTTGAAAACATGTCGTTAGAGGGGAAAATCCTAAAACACCCCCCAAATGGCCCCGTAATTGATGCCAGTACCGTAAACGAGACTAATGTAACTTGTACGAATCGACTGTGTGGTCATGGGACCACCGGTTCGGGAGCATAACCTAACTTTTAGAATATCCACACTTAGGCTTGAAAACATGCCTTTAGAGGGCGAAATTCTAAAATACCCCTCAAACGGCCCCGTGAGCGGTGTCAACACCTTGCACGGTACCAATGTAACTCGTAGGAACCGATCGCATGATCACAAGACCTCATATCCGAAAGCACAGACCAATTTTTAGAATATTTATACTTAGGCTTGAAAACATGTTGTGAGAGGGAAAAACCCCGAAACACCCCCCAAATGGCCCCTTGAGCAGCGCCAACCCCTCACACAGGACCAATGTAACTCATCGGAACCGATCGCATGGTCACGGGCCCCCCAGTCCGAGTACACGAACTAATAATTTGAGAATATCGTCGTGCTCTCAAATCGAGATTTTCGTGACCACGCGGGCTTTTATAATTTATTTTTTAGCATTATGGACGTGCGGGGTTTACATTATGCAGGTTTTAGAATGTCCAGAAAATAGAGAAAAATCTTCCCAATGTTTTTTGAAATATATTTAAAACTGGTCAAGGATCTAAGTCGTGACCATCTATAATTGTTGTCACGCATAAACAGGGTCACTGCTTAGGGTCGTGACTATATTGGTAAGGACAAAGCATGGGTCACGGCCTTGAGCTATGACCACTGTGGTGACCATTATCATATTATTAAGGATGGTTCGCGGCTTAGGGCCATGACTAGAGCTGTGACCAGTCTTATACATTACAGGATGGGTCACGGCTAAGGACTGCGACCTTTTATCGTGACCCCCCCAGGTTCGTGACCCTTCCTTTGCTCAGGTCGTGGGGCCATGACCCACAAAAATGGTCATTCTCGAAATGGTCACGGCCCATGGCCGCGACCCACAGTACTAGTTCGGGAGAACGGAATAATTTTTCCTACTCTAGGCTATCTTGATTTGCTCGCGAATCATCTTAATTTTTTGTAGTCTTCTGAGAGAACTCGGACCCCAACAAGCTACTCTCTTTCGGATTCAACTAATACATTGTTGACCTACACGGTCTCTCGTATAATGCCTCATATGATGACATACTAATGATTTTTTTATAACTATTATTGTAGGTGAACTTAATAAAAGGTAAGTGTCTCTCCCAACTACCCTTGATGTTTAACACGCACGCTCGGGGCATATCCTCTAAAGTCTGGTTCACCTATTCCATCTGTCCATCTATTTGAAGGTGACAAGACGTACTCAAGTGCAACCTCATCTCTATAAACTCCTGAAAATTGCCTCGAAAGTGAGATGTGAAAGTTGGATCTTTGTTTGAGACGATTGATAATGGTACCTTGTGCAATCGAACAATATCTACTAGTTACAAATGCGCATACTACTATGTCTTGAAATCCATGTGAATGGTCAAGAAATATGTCATCTGCATCAAACGGTCACTATAACCAAAATAAAATCATATTGCCTTGGGGACAAAGGAAACCCGATTAGGAAGTCCATCAAAAAGTTGTACCACTTTCATTCGGGAATATGTAAAGGTAAAATATTTCCTAAAGGTCGTTGATGATCCACCTTCACCATCTAACAAGTGATACACTGGGACACAAATGTAGCAACGTTTTGCTTTATTCGGGACCACCAATATTCTCTCCATATCTTGGTACATCTTATCTCCACCGAGATGCACTGAAAAACTATGATCCATGTACCTTCTGCATAACAACCCTACACAACCCATTGTCTAACGACACAACTAACCTAGTCGTGTATCGCAATCCACCATCATATCCAATGGTTGAAAGAGGTACTCTAGTGACCAAAACATTGACTACTTTCTGTTTATAAAACACATCATCTGGATGAGCCCAAACCACCTGTATAAGGATGTCAGGAGTCACGATGAGCATCCCCATAAACACATCGGATAACTTGCCAATTACCTCAACTGAACCCACGTCGATCAACTGAGGAGAATACAAAGTGTCACTAGGCCATCGACTCAAAGCATCAACTCCATCATTTATACTAGATAGTGAAAGCACGTGAACATAAATAGAATTTGGTAAACTCTAAAATAAATGGCAATTGTGAAAATGAATGGATGTTGTAAATTCTAGGGAAAGGATAATTATTTAATAAATAATTATCGAATTTGTATTATGGGTTTTAAATTACACTATCCATAGTCATGGGTAAGTATGTAAAAAAAAGGAGTTGATGAACCCCAGAACATGAAATAAAATGAAGGACCTAGTATTGGTAAAATAAAGGAATGAAAAGATGACTACTGTGTGAGTAATGCCATAGTGGGAACATGAACCTTGGTTTGACACGGGTATGTGTGAATAAATTAATATGACCTTAAAAGAATAACATTATAAATAAAATAACAATTAGGTATTTAAATAATCCCATAACGGAGAATAATCCCAGGTTTGGCACGTGTGTGTAGAAAATTGACATAAAATGAAATAATCGGATGTGTGAGTAATCACATGTTTGGGATATAATCCTATGGTTTGACATTAATTTGTATAAATAGTTCTTATCAAGCACCAGAGTGTGTTAAGATGAGTATAAATTGATATTTTATAACGAAAATTTGATGAATTAAATGTAGTCTAAGAAATGATTTTTGAAAACTAATTGGGTGAATTAATGGATTAAAGGACTATTTCTATAATAAAATGGCAACTTCCCATTTACTTTAAGTGGACAGTTGATTTAAGTCTAAGCCGAAGCCTAAACCACACCTTAGGGATCTGGACCCTTCTTAAATTTTTTCTGGTAACTCCTTTATGAAAACTTTTTTACATTTCATTAAATCGATTTATGCATGGACCAATCGTCGTTTTTAACAAAATACTTGGCTTACATCGTATTTAACAAAATACTTGGCTTGTATCCATATTTATTACTTTTATAAATACTCTTTTAAGTTCCTTTTACACTTTAACATTTTATACTCGTCTCAAGGGCCAAACCAGGCGAAACACTCTATGCGTAATTTACTCTTTTATCCTCTTTATATACTCAACGTACATCTTTTTCTTTTTGAACCTTTTTAGAGTTAAAATTATTTAAAACAATATTTAAGGTTAATTTTATAATTTCTAAAATATCGAGGTTACTTTTTGAACCTTTTTAGAGTTAAATTTATTAAACGCAATATTTAAGGTTTATTTCGTAATTTCTAAAATATCGAAGTTACTTTGTAATCCCAATTTTCTAATTCTAAGGGCAATTTTTTTAATTTTACATAAATTTACGGGTTTTGCAATATTTACAAAGTCTAGGGATTATTTTGTAACTATTTCTAGAAATATGTTTTCAATGCCAAAATAACACATTTTTAACAAGACTATGGTCCAAATAATTTTTTTTAAATACTATTAAAAATAACACTAATTTCATATTTCTAGTTTTAATAGAAAATAATATCCTTTTTAACCAAATGCATAAAATAATTAACACCCCTAAAGATATGTATATAACCTATACTTAATTCTTTTTAAATGTGTATTGCGTGTTGAAAACTACCAACATTCATAAATATATCCACACACATCTGAAATTACATAAATGCATTCTTAAACACATTTAAATATGAAATGAACCAACATCCCTACCTATTTGGAATCGAAAATATGACATATTGATGGTGAAGAGAGGCAAACTCTACCTCCAAATATGGCCTCAAGGGGCTGCCAAGCATTCCATGCTTGAATGTCACTCCAAATAAATTTTCCCTTGCATTACCTCTTCAAAACAATGCTAAAATGTTCCTCTAACCTATTCATATATGTGTTTTATATTGGTAGAGTGGAATGGCTTTAGGAGAAAACACATTTTCTCCTATTTCTTAGCCAACTTCCTTCATTTTAATCGAGGAGAATGACATGTGTTAAAATCTAATGGTTCCAATCATCAAATCTAAGCCATATTTTGAAATCCTACATCTCAAGGTGATTCCCTCATCCCTATCCTCGCGATCACGACCATAACCACCCGTTGTCGCGGCCTCAAACTGGATCCTCTATATCATATGGTTTCTCCCGCACTCCTATTAAGGTGTTTCCTCATGGTAAATTAATCTAACCCATATATTTTTCTTAACACTAAATTTGTTCACTTAATACACTTCCAACTTAAACACTTCAATTCTAATTGTACTAATAGCTTATTTATTGTCTTGAATTATTTTAACTAGTCCTAAATCATCAAAATACTTTAATTCGAGTCACACTAACATATTTTAATTCATAAATACTCCAACTACTTGAATAATTGCTCAATTATCCCCCACTAAAATTCAATAATATGTAACCAATTATCAAAGTTTACATGTACAAAATTTAGTTATCATAAGCTTTATAAAAGGTCGTGCTATTACAATTCAGAATTTTTTAGCACTAAAAATTCCATCACAAAATGGAGCAGCAGAGAGGATGAACCAAACCTTACATGAAAATGTGAGGTGCATGTTGTCCAATGAGGACTTACCGAAGCATTTTTAGGCATAGGTTTTATCATATGCTTGCTTTATTATATGTTATTTGACATCTAATCAATTCACTATAAGAATCCTATAGAGGCTTGATCGGGTTCACATCCTACTTATGAGGTGGTGCATATATTTGGGTACGCGTCTTATTTTTATGTTAGTGAGGGAAAATTAATTTGAGAGCTCAAAATGAAATATTTATGGGTTCAAGTAATTGGGTCAAGCGATAAAGTTATGGTGCTCGAAAGATAATAAGATGGTGGTGAGTAGGGATGTGACTTTTGAAGAGGCGTCTATATTCAATATGCCAAAGTAGTAGAGAAAGAAGATTCTACATTAGAGAATGAAGCAAAAAGATGAAAGTGGAGGTGACTACTCCGAGTAACTCTTCAGGTGAAGACGTGGAGGTTCTATAAGAAGGAACTGGAAAATAAAGGAAGGAATAACCATCTTTGTCTAGAGAAAGATAATCCAGAGTTTAGAAACCTACGACGAAATATGGCTTCCATAATGACACACTTTCTTATATATAATTGGTTTATGGTGATGAGTCATCTATATATCGATGAGTGAAACTATTTGTAACGAGTGAAAGGTTATCACGGGTGAGGAGATTTATTCTCTTTACAAGAACCAAATATGGGAGGTTGTGAAGTTTCCTATGGGAATAAGTTTATTGGGTGTAAGTGTATGTATGCAAAGAAAAATGGGCTCCAAATTTTTATGCTCATTACGTGTTAAGGTTAGTAGACCAAGGGTTTTACACAAAAGGAAGTTGTGTGATTACAATGAAGTGTTCTTTACGTTGGTGAACAAACTTTCACTTGAGTACTACTGGCTATGGTGGTACATTTGACTTACACATGCATATATATATATATATATATATATATATATATATATATATATATATATATATATATATATAAGCGATATATATGTATGTTTATGTGATATGTTTTTACTTATATATACGTATAACTGCAATCCCTGAGCATTACCTCACAGATGCAAATCTATAGCATGCTATCAGGCTCAATAGATACACACATGAACCTGGGCTACCGGGTCAGAATCACACCCCCGAACCCAAAGCATAAACGTAAAATCTGAGGTGGTCATAGTCTTAAGTCAGTGGATCATAACCATACCACATTTCTCCACTTGGACTCCAAACTTACATATGGTGTTCGTTCACAAACCTATGACCCTGGGGATAGGTACTATACCCATTGAGGTTTTCTAGAAGAGATCACCCATTGTGCGCAACCTCCATTGTTACCATCGCATTAGAGTAGGTATGTTTCCCATATATCAATTACGCACAAATATATTCATACATACATACATACATACATACATACATACATACATACAGACACACACACACACACACACACACACACATATACACACACACACACACACACACACACATATATATATATATATATATAATGTCACTATACCCATATGTATATATATAAAATAACAATCGGTTAACCGTGCATGTCACTCGTAGCACTAGCTTATATTCTTCGAGTCTAAATTCGACTCTCAAATATATAAGTAGTATCTTACTTATTTATATATCACGATTATATTTTATTCTGGAAAATAATCCTATCTCAATCCAACCTGTGCCCCAATTCTATCTGAAATTCCCATTAGAATCCATAAATATATTTTCGAGTATCGTTCATCCTAAACACTCCTAAATCCTTACCCCAATTTTATTCCCACTAACCTCAGGCTAATACTATATTTCAAAAATACCAATAGTCGTAAAAACCCGTTATGGACCTTCCAAAATAATCTGGATCCTAACTGAATCAATAATACATCAAAATATCCAACCTGGGCGGAGCAGGGCAGCGAAATAGAGTCAAAATCCACAATTGTAGGCATGTTTTAAAAATGAAAAAAAATAAGATCCAAATATTATTTGAATTACCTATACGACTTCATATTTGGATTCTACATGAAAAATTAAGTCAGGTATGTGTTTTGAGGTTTTCTCAAATATCTTCCAAAAGTACTCAAAAAGAAGATCTAAAATTCTCTAAAATGACTCTTCTCATTCCTTTCGTTTTTGCCTCTTTAAGTTTCTTTTTTGGCCTCTATATTTTCTCTTCTTACACTTAAATTTATCCCTAACATTACTTATCATCAATATACATATTTTCACTATCAATTGATCTAATAAATCATCCACAACTTGGGATCCAACATCAATTATTCAGAATTAATCCACATTAATTCTAATATCCCGTTTTCACTATTTTTTCCCAAATTTATAATTTTAAGATCACATTTATTCATCAAAATTAAATTCCATATTTCTCATCAAGATTTCACCTTTTATATGAACTAAATTCAGATTTCATAGAAGATAAATAATCACTTTTATTTATATGGATTTATCCCCAAAAATCCCATTTTTGTCATGTGAATCCCATCCAAAAGTTCATATTTATTTTTCACCAACCATGATATGAATTAAAACACAACATATAATATTAAATAAAGTTAAACATTTATCTCAAACCATAGAGAATTCTAAATTGACCCCTTGAGATCCTCTTTGTGTGTTGATAATTTCCCAATTCCCTCCAGACTTGATTTTCTTAAATTGTCTCTTGAGTTTCTCCCTTAAATTTTCTTTGTCTTTTACCTCTCTCTCAAGCCAAGGTGAATTATAATGTGTATATGGTTGACTCCTATCTCTAATAGCCCTTTATATTATCCAAATCTTGAAATTAGGTTAAGTTGTAACACTAATATAACCAGAATACCCACATACAGGTCCCGTATAGTTTAAAAAACACTCGAAACCCAATTACAATCTTCAGGTACCTAAATTCTAACTATATTGACCTATCCCAGATCATCCATGAACTCTAAATAACCATCTAAGTCACCTACCATCAATTTACCATCTTATTCCCAACACGACCCTACATGCGTGCCCCGAATAAGATCCTGTCAACCCGTCACTTTTACCCACATACGACGTATAACTCGCTGTCAAAATAATGTTCTTACATGGGGATCTAAAGGAGGATATATATATATATATATATATATATATATATATGTCTCAACTGGAGGGATTCAAAATTGTTATAATGGAATATTATGTGTGGAAATTACGAGAGTCTTTGTACGAGTTGAAGAAATCTTCTTGATCGTGGTACAAGTGATTTGGCACGTTTATGGTGGGTCATCAATTAACACAAATTTAGTTTGATCAAGGTGTTTATTTCAAGTGGCATGAGGAACTTACTTTCATTCATTTACTATTGTTTATTGATGATATGGTCATTGCTTGTTCGTGCATGGGGAAAATTGACAAGGTAAATGCTCAATTGAGCCAAGAGTTTGATATAAAAGATTAGAGTAAAGCCAAGAAGATTATCGATATGGATATTAGTAAAGAGAGGAGTAATAGAAGGTTGAGTCTCACATAAAGTCAATACATAGAGAACATGGTTAGGGATGCAGGATGCAAAGCCTGTGAATAATCCCTTGGCTGCACACTTCAGACTTTCGACTATGATGACTCTGAGCACTAAAGATGGGGTGGCATATATTTCTCATCTTTCGTATGCGAGTGCGATGAGTATTTTGATGTATGTCGTGGTTTGTACTTGGTCAGATATAACTTGAGCAGCGGGCGTCTTAAGTAAGTCTATATAAAATCAGGGCAAAGAGCATTGGAATGCGATGAAGATTATATAATTTTTACGGGGATCACTTGATGTGGAACTTATGTACCAACCGGTAGAGAAGCCATATGTTTGGGGGTATGTTTATTCGTACTATGTGGGTGATTTGGACAAGCATCGACCAACTACGATGTATGTTTTTTTACATCAGCTAGTGGTCCAATGAGTTGGAGATCTATTATGCAAGCCACGATTTCTTTGTTTACTATTCAGGTGGAGTGTATGACGGTAATGGAATTCGTTAAAGAAAACTTATAGCTCCAGGGTCTTATTGGTGATTTGGGGATTATATAAGATTGTGGGGAGGTACATTATGATAGCCAAAGTGATATCCACTTACCTAAGAACCAACTTTATTACGGTAGGACCACGAATATTGATGCCTAGTATCATTTCATATGGGAGGTTATTGATGGGGGGTTATTGTTTTGATGAAAATTAGCACCGAAGGCCAACATGTTGATGAAGGTGGTACTAGTGGTCAAGGTCAAGGTTAAGCATCATTAAAACTTGATCAATGTTCTATATTATCGAGGCCCTTTGGAATATGTTTGATGGTGGTGTTCCTAGATGGTTGAGTTGATGTATGAGGAACGCAAATTTTTTGCCAAGGTGAAGATTTGTGAGAATTGGCTCAAAATTCACTATTGCTAGGTTTTCTGCCAATAGGCACGACCAACAAAAGTTGGGCTTCGCTGCAGCGAAGGGATATATCGCCGGTAGCGGATAGGACTAGCTTTTTAAAAATTTCCATGTGAAAACTTGCGAATAGCGAAGGTTGGGTCCGCTGTAGAGATCGAGTATCATTTTGTGCAAATATGAATTTTAAGTGAGGTTTATTTTGGGCATTTCTCCCATGTTTGTTCGCTGTTGTAAATATAACCTTTTAAGTCTTTTAACCTTAGTTTAGAGCATCATTTAACCGTGACTTATTGTTCTTGCTCTTGTATACACATTGAGAGGATAATGAGCTTCAAAAAGTTGTAATCCTTATTGATTGAATATCATCCGTGGACGTACCAATATTCATGAACCACATACATCTTGTTTCATGCTAGGTGGTGTGATTTCTCATTACTTTCCATTTAGATTGTATTATCTTGTTATCACTTTCTTGAGTGAGCATCCGCACAACATAATTTTCTTCTACTATAGTAATAATAATTTTCATTAAAAAAATCTTTGAGTTCTTTATTCTTCGTAATTTCTTTGTTTGAATTGTTAACGTTTATCAAGAATACACAATGTACACAATTTTCCAAACTAACAATTCAGAAAGGGAGAAAAAAATAACTAAGGAAACTTTTTTTCGTAATAAAAAAACCCTCCTCAATTATTCTTTTTATTACAAAATATCCCCTCTCGTACTTAAAAAAGTTAATAAAAGGGGACATTTGTAACAAAATGCATAATTTACCCTTCAGTTTTATTTCCAAAAAAACTCACCAACCTTTCCTGGTAGCAACGGCCATAGATTTGTCTTTAGCATGAGTAACAGAGGGACCAAACAAAGTTTGGAAGTTGGCTGAAGCAGTCACGAGCATATGTTCCAAAAAAATCCTCTACTGCTAATGCAACACTCTTATATCTCTCTCTCTGCCCACTCTTATCCATGAGCTCAATATTTCACAAAATCCAATGGCTTCAACCTCCTCTTCTTCTTCATTAGATTTTTCTCACGAAAATGACAGAATCGACCTCGAATCCATTCGGGTACTCATCACTATTATCAATCAACACATTGATGACTTACTATCCGACGTCAAAGCTCGAAAGAATTTAAAATCCAAATGCACCTCAAACCTCAAGATTGGAAAGCAAGAGTTTTTCGAATTCTCTGAGCAATCTGTTATATCAAATCTTTATTGGGGTATTGAGAGTGTTGAAGCTGCTATTAACGCGAAATGTCCCGAAGAAAAATTCTCAGGGCTGAAGAATTCTGAAAAAATGCTACAAGTTCCAGCTTTGCTCAACGACCATGGGGTCACAGCTGGGATAAAAAATTATTACCTGGTTTGCTGCTCATACTTTTATCTCTCTGTTGTTAGGAGAATACAGAAGGATGAGTGGGAGGTGGCAATTCATTTTCTACAGGCTCTCCTGGTCTCTCCTGGACTTGTCTATAGGGAATTCGCGCCCGAGCTTGTTAGACGCGTGTTTTTTTCGTTTGGCGCGTGTGAAAAACTGGTATCTGTAGTTGATTTTGAGGAGAATGAGGTGAGCAAATCAATGAGGTGTGTTGCTAGGAAATATAAGGCTTGGTTAATGTATTATCAGGTTATGTCTTATGGAGAGGCTCCCAATTTGCAATACGGATGCAGAGATATTGCTTCCCATGATGATAACTCACAATGTTTTATGTAAGTTTTCTCAACACTTGTATAGGTTGCACTGTTAAAATACAAGTGTTGTAATTGTAAGGATTTTCTGACAGTTTCCCCCCACTTCTTTTGCGAAATTGAGTCTGGTTCACTTCTTGGACTTTGACACTGTGAACTGTGATAAATACTCATAAACCCTCAAAAGTGTATTTATGGAGCTTTCGAGGGTTCCAAGAAGAGAAAATAGTGAGATGAAAGTTTTGGAAAGTGTTCCAAAATTCATTTTGGGGGCCAAATGCCAATAATGAATGTTGTGTGGGTGTTGGGGGGTTGGAGAGGGGGGGGGGGGGGGGGGACAAACTAGATAAATAGGGGCTAAAATCAAATTTCCCCCGAGGATGTGTTTGGGAACCCCAATTCCATTGCTTGGAATTGGAATTGGAAATAATTCAGCTGAAAATTTAAAAAATTTGAACCAAGGGTGTGTTTGAGAACCCCAATTCCATGCTTGGGAATTGGGATTGGGAAATTTCAATTCCAAATACACCCTTAGCTTTTATACAAACTGAAAAGCATAATAAGTACTAATAGAAATCTTCTTCAACAAATTACTAAACAAAATTTTCTCCTCGAAGTTAAATTATCCATATTGTTTTCTTTTTATCTTTTGATTTACTACTTGAAATAGCATCATTACTAAGCTTTCAAACAATCTATGATCTAAGTACAATTTTCTGGTGATGAACAGGAATATGGAGTCCAGTAGCACTGAATCTTCAAATCCATATAAAAGTGGAATAAACTTGCAAGATTATTATAATGTGAGCCATAAACTATTGTTTCAATATATTTATCTGGCCTAACCATACATAGGAAACTGATAACCATTTATCTTTAAGTATCTTTGCATTTCTTATAATTAACTGTTTGGGTCATACCTTATGTTATGAAAAGGCTAAATTGGAAGATATGTCCTGTGCAATCACACAAGTTAACCTTACAAACCCTCCTGTCAACTATTCTAATAATTTGAATTTACCCCCTATATGTCACTAAAAAAGTTTAACGACACTTCGCAGCGGCATATGCTGGGATATTGTACCTTCTCATAATTACGTGGCTATTTGTAACACTGTGGGGATATATGCAATGAAGGTGATAGTTTATGAGGTTTCTTGCATTTTACATTGCCTCATACACTTCCAACCACACAGTGGCAAATTTCACAAAAACATTATAATCTTTTTATATAAGTTTTCCCCTGTATATATTTTGGCTCCCCAACACTCAACTCCTAGATGTGATGCACACACAATCACACATATAGAGTTACTTGTAATTCAAGTCGCACATACTTGTTTCTATATAAGAATTTCATGTTGTTTTATTGTATAAAAATTCAAAAAAAGCTCTATCTTGTCCAAAAAATAATTTTGTTTCGAATTTACAACATTAAACTGAAGAAAAATACACTTGCAGTTTGAGAAGGTGCATCCAGTTGATCCTCAAGAAAATTTAACTGATAGCATGGCAGACGAGTCTCTAGCACTCACAATCATTCCAGATGTTCGAGATCAAAGTAAAGCTCTTAAAAATATGGATAAATCTTCTAGGAGGGATTCACCAAAAAGTTCAGATATCAAGTTCCTCCAAGATATACTGATGGAATCGCAGTCAGATACAGAAAATTCCTTGTATTCACTGAACAGTGATTTCAATGAAGAAGGAGATTCTGAGGTAATTCTCCAAAAAGAACATCATATTGCATGAATTTTTATCTCCAACGTATAGAGCATCCTTTGGTATTCCTAACAAATATAATGATTGCACTTTTTATAGAATACCAGCCAGGTGGACTGTGTTTTGACTTATTATGAATATGACCGATTGTTTGGATTTTTTTCAACTTTCCTAACCAAACATACCCTGACATTCAACATTTCTCACTTATCTCTCTCTAAACAGGACTATGCAGATGTCTCTGAAAGCTCATTGAGTACCATAAGAATGAAAGAAGATGATCCACAAGCAGAAATTTTTGATAAGTTTGGTCCTTGAACACAATAGTATAACTGTAATTTTTCACCTAAACCTTCTACAGTTCATATCAGATTTAAGCTAACACATCTAAACTTGATTTCGCTACCCTGTACAGGATGCAGGTGCATGATTACCAATATTTTGATTCTATAGGATCTAAATCTCTGCATACTTATCAGTTTTCTGAAGAAAATTCCCACATTGAACAAGCTGGAATACTTGAGAAGGTAATTTCGAAGCTATATCTCTCAGAAGAATTCGACGAAGATTACACAGTTGAAATTACAACATTATACGAGATGCTCACCAATCGGGAAGGACTAAAATACTCTCTCTTGAAGGATGTAATTTTGGACCAACTGCTAATGGCTATTTCAACTTCCAATGAAGAGGGAGTGATTAGAGCATCAGTGTCGATACTTTCAACTATTATTACATCGAACAAATCAGTTATCAAAGATATCAAGCAAAAGGGCTTACAATTATGTGACTTGGCGAGCGCTTTAAAAAGAAATGTGCACGAGGCAGCTATATTAATTTATTTAATAAATCCATCTCCTGCGGAAATTAAGACTTTAGAAATATTACCAATCTTAGTGGAGGTTATTTGCACTTCAAGCAGTTACAAGGTAGGGATAGAGCTAAAAACGCCAGTTTTGGTGACACCTCATGTAGCGTCGCTTATGATTATTGAAGTATTAGTGACTGCATTTGATTACGCAACGAATAACCAACATTTGGCTGCAATTTGTTCACAGAAAGTTATTTGTGGGTTACTAAGTGTTTTGAGAAATAATAATGTGGATGAGGTTATCTCTTTGGCTGCTGTTCTTGTGAAATGCATGAGGTTTGATGGACAATGCAGGACTTATATATCGCAATGTACTCATGTGGCTCCATTTATCTTTCTCCTAACGAGTAACCAGAAGCACGCTAATTTTGTTGCACTCGAGTTTTTCCATGAAATACTTCGCATTCCAAGGTAGGAATAGGTCTTTGGGTTAATATATTTATATGTTACTTTGTACAAAAAATAGTTTTGTTTTCCTTGAACATGTCATCTGTACAGCTGTGGGAAGGACCGGCACAAAAGACGTTTAAAATGGGTAAAGTGCACAAAAAACCCTAAAAAATGGAATTTTTTGCAAACATCCCCTTTTGGGAACTTTTTAGAGACATTTTGTAGCGACACATTTGGGGTCTTTGCAACAAAATGCGTAGTTCAAGGAATATTTTGTAGTAAGAAATTACGTAGGTGTCTTGTAAATTCTTTATAATAGAATTTTCCGCACTTAAGAGGGGTTGGGGGTTGGGGGTTGGGGGGTGCTGGTTGGGTTACAAATAAAAATCGTTGAGAGAAGTTTCTTGCTAAAACTATGTAGTACAAGGGAGTTTTCCACACTTTTTTCTTAAAATCTTTACTTCATAGAATAATTTCCTCCGATATTTTACTGGTATTGCTTGTTAGACCACAACATTTTGCATTACAATTAGACAAGCTTGAGAGTAATAGAAAAATGAGCAAATTTGGATGGAGCCTGTATCGGTGAACTAAAATGCGCCTATTTAGGTAGATGCAATAGCTGAGTGCTTAATTATCAATCATAAACTCGCTGCTCTGTTAAAATTTTCGGTTAAGTGATGCAATTATACTGATTCAAAGCAGCATTTCTATGTAATTGCAGGCCTAATGAGATATGTTTTTTACTATTTAAATCAGGTCATCAGCCATTTCTCTATTGCAGAAGATACAACATATAGGAGGCATCAACAATATATGTGCATTAGTACTCCTCGTACAAAAATCACAACCGGAGTACAAGCTTTTAGCAGCAAGTTTGTTGCTCCAGTTAGACATGCTGGTAAGTTGTTATTTTTGTAGTTGGGTGATCCCAGAATCACTAGGTCAACCCTTAATCTCTGGTAAATTATAGAGTTGGTCATAAGAATTTGGTTATTTAACCTTTAGTCTCATTTGTTATGTGCATTGTGAATTTGGTACGTAAAGTTTTGCATAATACAGATTATGCACTCAAAATTGTCATATATACACTTCTCTAAATCTCACCAATTTACTAATACAACAAGACAAAAAAGTGATTATTGATGTAGCTAGATGATGAACAATTTTCAGGAAAACTCTTGTGGTAAAATTGTGTATAGAGAAGAAGCAGTGGAGGCTCTCCTTGAGTCACTGACATGTGAAGATAACTCTGCTGCGCAGCAATTATCAGCATTCATTTTATCAAACCTTGGTGGGACTTATGCTTGGACAGGGGAGCCATGTACAATAGCATGGTTGGTGAAAAAAACTGGTTTGACCTCACTGCATCACAAGAATATGATAAGAAACTTTGATTGGTCAGATCAAACCTTGCAGGTGAGATATCATAATTTAAAAAGGCAAAAAAAAAAAAATTGGGGGAGAGAGGGGGGTGGGGGGGGGGGGGGGTGGGGTGGCGGGGGGGGGGGGGGGGTCAATTAACTGTCTTTCATCTATTAAACATGTTTTGTGGAATTGATTCATATTTGCAAGGGCTATATCTCTAGTTTTGTATTTATTACAAGAGAAGTGCAAAATTTGTAGGATGCTGGTACAGATACTTGGTGCAGCAAAATATCAAGACGCATCTTAAAGTTTCGGAATCCTGTATTTGAAGCATTGGAGAAGGGACTGAAGAGCAAAACAAAGAGGGTTTCTCTAGACTGTCTCACAGCTATCGCATGGCTTGGCTGCGAAATTGTGAAAAGTCCAGATGATTTGAAACATTCTGCTTGTGAGATTTTACTAAGTACAATTGAGCAATATGTGCATCCCGGGTTGGAGCTAGAAGAAAGGCTTTTAGCATGTCTATGTATCTACAACTATACTTCTGGCAGAGGTAATTAATTTCTATAATAGATTTAAGGTAATTTTGACTTGGATACTTCATTATTGGTTGAAATTATATTTTTGTATTATCATAATACTTTATGACCCCAGATACCCAATTCATAATTGTTTACTACTACCACCACAATTATGATAGTACGAAAATATAATTTAAAAAAAAAACACTTCATTTTCGCATTCTTCACAGGTATTCATTCCTTTTCTAATAAGTATTCAAACATGTTATTTTTTTTCTTTTCAATATTTTTTAAATTTGTCTATATAAATTTAGAATTATATTTATTTATCAATGCATTCCCATCTTGTCGTACCCTAATTTTTAAAAATTCGTTGCGTCGACGTATCCAGACCGTGCTTCTTACTCTAGTAAATCATTCCAAAACAATCCTTGTGCTTCTTTGAATCTAGTAAAACACATTCCAAAACGATCCGTAATTGTGGATTTGGGAAATCTAGCACAGTATGTGAAAGTGCCTCCAGCGAAGACCAACTGTGGGATAATCACATTCTCAAAACCATTCCATGATTGGATCGTTTTGGAAATGTTTAAGGTGTCATTTTTGAAAATTTAGCCAAAAGTAATATGACCTTTTCTTTTCCTTCTATTTTGTGAATAATTTTTTAAATAATTACATTTTCTATTTGCAGGCATGCAGAAACTTATTCATTTCTCAGAAGGAGTACGAGAGTCACTGAGACGGCTTTCGAATATAACATGGATGGCAGAGGAACTGCTGAAGGTAGCTGATTATTTCCAGCCCAATAAATGGGTGAGTATGCTATTACACCTCCACTTTCATTATCAACCACAAATATACTGTTCATCAAAATCTAATAGTATTTTCGTATCAAATGCATTCATTAATCATTATCTATGTTTGGATGCCATAAAATAAAAAGAAATGATTATGCTTCAATTATTTTATAGCATTTTTTCCCCTTGAACATTCCTCCATATTTTCTGAGATCGAAGCACAGCATTTATTGAATTATGTACTGAGTCATATTGTGATTTGAATGGTAAGAGCAGAGAATATCTTGTGTTCATACACAAGTTTTGGAGGTGGGTTTCAACTGCAGTGGAGCTGTAAGTGCCCTCATCTACTACAGAGGACAACTTTACAGTGGATTTACAGATGGTTCAATTAAGGTTATAAATACTACTTATATGCTTCACACATTCTTTAAATTCACTACTTGTATGCTAAACAAAGTAAATCATCTGGTTTCTTGCTTTCCACAATTTGTATTAAAAAAAGGGTTGAACTGCGAAAATTCTACTTGAATTATGCAATTTTTGCGAGAAATAGTACCATGTCAAATAAGGATATGACATGTATGCAATACGTGTCCCACATGTATTCCACTATAAGACAAGAATTTTCAACATGCATACGTGTCGTGTCCTTATTTGTGTGAGCACAGACACGTGGTGCCCTCCACACATGATACAATTTCTTAATTTTTGCAAGAAGCCCTTCTAAACTATTTTTGATAAAAAAACAGCTTCTGAACAATGTGTTTTACTGCAAAGATACTCTGACCTGTCACTAAAAAGGCCCCACAATAATTTTATTAGATTTTACCAAAAAAATAGTTGAAGGGTGTTTTTTGCATTAAAAACATTTGAAGGAGATTTATAGCAAAAACTGCATTTTTTTTGGGGGGGGGGGAGGGGGGAGGGGGGGAGGGGTGGTGGTTGTGTATTAGTCTCCGGCCCTCATTTATTTTTGCCCACTCTAATTTCTACTTTGTGAACTTTGGCATGCAAAAGCATCATAATTACTCATAAAGCGTCACAATTAATTATCACAAAGTATCATAAATATATGTCTATGACGATTGTCAAAGTCAAAAGGAGACAAGCTCAATGTGGCAAAATAAATTGGGAAATACCCCAAACAACCTTTTTTTTGTTTTGCACTTTCTCCTCAAAAAATAAAAAGGGGGCAATTACGTAGATAGAAATATTTGATTGGGATCATTTGACAAGTAACATGTCCATGAGAGCCTCAAGTTCCCCGCATTACAATGCAGAATATTATCAACATTGTATGGATAATTAACACAAAAATGTGGTTGCATACCATAGGTGTGGGACATCAAGGGACTGACAGCTACACTTGTATGGGACATAAAGGAGCACAGAAAGGCAGTGACATGTTTTTCACTTTTTGAACAAGGGAATTGCCTGTTGAGTGGATCTTTTGACAAAACCATTAGAGTAAAGCATTTTTTTCTTTAATCACAATGGTCACTTCACTTTTCATTATAATTGGAAGTTGGCAGAAAAAATAAACGTCTCGCTTTAAAAGTGAATTATTGCCTTGTACAGATTTGGCAAATAGTGGAAAGGAAACTGCACTGCATTGAAGTAATAGCAACAAAGGAACCGATTCAAAGTATAGATACTTACGGTGAACTGATCTTTGCAATTACCCAAAGCCATAAGATGAAGGTAGTAATAATAACAACACTAAAAATAAAGATGGATTTATGAGGTGCAGTTTTCATTGAATATTATGAAGGCCAAATTATCATTTTTTTCTATATTAAATTATATGAAGCTTCCCCTAGTTATTAATACTATACTCAATTTTCCTCTTGTTTCAAATATTACACTCATCTTCCACCTTGTTTTTAAATTTGCAAACATACTACCCCTGACCAGTCATACAATTGGTGAAGCAGGTGTTGCAAAAGAATGAATAAAATAGAAGACAAGTGTTATATTTAAAAGAAGAGAGATATCTATGTAGTTTATCTTTTCATATACGTACAAAAAAGGAAGACATTTAGAAAGAAAACTGGTCCCTTTTATGCACGCCTGTCAAAAATTGAATTTTTGATGTGAAAACTAGTTTTGCGATGACCATTAATTGCAAGAAAGACTGTTCGATTCAGGTGTTTGATGCATCAAGAAAACCCAAAGATTTTTTCAAGAACAAACATGTGAAATGCATATCAGTGACGCAAGGAAAAGTTTACGTAGGCTGCACAGACTCAAGTATACAGGTTAGTTTCTCGGTCTAGGTCTAGTATATGAACTCATCTATTAATTGAAATAAAATGTCTAGCAATGAAGCCCTTGGGAATCGATCCAATTTACAAAAGTTTATTCTGTTTTGTCGTTTCAATTAGGCCTCTCTGTTAGCTTTTGACAAAGTCTGAATTTTGGTCCCATTGTATATGGATTTGGCAAGTCATTTGTGTGAACTTCTTAAATTATGTGTCAATTTCTTAAGGAGTCTGCATGAATGTCATAGAATATTAGACAATTTTAGTAAAGTATATGAGAGTTTCATGAGTATATGGACTGCATTCAATTGCTTATTTTTATCAAAGTATTTCTTCGGTGAAGAAGAAAACTAAATTATCTTCACTCAACAGAAAAATATTCACAAGGGGACTTCCTCTAATTCCTTATTGAACTAATGATTTATATATTACTTATTCCAGGAGGTAGCTATAACAAACAATCGGCAGCAAGAGATGAAGGCAGCATCAAGGAGTTGGATGAAGCAAAACAAATCCATCAATGCCATTTCTCTTTATAAAGACTGGCTGTATAGTGCGAGTGCAGTTGTTGAGGGTTCAAGTATCAAGGTAAAGATCATAAATTTTTAATCCACATATTATAAAAGACATTTCAATGATTGGAGGAATAATTTCAGGAATGGAGAAGACATAGCAAGCCTCAAATGTCAATAGTGCCAGAAAAAAGAACAAACGTGGTGGCAATGAAAGTGGTGGAGGATTTCATATACTTGCTCGGCAGCTCTTCAATGAACAATATCCAGGTTAAAAAATATATTTTATTTTTTTATGAAGTCTTGATAGATGAGTACCAATATCAAGATAGGAAAAACATCAAGGGTTTTTGGGGTGAAGAATAATTTTCTTTTGGCTCTGTTAGATTAGGCCGCGGTAAACTAAATATATATTTGGGTGATAACTAAAACAATGTAAATCATTTTCACCAATTCTGAGTTAAAACATATTATTCGTATAAAATTGTAGATATGTATAGATGCTATAGTACAGTGAACATAAATTAGCTCGAAATTATTTTTTCACCATTTAATTTTTCGCCCCAAACCAAACGAACCGTTCAGTTTCATGACTACACATGGACTCAAATCCTTTTAGTGGAAATATGAAGATAGATATTAGACTGTGTTCCCATAACACTAAAAATCATTATGTCTATTTTTATGCATCTCGGGATGCACCTGTGTTCTTGCAAAGGATCATCAATATGAACAAGTACATCACTAAGACCTCTTGATTGAAGATTTCATGTTCTTTTCATCTAATTTTCCTGTTTAAGCAGATCTGGTTGAGAGGGACACAACATAAAGTTGGAAGGCTAACAGCAGGTAACAAGATTACAAGCCTACTCACGGCCAACGACATGATACTATGTGGTACTGAGGCAGGAGTAATCAAGGTACATTCATTTTAATCAAAATTTAACTATTTAAAAGTGCAACTCATATTATGACAAGCCAATATAGACATATAAGTTTGTGAAATAACTTTTAAGAAGTATTACACTAGTTTCCTTGGCCTATCTACCTTGTCATACTAATTTCCTAGATCCATATATAACAGGGTTGGATCCCCCTCTAGTTGAAGATCCGTCTTTGCAAGCGCCAGACAAGTGCTTCTTCAGTTCAGCCAAATCACAATGCCAAAAAGAGCTGAGTATAGATATAAACCTAGAAGAGGAACATAACTACCATGCAATCCGTTGTGATAGTAATTTTATCTTATTATCAATCACCATGTAAATTGTTTGTATATGATACAAGTAAGATATACTAAGGCCATGTTTGATTGCGTAAATTGCTTAATTATGTAAATTGATATATTGTGAATTAGTGAATTGTAAATGAGTGGATTTGAAATGAGTTTAAATATAATTTTATGCAATGTTTGATAATTTGAAATTGATATTAAGGTTGTATGAGAAAAAAAAATAGAAGCAAATTAAGAGAGAGAGAGAGGGAGAGGGTTAAGGGGGAAGAGAAGGAAAGAGAGAGTGGAGCATGCACTTTATGTGCCTCCTATTTCAAATCGATGCATTTTACGTTTTTTGTGAAATGATCCTATTTGAAATTTTATACAGGAGCTAAAATGAATCAATTAATGAATCATTTTATTAGTGAAACCAAACACAATTAATTGGTCAATTTATAAATGAAACAATTTATTAATGAGTCAATTTAAAATTTTGGAACAACTAAACGGGGCCTAAATGAATGTATTTTAATTTTACAACTTTTAGCACGAGAATGAGACATTGTAATTAGGCAATTATATTCGGAAGAACTTTAAAGGAGCGCCATTGTCTTGTGCGATGGTACTGTTGTGTGCAAATAATGATGAATGTACGATTGGTTCACAACTAGGGGTGTGTTTCGGCCGAATCGGATTGGAATAGGGGTGTTCGGAAAATTTTACCAAATTTTCGGAATTTTAAAATCATTTCCAAAATCGGAAAAATCAATTTTGGAAAATCAATTTCTTTTCCATGTCGGCGACTTCGGAATTTTTGGATATTTTTTTATTCGGAAAAAATTAGGAAAAATCGGAAATATCAGTTTTATCTTTTTCGGATAATATCGGAAATACAAAATTATCAATTTTATATTTTTTATTCCACTTTTTTTGGGGGTGGGGGTAGTCTTATTTCCATACAAATGTTAATTTCAAGCAATATTGAGGATTGATGTTACGCTTAAAAGTTGAACCTGGTAAGACCAAGTGAGCAGTGCACATTACTATGAAAAAAATAAGCAAAGAATAACACCAATGTTAGTAAGCATACAAGGAAAACACTAAGTTATTTTCCCTATGATTCCATGAACATCCCAATCATAAATTGCAATTATTTACAGAGTTATAGGGATACAACAAGATGCAGGCAATATACGATGAATACTGTGTTTTAATGAGAAAAGATGGATGAAATCATTGATGACAAGTTAAGTCAATTGAAGGCTCACATATGTTTAGCAAACAGAGCTACAAAACTGTGTTTAATAGATCGGAGAGGAATGAGACCATACCTGACTGAGTGAGAGGAATGAGAAATGAAAGGATTCATTAATGAGAGCGGCGTGATCTTTGTAATTAGTTTAGAAATGAGAAAAGAAGGGGGCAAAAGAACCTTTATATAGGTAAAAATCAAGGGTTGAGATTATTTTAAATGAATGGGTGAGATTGTTGTAAATGAAGGGTGAGATTATTAGGAAATGTGATGAGTAAAAATTATTAAAAAGAATAAAAATATTATTATTTCGAAAAATATTTTGGATAAATCGGATCGGCATGATATCAGAATTTTCGGAACTGAAAATCAGAAAGTCGGAAATTTATATTTGATTTTCAATTCCATTCCAATTTATATCGGAAAAGTCAGAAATCGAAAAAATTCGGATCGAAAATAAAAAAATTCGAAAGTTCGAAAATAATTGACACCCCTCACAACCATGAGCTTCAGGTTCGAATATGAGGATGTCAACTTTGAGCAAATAATACTAAAACCCGAGAGGCGACATGCGCTCCGCACGACTTCTTATGCATCGTTTAGTTTGCAATGATGAAATATCTACTTGTATGAATTTAAAGCAAGTTAAAAATGTTTCACTTTCATCACGGCTTAAATAGGGCCTTAGCTTAGAGCATCCGCACTAGTGTGCGTTGGCGAAAGGTAAGTTAACCAGCGTGTGTGACTGCGTGTGTGCCTTTTACCTTTGGTCAAAATGGGCAGCATGCAGTGGGGGGATTCCTATGAACTTCTATAGTTTGTAGGAACTTCTTAGGGACAAATGAAGTCCGTAGGAAGTTCTTACGAACTACAGAAGTTCGTAAGAAAGTTAACGGTCATAAAACGGTAACATTTTCCTCCGTGTATTTATTCACGAACCTTTATCATTTCCTTTTATCTTCTTCATCTTCTGCATCTAACTCCTCCAGAATCATATTCTTCATCTTCTTCATCCTCTTCCATCCATCAGTTATTTTCATCTTCTTCGTTATTAATTCCTCCATCTTCTTCTCCTTATTTCCTAATTTTTTTTTACATAGTTCTCATCAAAACAGTCTCATATAATCTCTAAATACAACAGTCCCAAACTTTCTACATATTTCCCCTAAATTTCTTCATATACTCTAAAAAATATCCCCAAATTAATTTCAAATCAGTCCCAAATTAGATTTAGAGAATCCTCCAAATCAGATCTTGTCAACACCATGGAATTAGGTAGAAAATGGAAAAAATACATTAATATCGGGAAATAAAAAAAACACGGGTCGACTTCAACAACAATTCCCGCTCCTTCCGCGCCGATTCAACCATTGAATCCCGTAATAGACAATTATACCCGTATTTACGACGGAGTATCACACGCGTCGGACGACGAGACTCCGATAATAAACGAAAATAAATTCAAATTTCGAGGGAATTGGGCGGCGCCAATGAAATTGTATAAATTGATTGAAGACAAAAAACCGGATATCAAAGCAATTATCGAAAGTGCTGGTTTTATGTAGAATTTTTTCTATAGTGATGCCCAATTCCGATCAATGTGTTGTGACGACGATGATCGAACGTTGGTGGGATACGACGCATACCTTCCAACTACTATACGTCGAGCTAGCCTTCACTCCGCTCGACTTCACAATGCTTTCCGGTAATAATTTTATTTTATTTCGTTGTACTTATATTCATAATTGTTTCAAAATGTGAAAATAATATGTTGTACTTAAATTCATAATTAATTGTTTGAAATATATTTTATGGTAATTATATTCATAATTATGTAAATATATGACAAAAAAATTTAAATATGTACCGGCATTCCGATTGTGTCAATATATGAAAACAATTATTTATATTCATAATTGTTTCAATATGTGAAAATAGTTTTTTGTACTTAAATTCATAATTGATTGTTTGAAATATATTTTATGGTTTTTATATTCATAATTATTTAAATATATGACAAAATTTTAAATTATGTACCGGCATTCCGATTGTTTCAATATATGAAAATAATTTGTTGTACTTAAATTCAAAATTAATTGTTTGAAATATATTTTATAGTAATTATATTCATAATTATTTAAATATATGACAAAAAAATTTAAATATGTACCGGCATTCCGATTGTGTCAATATATGAAAATAATTATTTATATTCATAATTGTTTCAATATGTGAAAATAATTTGTTGTACTTAAATTCATAATTGATTGTTTGAAATATATTTTATGATTTTTATATTCATAATTATTTAAATATATGACAAAATTTTAAATTATGTACCGGCATTCCGATTGTTTCAATATATGAAAATAATTTGTTGTACTTAAATTCAAAATTAATTGTTTGAAATATATTTTATTGTATTTATATTCCTAATTATTTAAATATATGACAAAAATTTTAAATTATGTACAGGCATTCCGATTGGACAAAGACGACCCATTCAAAATCTACGAATTGAACAATATGCCAATTTTGGTAATACCATAAATGAATTTTTCCTAGAAATTCATATACAGAGTTTTACTGGTGCGGGAATTCCAGTTTCTGACCTTAAAAAATACATAGAAAATTTTGTCAAGGTTGAACCTTTACTAGATTATATGCCCCCAATCATAGCTCAGGCATTTTGGTTCTATGTATTCAGGAGTGTATTTTTTCCAAATGCTCACTCCACTTCTGACCTCGGCTATTTACATTATCTGGAGGATATGCCTGCCATCGGCACATACGACTGGGGTTTGGCTATTTATGCCCGTATTATATGGTCTTTGGACAAAGCCAGTCGACGATCGTTGACTAGCGTTCAATGCATGTGGCAAATACTCGAGGTATATTTTCGCTTCATCTTATTTAATGAAATTTATGTTGCATTACAATATATGTCAACTTATTCTAATGAATTAAATTTATTGACAAATTTTGCAGTATTTACATCACGCGTACATGGCCACGACATGTCCTATTCTCGTTGATCCATCCATCGATGCGTGGCCCCGCATATTTCGTTGGTCGAGGGGGAATAGAAAGAAAGTAAAGGGAGCACCGCGGTTTAACATCTCAAGCAGTCAACATCAGCTTAAGATGCGGTCACCCGAGTCCATTATATGGTAGCTATATGAGACTTCTGCCTACCGTGACTCTGATGTCATCTTATATGCTTGTGAGATATCGGGATTACGGATGATTTTTATTTAAGGGTTTTGGTACTTGGGTGATCGAGCCATCTGGAAATTTGACTGGGCGGATATGTATAGCAGACAACCCACCATCGAGTTTGTGCTGTGTCTCAAAACACGATTTTCAAGCAGCTGTTCCCCAAAATTGGCCTCTCGCAAATAAACACATAAGAGATGTGTCCTAAGAAGAGTATAATGCATATTGAAAGGCGGTAACACTCGGGCCATTACTACCGCCGATTGTCAGATATGTTAATGTAGATTTGATAGGAGTTGGTTCAGTGGCACCTTCGACGTTGCGAATCCCGCGAGCACCAGCACCGACAAATGAACCGCATGTGTATGAGACACAGTTCTCTGTGGGTGGTTCTACGCACGTCCAACCACCGAGGCAGAATTGGACGATTGACGTAGGCTTACCGGAGGGGGCTTCATATACTATAGATGTCCCGAGACCTGAGTTTTCAACCAATGCACCTCCAACTCAATTTTTGACGCCGTTAGAATGGCGTGAGTCCTACATCGAAGCAGCAGATAACATTCGAGGTCTCCATCATTTAATATTACACGAGACACGTCATCGAGAGGATCAATTCAAAGTACGTGATGACCGCATTGAGGAGTTGGAGCGTAGACTAACACGTTTTACTATTCCTAGTCATGGGTTTGAGGAGGGTGGTACTAGTTCTAGTCGTCCGAGTATTTACAGACCACACCTAGCCCCACCCTCTGACTCGGTCCCAACATATGAGTCGCAACAAGCTTGGGCTAATTTATTTGGGTCTGACCTTTACACGGGTTCACATGCAGATTTAGGTGCGGATTTTGAGTCGGCGCGGGGCCCCAGTGATGTATAATGTATTATTGAAAAATGTTATGAGTAAATCTTGTATTGTTGTCTCAATTTAATTGTGATGACAAACGTTATGATGTATAATGCCTCATATTTATGAAAAATGTTATGATGTATAATGTCTTATATTTATTTTCATTTGTTACACATGGAATGATGACAACCAAGTTATTACACTGTTCTTTACTTTATTAATCTTGTAAAATATATGGTAATAAAATAATCATCACAAAAATTATTCCGAAATAAATTTATCATTTATTAGTATTGAAATAATGACTTAAGTAGTACAAACACTAATACACGATCGAAATGATTATTATAAGTATGTGTTCAAACGCTTAGGTCGAACCTAGTAGAGGTACAACATAATGGTTTCCCATTGCACACTAAACATTTAGGTAAGTAAGATCGTTGCGGAATCAACATATTCTTCGTTATAGTTTGATATATTTGGTTCCTACTCTTCCCCATCATTTTCATATATGCATTCTGAAAAGTAATCATAACCGGAATTGGTGTAGTCGGAAATGTCGTTATCTGATGCCAACGTAGAGTCGTTATATATGTTAATTAATTGTTCCTGAATGCGACGACCTGATAGCATCGCTCGTTGTGCTTTGTGATAACGTTGTAGACGCCTCTCCATCTGCCATATCTCTTCCTCCAATAAATCAAGACAAAACATATCCACTTCTTCGGGATATGATATTGGCCAAAGTGCGACAACCCGATTTTTTAGCACGGATATGTGATGGTAATAGCAAAGCACCTCCAGGCCACACCTTTCATCATATTTATCTGGCCATGCGAGGTGTTCCCAAGGATATAAAACTCCATCTTCAGGTTCCGAATTGGGAGATATTATTAATATATGACCAAAGTCATTGAGAAAACGTCGAGAAGTATCAATCGAATATGTTTGAAAAATTAGTTTTTTCCCATACCAATCGTTACCAGCAATATCCGTGTAAGAGCCATTGTAAATGGATGAATAGTAGGGAGATGAAGCCATCTTTGAAATATAAGACAGTAGTAGATAAAAAATTGTTGCAATCCTTCTAATTTATTTATAAGTAATTTTAAACCTTCAAAATTATAATTTTATTTTACAGTGGTATCAAATATTTATAATATTACAAAGGCACACATACCAATGGTAAAGATAAAGTAACTTAACATAAAGCTGATGACGATTGTAAAACTATACTAAATAAAACTAAAGTAAACTATAGTAAATTGACATACAACATATTGACAAACATCAAACTACAGAAATTATCTGTAGCACACATACCAAGATATTATTTGTAGCACACTTACTAATAGGATATAACACAAAAATTAAGATTTTACCTATAGGATATGATACATACAGTAAATAATAGAGCACAAATACCAATATATTATCTGTAGCACACTTACCAGGATATGAATTATAAATAGTTTTGTACCGTAAAACTATACACGTAGAGTATAATATTTATGCTACATCTAAATTAATTTGTAACCAAATTATATCATGGACTCCTCTAGTTCTAGCGATGAGGGACGAAATCTTTTTCTCCAATATGTACAATTTAATGAAGGTGGATCATCCGATGATTCAGACGAGGAAATGATTATTATGATGAAGATTACCCGGTAGTGTGCTGAAACAAATATAATTCGCGACGGGAAAGAACTCGAAACGAGACGTCGAGTGAATCGTAGGAGAGAAAGGGGACATGTAACACTATGGGAAGATTACTTTGGGGAAGATAAGGTATATAACGAGTATTTTTTCCGAAGGAGATTCAGGATGCAGTATAGCGTTTTCAATCGCATCCTTGAATCTGTTTGCCTTTATGATAACTACTTTGTTTAGAAGAATGATGTTTGTGGTCGTCAAGGTTTAATCTCTCATCAAAAAGTGTTGGGGGCAATTCGACTGTTAGCTAATGGGGGTTCCCATGACGTGTGGTCTGAGTAGTACGCTATGAGTGAAACCACTCTATTAGAAACTGTTATTAGATTTACAGAGGCAATTGTGAGAATTTTCGGTCCCCAGTACGACAAAAATTAGACACAAGGCGACGTCACAAGGTTACTCGAACAAAATGCAAATAGAGGTTTCCCAGGAATGCTAGGCAACATTGATTGCATGCACTGGCGCTGGAAAAACTGCCCCACAGCATGGCACGCTCAATATAGTGGACGTAAAGAGTCACCTACTATAATCCTTGAAGCGGTTACCTTGTACGACCTCTGGATTTGGAAATCGTTCTTCGGTGTGCCTGGTTCATGCAATGATTTAAATGTCTTGCACCGGTCTAGCGTCTTCCAGGAATTGCGTAATGGGAGGGAAGCTCCCATTAATTACACTATCAATGGAAATTCATATGACATGGGGTACTACCTTGGAGATGAAATTTACCCTCCCTACGCTACAATAGTTAAAACATTTAGGAACTAACAAGGGATTACACAAAAACATAAATTATTTTGCAAGTACCAAGAAGCGTGTAGAAAAGATGTTGAACGTGCTTTTGGTGTACTACAAGCCCGATTCGCTTTTGTTCGGGAACCTTGTAAATTATGGAATAGGGCATCACTATCAACCATAATGAAATCTTGCATTATAATGCACAATATGATTATTGACGATGAACGTAGAGACTGTCCATGGCAAATGAATACGAACAGAATGATGTAACACCTCATATTTTTAGGGTCCAAACTAATTTCTACGACTGCCTCACACGGGATGCGAAGATAAGATATGCAACTAAACATCAACAGTTACGAAATGATTTAGTGGAGCACATTTGGAACACCCACGGTGATGAAATGGCGGGTTGAATAATTAAATGTATTTCTGATATTAATTGTGGCTATTCGGTTTATTAGTTACATTTTCAATTCGTAATTATACGATTTTTAATTTGTAATTGTACGACTATTGTATTGAAACTAAAATTAATAAACAGTACTGACATTACATATATTTAAACGTTGATATTGGATTTATTAAAATTCAAACTGGGTCACTGTACATATGCTGAAAGTAAATGACGAAAATAAAACAACGATGATTCAATACAAATATAATAAATACTACTAGTCATTAATTGAACCGCTTGGACTTAACGTAGGGTTAAACGACCAGACATAGTTCGATTGTAACTCGAAAATCGCAGCTTCGGTGGCAGCAACCATCGTTGTTAGGTCGTTGAACCTTTTATAATGAAATTGCTTTTGCATATCATTCATATTGTTCATATCTAGCTCCATGATGTACGGCTGATCTCGATCTAGGCGCACGAGATGATCTTGTTTTTTGGTGATCTGGTCTTGTTTTTTAGCGAGTTGATCAGTTCTCTTCATCTCGATGAACGCATCCATTTGAGAGTCAAATTTAAGGGAACGATTATTCTTCCACTACTCCTTGCTTTTAAACATTGCATTGAAGTATTTGCAATGTTTGAGTACTGCCGTGTTACAATCCAAGCTGTCACGTGCACGTTATTTCTCACCCTTCCTGCTTGGGGGTCTATCCGGTAAGTCTCATACCCCAGGAGTGTCATCTTCGCGTACAGGTGTAGGGATTTCGTCGTTCCATGCTGTGTTTTCCAAGTCAAATTTTGGTAAATCCTTTAAAATTTGATAGCAGTTATCGAACGTAAAATGTTTGTTGGTTTCGGCGCGGTACGCGTCGCGTGCATTAGTAATCACTTGGAATTCGTTCGTCCCTCTTCCCATATTCTTGATTTGGTGAGAAAGCTTTGCAATGTATAGCATTATTTGATGCGATATATGATTATAACGTGTTGATAGCATGGATCTCGTACAAGTAATTGTAATTCAATGCGTGACGTTATACTCATCTTTCACGATGTCCCAAAATGTGCCCAATGATATCGAGTTTCCTTCAATACTTTGGGTTGTATATTTAGCATAAATGGTACATAGTACTTCGTCCTCAAAATGAGTCATATTAGGTTGTCGAGTTGCACCGGAACTAATCGCTTGAGAGGAAGACATATTTTCTTTAGAAATAAAATATATTAAGAATGGAAATAAGGAAATCACATGGAGGAAATACTCTCAAAATTTATAAAGGGTGAGAATGAAAATTTGTAAGGAAGGTGGGCTGTATTTATAAAGAAACTCTACCAACGGCCGTTAAATTTACCAGCAATAAAAATAACTTCCTACGAACTTCTTTTGTTCGTAGTAATTCTTACGAGCTTCTGAAGTTTGTAGGAACTTCTTACGAACAAATGAAGTTCATAGGAACTTCTTACGGACAAAAGAAATTCGTAGGAAGTTCCTACGAGGATCGGAAGTTCGTAAGAAGTGTTTACTGAATCAGTAAAATTCAGTAACTTTGCAAATCCTTTACCTTTCCTCTTGCCAACTTTGCCAACTACCTATCACCATTCTACGTCTCTCAGTTTGTAACTTAACAAATTTTTTTGTCTCCAAACTCCCCACCATTGTGGATGCTCTTAGGACGTATTTGATAGGCCTTTTTCACGAATCATGCTATTTGTCATTTTTTATGTTTTTTGGAAAATTTTGCGTTGCTCTTACTTAAAAGGAAAATTTTGTCACCCAGGTTTGCTCACTTCTGTTTTTATTTAAACATTTTTTATTTCTAAAATCAATGGTTTATTTGTGGAAATTTTTATTTCAACCCCTTAATTTTATCTAACCACGCTAATTTTAATATACTTCAATTATTGTGTCGACTTCCTATTTACCCACCCCACTTTATGGGGTGGTTTAATTGAAAAAATAAAATATATTTTAAACACACATTCAAATACTCTAAATAATTTTTTTCCTTTTTTGTTTTTATATTTTTTATTCATCTTTGATACTTTTCACTTTTTCAACAAACTTTCTTTTTTTCATTTTTTCACCTCCTCGTGTTTTCTTCTTATTTTTTGTTTTATTTTTCTCATTTCTTGGTAAATGTATTTTTGCTCTACCTTTTCCGGTTTTGTTTTCCACCATGTAACACAAGTACTATGCACGAAAAAAAAAATTAAAAATAAAAAAAATGAAAATAACGATAAAAAATATACTTTTAATAACATTCTATGAAATAATAATGACATAATGATGAAAAATGTAACCCTTAAGTTTTTAAAAACAAAGCTCTAACATTAAAAAAACTAATCTTTACGCACTAGTATCAAAGATGAAAAAAAATAAAAAGGCGCAAGCTTGTTAAAAAAGTGAAAAGTTCCAAGGATGAATAAAGTATATAAAAATAAAAGAGGTAAAAAATCGTTTAGAAAGTTTGCATGTGTGTTTAAAGTATATTTTATTTTTCATTTAAACCATCCCATAAAGTGGGGTGGGTAAATAGAAAGTCAACCCAACAATAGGAGTATATTAAAATTGGGGTGGTTAAATAAAATTAAAAAATTGAAATAAAACTTCCCTTATTTTTATGTCAGATTTTGTTTAATGTACAGTTTTAACTGTTTATAACATTTTGTTTGATACAATATCTGTATAGAACTGTAAAAAATGATGGTAAAAAAATATTAAATACAGTTTTTTTCAAAAACAAAAACAGTTTTAAAAAGACAGTTTTAAAACAGTTAATGGACATTAATTTTAAAACAGTTAAAAGGAAGACAATTTTTTTTTTATAAAAAAATAAGTTTAGGCCAACACCCAAATGCGGCACATTTGGTGTGATACCCTGACGTGTCGTATTGGCTCGTGTTTGGACTCCATTATTGTTAGGCTTGGACACGAGTCAATACGGGTACAACACGTCAGGATAACCCCAAAATATATCGATTTAGAGTGTTGGCGTAGAATTATTTTATTTAAAAATTGTATAGTTTTTAAAAAGATAGTTTTAAAAACAAAATAGTTTTAAAAACTGTACAGTTTTTGAAAAGACAGTTTTGTTAAAAAAACAGTTTTAAAAAAGTTAAAAAAATGTCCGTTTAAAAAAATTGTTAAAAAAGATAATTTTTTTTTATATAAAAACACTTTTAAAAACTGTACAGTTTCTATAACAGATATTTTGCCTTAAGTCTTGTTTCTATAGAATTATTTGTCTTCCATCTCATAATCTTTTTCTGGTTGTTTGCAGTCCCATTTGTCCAGTTGTTTGGTTTGTAACTGCTCCCTTTAGGTTGATTCTCATGTTTTTAGACTGTCATTTTGATGAAAACAGTTGGGATCGGGCACTAACAAAACTAACATTTGAGGACTAAATCCCCGAGTTCCCTAAAAAATTAAGGCAATTCAAAATAATTAAAAAATTAAGACAATTGAAACAGTTAAAAAAAGATAATTTTATTTAAATAAAAACAGTTTTAAATACCTTGATGTTTGAAAACAGTAAAAAGTGTATAATTTTCTTTTTATGAAAAAAAGTTTAAAACATTTCTTTTTTATAATTTAAAATAGTTGAAAATTACGTACAACTTTTTATATAAGAAAAAGTTAAAAAATTAAGGCACAATTTTTTAAATTTCATAACATACAATTAAAAAAAAATTAATGCTATCGAACAAATTCACCCAAATTCTTTTGCAATGACAGATTTTGACATGAAAAAATTTATTACTCAGGCGATCTGCCCACTTTTGTATAAAACATGCCCTTAAATTTGAACATCTCCAACAAAGATTGCAAAAAAGCATTTTGCAATTTTATGGGTGAAAAAACAATTACAATAGACCTTCCATTCGGATAGTATGTTCACCCTCAAGGATGTTCCTCACGATCGTTGGCTTAGCATGTAGGGAGGATAGAGAATGTGGATACAGTAACTGCCACACGTTTTCCCCACCCTGTATGACTTCCCGATGAATTCCTCATAACCTACACCATTTCCATCGGACTAGAAGTCACGTGCCCCAAGCTAGGCAGAAAAACACGCCACATGTCTGGCCACGATCTCCATTCACATGCCCCAATAGTTACAAGTCAGACCAAGCTAAGGCCATTTTCAGTGTTAATTTATATCTTTAAAAATTTCTATTTTGAAAATAAAAACATATTTCAATAAAAGATTTTTTATGCCTATTTCAATATAACGTGGTTGTGGGTACCATGTGACACCCCGCCTAATAAAATACCGAGTGATCAATCATATACCAAATTAAAATAGGAGTCTCATATGGTTTATTCTCAGCATCACTATCGAAAACTAATTTAATTACTAATAACTTATTAGGCTAGCGTCAAAATTTTATATTAACTAATATTTTTATCCAAACCAACTAAATAAAACATTCAATGAGTTTATATACACGAAACTGAAATGAAATAAAATAACCGAACACTCGGTACAACATAATACAACCAAATCGAATGCCGCACTAAAAGGCAGTAAAATAATAACTGAATACAATTGGGTTATCAACCCGAGTATTACTACAATGCTTCCTATCTATATCACAAGGATAGAAGCGTCTAAAGTAAACATGTTTGCATCCACAGCTGTTGCAGCAAACGTTTGACTCGAAAGAATCATCATCCAGGGATCCCTTTGTCTGGACACTTAATATATATACATATATAGTAAGAGAGGGGAAAATAGAGAAACGAGTCAGAGCTCGAGTTTTGAAAATATTTAGTAAGTGCATAGATGCCATATTTGAAAATATGAAATCTCTCATATTTAAATTGGTATCTCACTCTCATGAGATACACCTCACACATCTTCTAATAGTGCACACCTAACGCATACCTTTTAAACAACCTAGTTAAGCTACCCTGCCTAACTAATCAATTTCACCCATATTCTAAAAGTCTTCATAAACCCGAGTACTAAGGACTACACTTCTCCCTATTCCTAACATTGCGCTACGTTTCTTGCGTGGGGTGTCTAACGATACACTACTACATGACAATGTTGATCTTCTAGATCCATTAGGTCCTCAGTACATATCACATATAATAAAATCCCGTATATATATATATATATATATATATATATATATATATATATATATATATAGTTCTCACTAGAACCTATGATTCACATTCATATAAATCCGGATATAAATCTGCCGAAAGGAGAATAACACCTTGTTCATTCTTTTCCCGTTACATAAGTCTACTTTATACGATATCTCATTTTCATATACAAGCAATATACTATACACAACAAGTATAATTATACCTATTACAATCATAAGTATAATAACCATCCCACCGAGCTATAACTCGAGGATGCAGACTCATGTGCCTATCCACATCCGGGTTTACTCAATCAACCACGGTACAAAGCCAGACTCACTCATGATCATGGTTGAAAACTAAATGGTGGAGGCAGTCAGATTCCCTCCTGAAAGTGGAATAAAATCTTGCACTCGTATGCGAGATTATATGACCTGGGGATATACTCACCTTGCTCCTAAAGACAAGGGATTCACCCACATCGCGCAACCTCCCTGGATAGCACTAGAGAAAATATATAACCTCGTTGTCCATCCCTATGCTCGGGGAAGCCTCTGAAACCAACCTCTAATTACAAATATACCAATCATACACAGATATATTTATTCATATCATATTATATATACTGTAACAATATCGTATATAGAATATATATCACTTCTAAATATATTATGGCTATAATTGCCAAACTCTTATAGCGATAGCCCAAAACCCCGAATGTTCCCATTCGTAATAGTGTATAAGTATTTACCCACTTAAAATACTAATCATGTAAGTATTCTCTTACTTAATATATGACTCGCACCTTAATCACTTCTAAGGATTATAATATAAACCCGAATATACCAACTCCTGACAATTAGATAAGTATACCAACCACTTATCTTGATTCCATTGGTATCACATCACCTATAATAATAGTCGTCAATAGATGTATATGATAACTGCTCAATTCTCTTTAGACCATATCCTAACTTCCATCCTAATCACATTCTAGGATTTGCTCAAATGAAATCGAACCGCATAAATATATCTAAACGCACTTGCTGAATACTTCCCGTGAATGTTAATCATACATTAATTAAATCCATATCCCGGATTGTTCACCAAATTAACCCGAGGTTCCCTCTTTCGATCCAAGGTTTACTCACCCTCAATACCATTATCTATAAGTCATAATATCACTTCTAGAATCCCCTAAAATAATCTCCAAACAATTTTAGCCTTAATTCTCCCAATATCAGGTTTGATTTTTAACTAACGATTTCGATCTCGGATAGCTTTCCATAGAAAAATTATTATAAATTAAAAAAAAATAGAAAAATACGCGGTCAGCGGCCACTTGACCGTATCGAAAAGATCTACAAATCTTATTTTTTGACCAAGAGCCGAATCAATTCGCTTCCTAGCCGAATCGATTCGGAAAGGACACTAAGTTACTATTCATCATGTTCTCCAAAATCCCAAATATCAACCCAACCTCCATTCTTATGGTTTCTAATCTCAACCAACATCACCACAATCATCCTAACACTGATTTATAAGTAACACATCAATTTATTTGTAGTATTAAACCATTTCTCTTAGATTTAAACCCTAAAATAATTAAATCCATAGT
Source organism: Sambucus nigra (assembly GCA_949130495.1). Lineage (NCBI taxonomy): Eukaryota > Viridiplantae > Streptophyta > Magnoliopsida > Dipsacales > Adoxaceae > Sambucus > Sambucus nigra. Next base: position 548,861,695 of record OX422215.1, read on the forward strand.
TTTATCATTTCTCCCATTTCTACACTCCATTATCATGGATTTAACACTAGAAATCATTAAGAGTTTACAATACATCAATTTGTAAACTTGAACTCAAATTTTTCAAATTTAATTTAAGGGTTCTAACCCAAAATTTATCTAGTTTACCAACTATAATATGAGATACACACACAAATGAATAAAGCAAGTAAACACTTGCCTCGTGGATAAAATTCGACGACCTCGAGTCGAATCGCACGGAGTTTGCCCGGAATCCCCTTTTTCTTCCTCTTTTTCCTTCATTTCTTCTCTTATTTCTTTTCTCTCTTTTCTTTCCTTCTCTTTCTCTCTCTCTCTCTCGTGCCTTTCTAAGAGAGAATAAGGGTTTATCCCTTATAAACCCAAAAATGACTCGTTTACTCAATTACGAGTCCCTACTAGTCCAAAAATCCCTGGAGCCTAAACATTACCCACAAATACTCTATTCTGACTATATCGGCCATTCCGAAACCAATTGTGCACTTAAAATCTCCATCCGAGTCACTTAACTAAAATTTACTAATTAAATTACACTCATAATTTCCAAAATTACTATTCATAATAATTCCTCAAATTTCCAAATTACACCCACTTATGGAATTTAATTATCCATAAAAGTACGAGGTATTACATACTCCCCCCTTACAACATAATTTCATCCCCGTAATTCGTATGCAACATGTAGCACCATCTTAGGATCACTAATCATACTACGTCGTAGTACACCGAAGTCGAATGGTACTACCTAATGGTACCCTACCATATACCACCTATCTCAAGGCTTATATTCTAACACACTAGCTTAACGACAAGCTTATATAAATCTCAATATGCTATAACACTACCTCGGCCATAAGGTTGACTCTAATGATGTCACATCGCACCTAGCATTTCTATTACCGCATATGAAGAAAACTAGCCTATACTCGTCGCTCTAATGTATTGACATTACACCAAAACTGGCGATTGGTCACGGCCAAAATCCCTGACCAAAGTTGTGGGTCGCGAACTTGGGCCGTGACCATTTCGGGCGTGACCATTTTCGTGGGTCGCGGCCCAAGTCCGTGACCAAAAAATGGTCACGGCCGAGAGGGGTCACGGCAGATGGTCGCGAACTTAGGCCGTGACCCATGTCGTGACGGGTCGCGGCCCTCATCCGTGACAAATTGGTCATGGCCAAAGTCCGCGACCCACAACCGTGATAAATTTTTTTAAAAAAAAATGGCCGCGTCCCTTATCCGTGACCCACAACCGTGACAAAAAAAATAAAAAAAATGGTCGCGACCCAAGTCCGTGACCCACAACCGTGACGAAAAAATAAAAATGGTCATGGACAAAGTCCATGACCATATTTAACTATAATTTAAAAAAAAATGTATTTTTTTGGTCCAATCCTAAAACTGGGGGTCCTGTGAGTGCACCATCAGTTGCTACGTGTAACGTTTGACGCGTACGAGGTGTTACAAATATTTATTATTGGCAAAACAATAAAAAAAATCACAAATTGCGAATCGAGAACGTTGTTAATAAACAAATATATATACAAACTTATAAATATTACACGTCTTAATAATTCACAGACCAAAAAAAAAAATTGGGCAGAGTTTCCTCTATTTTCTTGACATTCCAAAACCTGTAAATGTAAAACCTACTTATTATAAAGCCTGCACGGCCATAAAATTCAACATTCAAATTATAAAAGCCTGCACGACCATAAAACTAAACAATAAAATCCCGCATGGCTGACAAAATCCTGATTGTCCACAACATATAAACAATCTTCATGCAGTAGACCATTGCCTCCTTCGTTTGATCCGCGTGCAAAAATCCCACAAATGATAGGATACATAAAAAAAAGATCAGTAACCAAGTAGTTTTACAAAAAATTTAATCAAGCTGAAAAATTGCATATATGAGTTAAAATTATCAGTAACCAAGTAGAAATATACAAATTATCGTCGTATTCTCAAACCGGGAGTTCCGCGGCTGTGGGGTCAGTTCCTATGAGTTACATTGGTCCCGTGGGAGGTGTCGGCAACACCCACGGCGCAGTGGCACCGTTCGTGGGCTGTTTTGGATTTTCACCCTCTAACGCCATGTTTGTAAGCCTAATCCTAGAAATATGCAAATTACCGCCGTATTCTCAATCCAGGAGTCCCACGACTACGTGGTCGGTTCCTACGAGTTACATTGGTCTCGTGGGAGGTGATGGTGCCACCCACGGGGCCGTTCGGGGGTTGTTTCGAGTTTTCACCCTCTAACGCCATATTTTTAAGCGTAAGTCTAGAAATATGCAAATTATCGTCGTATTCTCAAATCGGGAGACCCGCGGCTACGGGGTCAGTTTCTACGAGTTACATTGGTCCCGTGGGAGGTGTTGGTACCACCCACGGGGCCGTTCGGGGGCTGTTTTGGGTTTTCACCCTCTAACGTCATGTTTTTAAGCCTAACTCTAGAAATATGCAAATTATCATCGTATTCTCAAACCAGGAGAACCGCGGCTGCGGGGTCACTTCCTACGAGTTACATTGGTCCCGTGGGAGGCGTTGGTGCCACCCACGGGGCTGTTCTGGGGCTGTTTCGAGTTTTCATCCTCTAACGCCATGTTTTGCTTGAGTCTAGAAATACGCAAATTATCATTGTATTCTCAAACCGGAAGTCTTGCGGTTGCGCGGTAAGTTCCTACGAGTTACATTGGTCCCGTGGGAGGCGTTGGTTCCACCCACGGGGCCGTTCGGGGTCTGTTTCGAGTTTTCACTCTCTAATGCCATGTTTTTAAGCCCAAGTCTAGAAATAAGCAAATTACTGTCGTATTCCCAAACCGGGAGACCCGCGGCGGCTGGGTCAGTTCCTACGAGTTACGTTGGTCCTGTGGGAGGATTTGGTGCCACCCACGGGGCCGTTCGGGGGCTGTTTCGAGTTTTCACCCACACAACAATGTTTTACTTAAGTCCAGAAATACGCAAATTACCATCGTTTTCTCAAACCGGGAGACCCGCGGCTGCGGGGTCAAATCCTACGAGTTACGTTGGTCCCGTGGGAGGTGTTGGTGCCACCCACGGGGCCGTTCGGGGGCTGTTTCCAGTTTTCACCTTCTAACGCCATGTTTTAAGCCTAAGTCTAGAAATACGCAAATTACCATCGTATTCTCAAACCGGAAGACCCACGGCTGCGGGGTCAGTTCCTACGAGTTACGTTGGTCCCGTGAGAGGTGTTGGTGCCACCCAAAGGGCCGTTCGGGGGCTGTTTTGAGTTTTCATCATCTAACGCCTTGTTTTTATGCCTAAGTCTAGAAATATGCAAATTACCATCGTATTCTCAAACCGGGAGACCCGCGGCTGCGGGGTCAGTTCCCTACGAGTTACGTTGGTCCCGTGGGAGGTGTTGGTCCCACCCACGGGGCCGTTCGGGGGCAATTTCGAGTTTTCACCTTCTAACGCTATGTTTTTAAACCTAAGTCTAGAAATACGCAAATTACCGTCGTATTCTCAAACCGGGAGACCCGTGGTTACGGGGTCAGTTCCTACGAGTTACGTTGGTCTCGTGGGAGGTGTTGGTGCCACCCACGGGGCCGTTCGGGAGTTGTTTCGAGTTTTCACCCTCTAACGCCATGTTTTTAAGCCTAAGTCTAGAAATACGCAAATTATCGTCGTATTCTCAAACCGGGAGACCCTCGGCTGCAGGGTCAGTTCCTACGAGTTACGTTGGTCCCGTGGGAAGTGTTGGTGCCACCCACGGGGCCGTTCGGGGGCTGTTTTGAGTTTTCATCCTCTAACGCCTTGTTTTTTTGCCTAAGTCTAGAAATATACAAATTACCATCGTATTCTCAAACCGGGAGACCCGCGGCTGCGGGGTCAGTTCCTACGAGTTACGCTGGTCCCGTGGGAGGTGTTGGTCCCACCCACGGGGCCGTTCGGGGGCTGTTTCGAGTTTTCACCTTCTAATGCTATGTGTTTAAACCTAAGTCTAGTAATACGCAAATTACCGTCGTATTCTCAAATCGGGAGACCCGCGGTTACGGGTTCAGTTCCTACGAGTTATGTTGGTCTCGTGGGAGGTGTTGGTGCCACCCACGGGGCCGTTCGGGGGTTATTTCGAGTTTTCACCCTCTAACGCCATGTTTTGCTTAAGTCTAAAAATATTCAAATTATCATCGTATTCTCAAACCGGGAGACCCACGGCTATGGGGTTAGTTCCTACGAGTTACATTGGTCCCGTGGGAGGTGTTGGTGCCACCCACGGGGCCGTTCGGGGGCTATTTCGAGTTCTCACCTTCTAACGCCATGTTTTAAGCCTAAGTCTAGAAATACACAAATTACCGTCGTATTCTCAAACCGGGAGACCCGCGACTACGGGGTCAGTTCCTATGAGTTACGTTGGTCCCGTGGGAGGTGTTGGTGCCACCCACGGGGAGGTTCGCGGGCTGTTTCGAGTTTTCACCTTCTAACGCCATGTTTTAAGCCTAAGTCTAGAAATACACAAATTACCTTCGTATTCTCAAACTGGGAGACCCACGGCTACAGGGTCTGTTCCTACGAGTTACGTTGGTCCCGTGGGAGGTGTTGGTGCCACCTACGGGGCCATTCGGGGGCTGTTTTGAGTTTTCAGCCTCTAACGCCTTGTTTTTATGCCTAAGTCTAGAAATATGCAAATTACCATCGTATTCTCAAACCGGGAGACCCGCGGCTGCGGGGTCAGTTCCTACGTGTTACGTTGGTCCCGTGGGAGGTGTTGGTCCCACCCACGTGGCCGTTCGGGATCTGTTTCGAGTTTTCACCTTCTAATGCTATGTTTTTAAACCTAAGTCTAGTAATACGCAAATTACCATCGTATTCTCAAACCGGGAGACCCGTGGCTGCGGGGTCAGTTCCTACGAGTTATGTTGGTCTCGTGGGAGTTGTTGGTGCCACCCACGGGGCCGTTCGGGGGTTGTTTCGACTTTTCACCCTCTAACGCCATGTTAAGCCTAAGTCTAGAAATACGCAAATTACCGTCGTATTCTTAAACTGGGAGACCCTCGGCTACAGGGTCAGTTCCTACGAGTTACATTGGTCCCGTGGGAGGTGTTGGTGCCACCCACGGGGCCGTTCGGGGGCTGTTTCGAGTTTTCACCCTCTAACGCCATGTTTTTAAGCCTGAGTCTAGAAATACGCAAATTATCGTCATAATCTCAAACCGGGAGTCCCGCGGCTGCGGGGTCAGTTCCTATGAGTTACGTTGGTCCCGTGGGAGGTGTTGGTGCTACCCACGGGGTCATTCGGGGGCTATTTCGAGTTTTCACCCTCTAACGCAATGTTTTGCTTAAGTCTAGAAATATGCAAATTATCATCGTATTCTCAAACCGGGAGACCGACGGCTATGGGGTTAGTTCCTACGAGTTACATTGGTCCCGTGGGAGGTGTTGGTGCCACCCACGGGGCCATTCGGGGGCTGTTTCGAGTTTTTACCTTCTAACGCCATATTTTAAGCCTAAGTCTAGAAATACGCAAATTACCGTCGTATTCTCAAACCGGGGGATGCGCGACTGCGGGGTCAGTTCCTATGAGTTACGTTGGTCCCGTGGGAGGTGTTGGTGCCACCCACGGGGCCGTTCGGGGGCTGTTTCGAGTTTTCACCTTCTAACGCCATGTTTTAAGCCTAAGTCTAGACATACGCAAATTACCGTCGTATTCTCAAATCGGGAGACCCGCGGTTGCGGGGTCAGTTCCTATGAGTTACGTTGGTCCCGTGGGAGGTGTTGGTGCCACCCACGGGGCCGTTCGGGGGCTGTTCCGAGTTTTCACCTTCCAACGTCATGTTTTAAGCCTAAGTCTAAAAATACGCAAATTACCATCGTATTCTCAAACCGGGAGACCCGCGGCTGCGGGGTCAGTTCCTACGAGTTACGTTGGTCCCGTGGGAGGTGTTGGTCCCACCCACGGGGAAGTTCCGGGGCTTTTTCGAGTTTTCACCTTCTAACGCCATGTTTTTAAACCTAAGTCTAGAAATACGCAAATTACCGTCGTATTCTCAAACCGGGAGACCCACGGCTGCGGGGTCAGTCTCTACGAGTTATGTTGGTCTCGTGGGAGGTGTTGGTACCACCCACGAGGCCGTTCGGGGGCTATTTCGAGTTTTTACCTTTTAACGCCATGTTTTCCTTATGTATAGAAATATGCAAATGACCGTCGTATTCCCAAACCGGGAGACCCTCGGCTACAGGGTCAGTTCCTACGAGTTACATTGGTCCCGTGGGAGGTGTTGGTGCCACCCACGGGGCCGTTCGGGGGCTGTTTCGAGTTTTCACCCTCTAACGCCATGTTTTTAAGCCTGAGTCTAGAAATACGAAAATTATCGTCGTATTCTCAAACCGGGAGTCTCGCGGTTGCGCGGTAAGTTCCTACAAGTTACATTGGTCCCGTGGGAGGCGTTGGTTCCACCCACGGGGCAGTTCAGGGGTTGTTTCAAGTTTTCACCCTCTAACGCCATGTTTTTAAGCCTAAGTTTAAAAATATGCAAATTATCATCGTATTCTCAAACCGGGAGACCCACGGCTTTGGGGTTAGTTCCTACGAGTTACGTTGGTCTCGTGGGAGGTGATGATGCCACCCACGGGGCCGTTCGGCGGCTGTTTCGAGTTTTCACCCTCTAAGGCCATGTTTTTAAGCCTAAGTCTAGAAATACGCAAATTACCGTCATATTCTCAAACCGAGAGACCCGCGACTGCGGGGTCAGTTCCTACGAGTTACATTGGTCCCGTGGGAGGTGTTGGTGCCACCCACGGGGCCGTTCGGGGGCTGTTTCGAGTTCTCACCCTCTAACGCCATGTTTTTAAGCCTAAGTGTGGAAATAAGAAAATTACCGTCGTACTCTCAAACCGGGACACCCGCGGCTGCGGGGTCAGTTCCTACGAGTTACGTTGGTCCCGTGGGAGGTGTTGGTGCCACCCACGGGGCCGTTCGGGGGCTGTTTCGAGTTCTCACCCTCTAACGCCATGTTTTTAAGCCTAAGTGTGGAAATAAGAAAATTACCGTCGTACTCTCAAACCGGGACACCCGCGGCTGCGGGGTCAGTTCCTACGAGTTACGTTGGTCCCGTGGGAGGTGTTGGTGCCACCCACGGGGCCGTTCGGGGGCTGTTTCGAGTTTTCACCCTCTAACGCAATGTTTTGCTTAAGTTTAGAAATACGCAAATTACCGTCGTATTCTCAAACCGGCAGACCCGCGGCTGCGGGTTCAGTGCCTACAAGTTACGTTGGTCCCATGGGAGGTGTTGGTGCCACCCACGGGGCCATTCGGGGGTTGTTTCAAGCTTTCACCCTGTAACGCCATGTTTGAAGCCTAAGTCTAGAAATACGCAAATTACCGTCGTATTCTCAAACCATGAGACCAGTGGCAGCGGGGTCAGTTCCTACGAGTTACGTTGTTCCCGTGGGAGGTGTTGGTGCCACCCACGGGGCCTTTCGAGGGCTGTTTCGAGTTTTCACCTTCTAACGCCATGTTTTAAGCCTAAGTCCAGAAATACGCAAATTACCGTCGTATTCTTAAACCGGGAGACCCGCGGCTGCGGGATTAGTTCCTACGAGTTACGTTGGTCCCGTGGGAGGTGTTGGTCCCACCCACGGGGCCGTTCGGGGGCTGTTTCGAGATTTCACCTTCTAACGCCATATGTTTAAGCCTAAGTCTAGAAATACGCGAATTACCCTCGTATTCTCAAATCGGGAGATCCGCGACTGCAGGGTCAGTTCCTACGAGTTACGTTGGTCCCGTGGGAGGTGTTGGTGCCACCCACGGGGCCGTTCGGGGGCTATTTCGAGTTTTCACCCTCTAACGTCTTGTATTTAAGCCTAAGTCTAGAAATACGTAAATTATTGTAGTACTCTCAAACCGGGAGACCCGCGACTGCGAGGTCAGTCCCTACGAGTTACGTTGGTCCCGTGGGAGGGGCTGGTGCCACCCACGGGGCCGTTCTGGGGGTGTTTCGAGTTTTTACCTTTTAACACCATGTTTTGCTTAAGTCTAGAAATACGCAAATTAATGTCGTATTCTCAAACCGGGAGACCCTCGACTGCGGGGTCAATTCCTACGAGTTACATTGGTCCCGTGGGTGGTGTTGGTGACACCCACGGGGCCGTTCGGGGGCTGTTTCGAGTTTTCACCCTCTAACGCCATATTTTTAAGCCTAAGTCTAGAAATACATAAATTATCGTCGTATTCTCAAACCGGGACGCGGTAAGTTCCTACAAGTTACATTGGTCCCGTGGGAGGCGTTGGTTCCACCCACGGGGCAGTTCAGGGGTTGTTTCAAGTTTTCACCCTCTAACGCCATGTTTTTAAGCCTAAGTCTAAAAATATGCAAATTATCATCGTATTCTCAAACCGGGAGACCCACGGCTTTGGGGTTAGTTCCTACGAGTTACGTTGGTCTCGTGGGAGGTGATGATGCCACCCACGGGGCCGTTCGGCGGCTGTTTCGAGTTTTCACCCTCTAAGGCCATGTTTTTAAGCCTAAGTCTAGAAATACGCAAATTACCGTCATATTCTCAAACCGAGAGACCCGCGACTGCGGGGTCAGTTCCTACGAGTTACATTGGTCCCGTGGGAGGTGTTGGTGCCACCCACGGGGCCGTTCGGGGGCTGTTTCGAGTTTTCACCCTCTAACGCCATGTTTTTAAGCTTAAGTCTAGAAATAAGCATATTACTGTCGTATTCTCAAATCGGGAGACCCGCGGCTACGGGGTCAGTTCCTTCGATTTACGTTGGTTCCGTGGGAGGTGTTGGTGCCACCCACGGGGCCGTTCGGGGGCTGTTTCGAGTTTTCACCCTCTAACGCAATGTTTTGCTTAAGTCTAGAAATATGCAAATTTCCATCGTATTCTTAAACTGGGAGACCCGTGGCTGCGGGGTTAGTTCCTACGAGTTACGTTTGTCCCGTGGCAGGTGTTGGTGCCACCCTTCGGGCCGTTCGGGGGCTGTTTCGAGTTTTCACCTTCTAACGCCATGTTTTAAGCCTAAGTCTAGAAATACCCAAATTACCGTGGTATTCTCAAATCGGGAGACTCGCGGCTACGGGGTCAGTTCCTACGAGTTACATTGGTCCCGTGGGAGGTGTTGGTGCCACCCATTGGGTCGTTCGGGGGCTGTTTCGAGTTTTCACCCTCTAACGCCATGTTTTTAAGCCTAAGTCTAGAAATAAGCAAATTACTGTCGTATTCTCAAACCGGGAGACCCGCGGCTGCGGGGTCATTTCCTACGAGTTACGTTGGTCCCGTGGGAGGTGTTGGTGCCACCCACGGGGCCGTTCGGGGGCTTTTTCGAGTTTTCACCTTCTAACGCCATGTTTTAAGCCTAAGTCTAGAAATATGCAAATTACCGTCGTATTCTCAAATCGGGAGACCCGCGGCTGCGGGGTCAGTTCCTACTAGTTACGTTGGTCCCGTGGGAGGTGTTGGTCCCACCCACGGGGTCGTTCGAGGGCTGTTTCGAGTTTTCACCTTCTAACGCCATGTTTTAAGCCTAAGTCTAAAAATACGCAAATTACGGTCGTATTCTCAAACCGAGAGACCCGCGGCTGCGGGGTCAGTTCCTACGAGTTACGTTGTACCCGTGGGAGGTGTTGGTCCCACCCACGGGGCCGTTCGGGGGCAGTTTCGAGATTTCACCTTCTAACGTCATGTTTTTAAGCCTAAATCTAGAAATACGCAAATTACCCTCGTATTCTCAAACCGGGAGACCCGCGGCTGCGGGGTCAGTTCCTACGAGTTACGTTGGTCCCGTGGGAGGTGTTGGTGCCACCCACGGGGCCGTTTGGGAGCTGTTTCGAGTTTTCACCCTCTAACGCCATGTTTTTAAGCCTAAGTCTAGAAATACGTAAATTATCGTAGTACTCTCAAACCGGGAGACCCGCGGCTGCGGGATCAGTTCCTACGAGTTACGTTGGTCCCGTGGGAGGTGTTGGTGCCACCCACGGGGCCATTCGGGGGCTGTTTCTGTAATACCCCGTATTTTTATGCTATATTAATTTGGGGATTTATTAATATTAATGTGAATTAATTATTTAATTAAAATTCGGAAATTAATTATGTTATAATTAGTAACGTGATGAGAGTTAGTAATTATAGGAAAATTTGTTGAATATTACTAATGAGCAAAGTAATATATAATAGTGGCCATATTAAATGTCACGAGTGAATAAAATGACAATTTTAGAAATTTGAGTCGGGACGCGCTCGTGTCGCGTCGAGACTAAATATTGATAAATAAAAGTAAATATTTTATAAGTTATTCGTAGGTTGTTTTGAGTGAGCCAACGCGTTCGGAAGGGTCGAGATAGTCAGAAAAGTATACCCGGGAGTTTGATTTGGGTCTCGGGGCGTTTTTAGGCCTAATTAGTACCCTGGGAGGGCATTTTTGTCATTTTGTATTTTTGGGTAATTAAACCCACGAAAATTAAAGGGGTTATATCAGATGTTTAGGTTATCTCCTAGGGTTAGATAACTCAAAACACTAGAACGGCCATTGGAGAGGAGAGGAGAGAGCTCTCAAGGCATTCCATGGCTCAAAACTCACCCGTTTGCACCGCCGTCACCGCCAACGCGTAGATCGCGAGACGGGGAACGCAACCACACCAAATTCAACACCAAACCAGATTTCTAAAAATCCTAGGCAAGTGTTTATCTTGCTTATTTCGTTGATGCATCATCCATATTAGTTTAGGAGTTATTAGGATGAGATTTATGGAAGAAACACCCAATTTGAGATGGGAAATTTTCATGTAGTGATGATTTATATGATATTCTGGAAACCCTTTGTCATGTAAAGGATTAAGAGTTTGATTAAGAAAAGAGTTCTAATCAGATACAAACACTAAAAAAAAAAAATTATTCCGGACGATCGGACCGTTGGAATTGGATGAAATTTTACAGAGATTTAGCTGAAGACGAGAGGAAGCTACAGAAAAAAATTCTGCTCGACCGGATCGTTCAATATTTTTAAATATTTTTTTTGCTAGACAGTTTTATGTTTTGAGGACTCAAAGAGATAATAAAAAAAAAATTCAATTAAAACTCCATTTTAATTCCGATTTCGAAACCGTTTAAATTTCTCATCTTTGAAAATAAAATTCAAAATCCTTTAATGTAAGGCGAAAGATATATTTTTGGGATATTTTGCATAAGGGATAATGTAAGTATTTATTAAAGGGGAGAGACACGTAAGAGAGAGTTACGTTGGAACATAAATGGATATCTACTGAATTGTACATTTGGAAGAATAGAGTCCATGAGGGTTACGTAGTAAGTTGGATAAACCCTTCGAATTAAAGTTAGAAACGAACCATTATACTTGATAAATAATAATGGGAAAATAAGGATAAATGTTGTGAATGTCGGTTATTGGATAAACCTAAATTGATATAATAAAAGTGGTATATTTATATAATTGTGTATGCATATATTATATACTTGTGAAAATCATGCCCACGCTACTTGCTATCCCTGAGGTTTCCGTGCTGGGACGATCTTATCTCGTGTGCCTTATGGGGGATATTGACTCGTACCTAGAAGATAGAAATCCTAGGTACAGGCTATCGAATCGGTAGTCACGGTCCTAAGAGACGTGAGGGTATGTACTGACCTCTTAGACTTGGAAACTATGCTTCGCCTCAATATTGTTTGTGTATGTATTTATACAGTTCGAGAGTGATTTCGAACTTGTATTCCCTTTAGTACGATTGATACGGTGATTGGATAGCAGAGTATGCCCGCACCATAAAATTTTATGTGGGGTGCTGTTAGAATATATATATATTATACGAGTATTTAATAGATATATGAACTTCTGAAATATGGGAAACTGCCTACTGTGTTATGGTAAGTAAGACATGTATAATGACTCAAATTGGAAATACTTGTTTTGAAAAGTATAATATGATATTGAAAAACTTTATGAATCAATAAAGTTAAAATGAGCGTTTTGTACTAAATGAAATTATCCTTTTTAAACCATGATGTTGTTAAATCTTAAATTTTGAGAGTCACCTAAGATAAGTTAAATCCTTGGGGAAGGATAGTGTGATATATGATGAGATAAACCATTGGGAAGGTTAGTGCGATAGGAGTGCACATTAGAAGAGAGGCAAGAATTTCTCAAGAGAGTGTCGCACTAATATGTTGTTGCATTGGCCTATATCAATTTAAATACTTGCTAAATGAATTTTTAAATCATATACATTATCGGGCTCTGACCCGTTTCTATTCCTCTTTCTCTCTTGTATATATATGTATATATTACAGGTGCCCAGCCACAGGGGCGTCTTGTTTAGGATCCCTATGAAGGAACGTACTGCAGCTTAGGTGGGAGTTGCAGGCCACTTACTTAGACGATTTCATTTACTTGATTCCACTTCTATCATTCTCCTTATTGGGCATGTGTCGCCCTTTCCACTATTTACCTGTTTTATTGGGACATTTGTATTTCAGTTATTTCTAGTACTGTTACTTTGGGATTTATTCATCATGTATGTTTTACTTTAAGTTTAAATTAATTGGATTATATGTTCCAGGATTATTGTGGTGTGATTCTCTAAATATTGAATTGTTGTAGATAATTAAATCTTTATTTTCAAAATAAAATTTGGAAAGTAATGTTAAAAAATGGTTTGACACTTAGCTTAATTAAATAGGGTGTTAAATTTGGAAAAGTTATTTTTACGACAGTGATGCTAAGAATGAACCAACTGTTCACCATAAAGGAGTGATCGCCCGGTATTTAATTAGGCGGGGTGTCACAGTTTTGAGTTTTCACCTTTTAACACCATGTTTTGCTTAAGTCTAGAAATACGCAAGTTACCGTCGTATTCTCAAACCGGGAGACCCTCGGCTGCGGGGTCAGTTCCTACGAGTTACATTGGTCCCATGGGTGGTGTTGGTTCCACCCATGGGGCCGTTCGGCGGCTGTTTTGAGTTTTCACCCTCTAATGCCATGTTTTTCAGCTTAAGTCTAGAAATACGCAAATTATCGTCGTATTCTCAAACCGGGAGTCTCGCGGTTGCGCGGTAAGTTCCTACGAGTTACATTGGTCCCGTGGGAGGTGTTGGTTCCACCCACGGGGCAGTTCGGGGGTTGTTTCGAGTTTTCACCCTCTAACGCCATGTTTTTAAGACTAAGTCTAGAAATATGCAAATTATCATCGTATTCTCAAACCGGGAGACCCACGGCTGTGGGGTCAGTTCCTACGAGTTACATTGGTCTCGTGGTAGGTGATGGTGCCACCCACGGGGCCGTTCGGCGGTTGTTTCGAGTTTTCACCCTCTAACGCCATGTTTTTAAGCCTAAGTCTAGAAATACGCAAATTACCATCGTATTCTCAAACCGGGAGACCCGCGACTACGGGGTCAGTTCCTACCAGTTACATTGGTCCCGTAGGAGGTGTTGCTGCCACCCACGGGGTCGTTCGGGGGCTGTTTCGAGTTTTCACCTTCTGACGCCATGTTTTTAAGCCTAAGTCTAGAAATAAACAAATTATTGTCGTATTCTCAAACCGGGAGACCCGCGGCTGCGGGGCCAGTTCCTACGAGTTACGTTGGTCCCGTGGGAGCTGTTAGTGCCGCCCACGGGGCCGTTCGGGGGCTGTTTCGAGTTTTCACCCTCTAACGCAATGTTTTGCTTAAGTCTAGAAATACGCAAATTACCGTCGTATTCTCAAACCGTGAGACCCGCGGCTGCGGGGTCATTTCCTACGAGTTACGTTAGTCCCGTGGGAGGTATTGGTGCCACCCATGGGGCCGTTCGGGGGCTGTTTCGAGTTTTCACCTTCTAACGCCATGTTTTAAGCCTAAGTCTAGAAATACACAAATTACCGTCGTATTCTCAAATCGGGAGATCCGCGGCTACGGAGTCAGTTCCTACGAGTTACGTTGGTCCCGTAGGAGGTGTTGGTGCCACCCACGGGGACGTTCGGGGGCTGTTTCGAGTTTTTATCTTCTAACGCCATGTTTTAAGCCTAAGTATAAAAATACGCAAATTACCGTCGTATTCTCAAACCGGGAGACCCGCGGCTGCGGGGTTAGTTCCTACGAGTTACGTTGGTCCCGTGGGAGGTGTTGGTCCCACCCACGGGGCCGTTCGGGGGCTGTTTCGAGTTTTCACCCTCTAACGCAATGTTTTGCTTAACTCTAGAAATACGAAAATTACCGTCGTATTCTCAAACCTAGAGACCCGCGGCTGCGGGGTCAGTTCCTACGAGTTACGTTGGTCCCGTGGGAGGTGTTAGTGCCACCCACGGGGCCGTTCGGGGGCTGTTTTGAGTTTTCACCTTCTAACGCCATGTTTTAAGCCTAAGTCTATAAATATCCAAATTACCGTCGTATTCTCAAACAGGGAGACCCGCGGCTGCGGGGTCAGTTCCTGCGAGTTACGTTGGTCCCGTGGGAGGTGTTGGTGCCACGCACGGGGACGTTCGGGGGCTGTTTCGAGTTTTCACCTTCTAACGCCATGTTTTATGCCTAAGTCTAGAAATACCTAAATTAGCGTCGTATTCTCAAACCGAGAGACCCGCGCCTGCGGGGTCAGTTCCTACGAGTTACGTTGTACCCGTGGGAGGTGTTGGTCCCACCCACGGGGCCGTTCGGGTGCTGTTTCGAGTTTTCACCTTCTAACGCCATGTTTTTAAGCCTAAGTCTAGAAATACGCAAATTACCGTCGTATTCTCAAACCGGGAGACCCGCTGCTGCGGGGTCAATTCCTACGAGTTACGTTGGTCCCGTGGGAGGTGTTGGTGCCACCCACGGGGCCGTTCGGGGGCTGTTTCGAGTTTTCACCCTCTAACGTCATGTTTTGTTTAAGTCTAGAAATATGCAAATTACTGTCGTACTCTCAAAGCGGGAGACCCACGGTTGCGGGGTCAGTTCCAATGAATTACATTAGTCCCGTGGGAGGTGTTGGTGCGACCCACGGGGCCGTTCGGGGGCTGTTTCGAGTTTTCACCCTCTAACGCCATGTTTTTAATCCTAAGTCAAGAAATATCCAAATTATCATCGTATTCTCAAACCGGGAGACCTGCGACTGCGGGGTCAGTTTCTACGAGTGACATTGGTCCCGTGGGAGGTATTGGTGCCACCCACGGGGACGTTCAGAGACTGTTTCGAGTTTTCACCCTCTAACGCCATGTTTTGCTTAAGTCTAGAAATATGCAAATTATCGTCGTATTCTCAAACAGGGAGACCCGCGGCTGCGGGGTCAGTTCCTACGAGTTACATTGGTCCCGTGGGAGGTGTTGGTGCCACCCACGGGGACGTTCTGGGGCTTTTCGAGTTTTCACCCTCTAACGCCATGTTTTTAATCCTAAGTCAAGAAATATGCAAATTATGGTCGTATTCTCAAACTGGGAGACCCACGGCTGCAGGGTCATCTCCTACGAGTTACATTGGCCCCGTGGGCGGTGTTGGTGCCACCCACGGGAACGTTCGGGGGATGTTTCGAGTTTTCACCCTCTAACGCCGTGTTTTTAATCCTAAGTCAAGAAATATGAAAATTATCGTCGTATTCTCAAACCGGGAGTCACGCGACTGCGGGGTCAGTTCCTACGAGTTACGTTGGTCCCGTGTGAGGTGTTGGTGCCACTCACGGGGCCGTTCGAGGGATGTTTTGGGTTTTCCCCCACTAACGGCATGTTTTTAAGCCTAAGTCTAGAAATATGCAAATTATCGTCGTATTCTGTGTACCTTGCTGCTCGTTGCTTCTAGTATTTTCATTACTTTTGTTGTAATGTTAGGCCCTTGAAATGGATATTGTAATGTGCTTCTAGTACTTTAATTCTAACTATGTTGCTTTCGTTGTAATGTAAGGTTGTGTAATTTTCGGATATATGTTTATGTAATCACCAATTCTGGATATTATAAGTTTATGTTGATGTCATTATGATATGTATGTATACTAAAAATGTATCATCTAGTGCTACTGAAATATGTATACTAAAAATGTATACTAAAATATGTATACTAAAAATGTATACTAAAATATGTATACTAAAAATGCCAATTCTTGATATTATAAGTTTTCGGATACACTGAAATATGTATACTAAAAATGTATACATATTGTGCTACTGATATACTGATCTGGTGCTACAGATACCTGGTGCTACATAATGGTAGTGAAATGAAATGTGAGACAAATTAGTTAGTCAATTAAACATGCTGCACAGATTATACATGCCGCACAGATTAATTATCTGATGCTAATCTGTTATCTGATGCTACTCAATACTAAAAATGTATAGATTAGCACCAGATCAGTTATCTGATGCAATAGATTAGCACCAGATCTGTACTCATTAACTGATCAGTTATCTGATGCAATAGTTATCTGAAGCAGTAGTTTTATCAGTGATCCGTTACATCAGTGATCAGTTACATCGATTATACACATTGATCAGTTACATCAGTGATCAATTACATTTACATATTGATCAGTTATATCAGTTATACTACTCAATTATAATACTCATGTATTCTCAATTATACTCAGTTATATTGATCAGTTATACTACTGAATTATACATGATCAATTATACATGACATGAGATCAGTTATACATGATCAATTATACTACTCATTTATTAGTGATCAGTTATTCTACTGACATAAGTTATACTAACTCATTTATCAGTGACCAGTTATTCTACTCAGTTATACCAACTCATTTATTAGTTAGGGTGCTGCACAAATTACAGACATAAGTAAGAAGAGTATGTAAATGGTTCATTTGATCTGATCTGTGCTATCATTTTCTGTGTCAGTATGTAAATGGTTGTGAAGATACCTTCATTTACTCATTTAAATGGTTGTGAAGATACCCTTCATTTTCTGTGTTCATGTAAATGGTTCATTTACTCATTTATCAGTTATAAACTACTCGTTTATCATTTTTTGTGCTTGCATTATACACTACTCATTTTCTGTTTTCTGTGCTAGCATTATCATTTTCTGTGCTACTCTGTTTTCTGTGCTTACTCTGCATTGTGCTAGCATTTACTCTCTTTTTATACATGCTTAGCAGGAATGCAGAACCAAAACTTTCCACCGCTCCGCCCATAAAAACCAGATAGGACCAATGTCATTCTAGTTGACCTGCGATCTCATAAGGTCGATGGAAATCAAAAGAAATCCCATCTGCGATAGAGCGGGCTGATGGATGGGTTCCTAATCCATTCTCTTTGTGCCCAGGTGCTCGGGGGCATCAGAAGGTTGACAATGGTTTCACTGTCGCCCAGATAAAAGTCGTAATAGATACTGTTGAAGTCGTAATAGATATGTATTTTGGATTTAAACTTAATGGGCTAGCTCATTACGTCTTTATATGCAGTCGTAATGTAAATTATGGTATTAATGGTATTTGACAACACAGTCTTCCCCACACACTATATTACCCATATCTAAGTCTAGATATTTTCACATAATCATCGTATTCTGAAACCGGGGGTCCCGTGATTGCGCGGTCAGTTCCTACGAGTTACATTGGTCCCGGGCGAGGTGTTGGTGCCACTCACGAGGCCGTTCGGGGGCTGTTTCGAGTTTTCCCCCACTAATGCCATGTTTTTAAGCCTAATTCAAGAAATATGAAAATTATTGTCGTATTCTCGAACCGAGGGTCCCATGATTGCGCGGTCAGTTCCTATGAGTTACATTGGTCCCGAGCGAGGTGTTGGTGCCACTCACGGGACCGTTCGGGGGATGTTTTGGGTTTTCCCCCACTAACGCCATGTTTTTAAGCCTAAGTCTAGAAATATGCAAATTATCATCGTATTCTCAAACCGGGGGTCCCGTGATCGCGCGGTTAGTCCCTACGTGTTACATTGGTCCCGTGAGAGGTGTTGGTGCCTCTCACGGGACCGTACGGGGCTGTTTCGATTTTTCACCCTCTAACGCCTTATTTTCAAGCTTAAGTCCTTATATTTTCAAATTATCGTCATATTCTCAAATCGGGAGTCCCGTGATCGCGCGGTCAGTTCCTACGAGTTGCATTGGTCCCATGAGAGGTGTTGGTGCCTCTCAGAGGACCGTACAGGGGTTGTTTCATGTTTTCACCTTCTAATGCCTTGTTTTCAAGCTTAAGTCCTCATATTTTCAAATTATCACCGTATTCTCAAATCCAGAGTCCCATGATCCACGGTCAGTTCTTATGTGTTACATTGGTCTCGTGAGAGGTGTTGGTGCCTCTCACGGAACTGTACGGGGGCTGTTTCGTGTTTTCGCCCTCTAACGCCTTGTTTTCAAGCTTAAGTCCTCATATTTTAAAATTATCATCGTATTCTGAAATCGGGAGTCCTGTGATCGCGCGTTCAGTTCCTACGAGTTACATTGGTCCCGTGAGAGGTGTTGGTGCCTCTTACAGGACCGTGCGGGGGTTGTTTCGTGTTTTCACCCTCTCACGGGTTCGTTTGTGGGATGTTTCGGGTTTCTCCCCTCTAACGCCATGTTTTTAAGCTTATGTCTAGACATTAGCAAGTTATCGTCGTATTCTGAAACTGGGAGTCTAAAATATTTTCAACATATTATCCAACAATCAAACCAAAAATTATCCTGTATTCCTTCTAATTATCCCGTATTCCTTCTAATTATCCCATACTCCTTCTAACATACTATCCAACAACAAGCCAACAACCAATAATTATCCAACAACCAAACCAAACCAATAATTATCCCGTACTCCTTCTATCATCTAAAAGATTTAATAGATAATGTATATCAATTATATAACTACTTTAGTTAAAGTAAAGAGTACCTGGTGTGTAATGAAGAACTGGTATGTAATAAAGAAATGGTATCTAATTGGTTAGATCTGCAATACGTAAACAATGTGTTATGAAGAACGGGTATGTAAAATTAAAGAAAGTACCTCACAAAACCACTAAAGAATTAGATCTGCTGCCTATAATATGTCGTAGATTTACATATGACGCAGATTTATTCCCCCATTTTAACACCGTAATTCAAACGAACGTGAGCAACCTACTGCCTATAATATGTAAAGAAAAGTACACAAAGGCAAAGGAGAACAAAAATCTATAATATCAACCCGATGCCTATAATGTCAATGTAGTTGTGATTATTACGCTGCCATTTTAAGGTTTTAAAATACATATCCAATCAAGTTGATCACAACAAATCTCAAACTAAAACAGAACTGTATGAAATCAACAAAATTATGGCAGACATGTCAAGTTAAAATATGAATGAACGAAATCAAGTTGTATTTGTTCCATGTCAAGTTGTAGCCTCCTAATATCTTGACGTAAACGTAAAAAAATGCACATTAATCGCAAGATATGTGATATACTTTTTCATAGGCAAATCAAGAGCACACCCAACTAATTTAATAACATGTACATTTATCGACACTAGTATCAATTCAATAAATTCAACATAGTATCTAACAACCAAGCCAACAATATCTCACTATAGTAATGTGCACACGTGTTTGTGACTCGTATGTAAAAAAAATCATTTAATTATATTTTCTCAAAAAAAAAACAAGACAAGCATATTCTGTCAAAAAAATACACACATATACAATCTAGGGTTTATTGACATAATCTATACACACACACACATACAATCTAGGATTTATTGACATAATCTATACATACACACACATACTATTTAGGGTTTACTAAACCCTAATATTTTTTTTGACATAAATCTATACATACACATACATACAATCTATACATACACACACATACACACATACAAACATAAATCTACACATACATACACAAAAATTAGGGCTTTAGATAGAAATTAAGAAATCCAAATGAATCAATACATACCAACTGAAATCGATATTAGACAGGACGAGATGACTGAACAAAAATACAATAGAAGAATAGAGCAATTTTGGTTTGAAAAAAGGGACAAAATGATCCATATTGGAATTTCCCAAAAACTACCTTAATATCTAAAAGAAGTAAATGCTTCGGCTTTGATGCTCCATCAACTAGCGGCGTTGCAATTGGAGATAATGGTTGAGTAATGTGGAAACAAAAACCTCGAACTTCCTGCATCAATAAAAACATTATTGCACACTTTAAAAGAGGCTCTATAACAGAACAAATTATTGAAGAAGCCTACATTTCTCCAAAACATAGCGAATTCATAGTTGAAGAAAATTTCTATGATGTTGAAGTACATTTCATCTTTGAGAACCACTAAATGACCCAGCTCTGGACGTCAAGTGGACAGTCTTTGCGCTGCGATGGCGTATGACAGTCTCTGGACGTTAAGTGGACAGCCTAAGTGGTACCCATGGTCAGCTAAATAATGTCTCAATCAATTATTATATTTTTAATTTAGACTGGGTGGGCTTACTTCAGTTGATATGGAAAACAAAAACTAAATGGAATTAGTTGTATTTTATTTCTAATTTAAATTTGTTAACCCTAAGATGAGAGGTCTCTTAAAAAGGGATCAACAAATTTAAACTTTTTTGTCTCTCCTTAGTGTGTGTTTATATTTCTCTCAGGATCATACGACTAAATTTTTGTGATTTCATGTTTAATTGTTAATCTGCATTCAAATTGGGTGGAAGTCGTTTATCCAAATTACATATAATTGAACCGAAACTATAATTTCAAACTCCAAATACCTTATTTAAAAACACTACCGTCAACTCACAAAACATATAATTGAAACCCCCAAACAACATCGAACATTTTTTTAAAACTAAACTAACATACAAATCAAATGAAAAAATAAATAAACTTTAGTAGAGAAATAGAGAAAGATCATATACATGGATAGTGGTACCTAAAATTACTTAGATTTGCAAAATAGAAAAAAAAAAATATAACAAATTAGAACACGATGCACAAATAAAAAATGAGCTCCGAAATAATAGGATTCGAACATTCTATACCCTTGAGAGATCATAATCCAAACTGAGCTTTGAAATAATAAAATTCACCATAACCTAACTATAATTGGACTAATCACCATAACCTAACCTAAATTGAAGCCCAATATATTGAACTAATCACCATAACCTATCCTCATTTTTTATTTGTCCATTCTAAGACCCCATGAGGAGTTACATGACAATACAATTAGTTACCATTCCAGTAAGTGTGACTATAATATATACAGTAATTTTTTAAGAACCATGCTCTGGATTAGCAAAACAAAACAAAAATGAACAAGAAAATTTATTACATGAGCAGATAGACACAAATGACAATTTTTTAAGGTATGTTACACATGAAACTAAATCAATTATAGAAAGTTAACGATAAAACTTACACTAACCGAAACTCAACTGATGTAAATCTGTGCGAATATAATTTCATCTCATAGTCATATCCCATTTACATTTAACCGAAACTACTCAAGATGATGCCCAATTGACCAACTCTGGTTAAATTACCAGCCAACAACCAAGCAATACCCAAAACGAAACCCTAAATTAGAAACACGATAAAAGAAGGGGCGTACCTGGAAATGGAAAGATGAGAACGAAGATGGAAACCTCTACAGAGCAGCACAAAAATGGGAATCACTCACTCTTTGCACATTTTTGTGCGTGGTAGCACAAAAATGGGAGGCGACGATGGTCTTTGACGAGAGAGACGGGCCATCAATGATAAGTGGCGGGGAAATGAAATATGAGAGGCATCTTTTTTATTTTAAGAATGACCTGGTCACGGCCTAGAGCCGTGACCCACCAACCGCGACCAATTAATTAAGCTAAGCTGCGTGGTCTACTGCCTACTGGTCACGGCCCATAGCCATGACCCATGCCAAGAAATGGTCACGGCCTCCAGCCGTGACCCCATATGTATGTGTGTTGTGCTTCGTCATATCTATGGTCACGGTCCAAGTCCGTGACCCATCCACGACCATGTTTGGAGGGAATTTTGGCGCAAATTTAGTGCCAAAATGGTCACGACCTGGTCATGGCCCAACTTCGTGACCACCGCCAGAGCATCCATGACTCAGTGTGGTAATAAATATGGTCACGCCAAAAATTGAGATGGTCACGGCCCAAGTCCGCGACCAGCTGGTCAGGGACTTGGGCCGTGACCAACTGGGCGTGACCATTCGCAGGATTTGGTGTAGTGTGATCCCATCTGAGATCCGCTACTCTAGGCTTCCACTCATCTATATCAGGACATCTAATTTCCCTTAAAAAGGAGACTACACTAGCGCTTGACTACTCCCGTCAGTCTAATCTCTTATTTTGGGTGTGCTAACTCTTGTTGCACCTATACAATTGAATTATCGCGTACCTCTTACGATGTTCAATACATTAAACTCCAAATGAAAATCCATTTATAACCGCCCCACAGCATATTCTTTATCTTTATATACTACGCCTCTTATAGCTCGGGCGATATATAAAATCAACTTACCAAGGTGCCCACACACCCTTTTACCCGTGCACATCGGCACAACTATTGCAAATGTCACACACGTAACACTCTCCAAAAATGGGCCTCATTTTCTCGACTTGGTACTAACACCTGGGTATTCCTAACTCGAATAATTCAAAATTCCATTCTTCCTATATCAGTGCCACTTTCCCTATCGGCCTTTATCTCTTAGTAGTCCTAAGATCGGTGTGTTTTCTGACACGCGTAAAATGAGTACTATCCTAACCATATCCCTAGTGCCCAAGAACTCTATCAACTTCCGACATTTGCTCGGTTTCATGTGTGGGACGTCTCGCAAAGTGAAATCCAAATAAGGAACCCTCCCGTTACACTACTTCCTCGCATCGTCGGTCATCGAGATATAACGACCTAAGGCACACCATCGGGATGTTCTAAATACTGCCTTGTTAACCTACTAACGTACTTCTACCACTATGTCCTTCCATCTTGGCAAAATGGAAAGTCTAACTAATCGGGGCGCCTACTCTCAGCAAAAGTGTTACGAACATCATACTCAAAACATACTTCCTCTGAATTTGCCTTCTATTCAAGGCCTGGCTATAAGCCTCAAATCAATTTCCTTTAGCTTGCCTCACCCACATACTTGCGGTAAGATAAATATTTCCCGCGCTTTTCGACAGCACATATACTTTTTATTAGCCTATAATCATAACATGACTCTCAGTTAATTTATCATCAAAACCAACATCCCAGCATAAAGTAACATCTCTCCACTCCCAACGTCATTAAGGGTCATGCGTGGAGTGTCTCGCAAGAGAAATCCAAATAAGGAACCCCTCTGATACACTACTACTTAACTTTGTCGGCCGTGGAGTATGTCAGCGTAAAACATGTAAAGTACTAAACACTGCATACCTTAGAACATATCTATAAGGTCCCCGTGCACTAAAGTCATGCTAGTGAAACATATACTCACTGAAGTTCCATCTAAAATATATTAAAGGTAAGATCAACCCGTATCCAGGTGAGATATCACAAAATAACTAGTTCCACCCTAGAACCGTTGATATGATAGTCTTGCAATCATTAGCCTGCTATCGCTCCGATCAATCAAAAATATATTATACTCATATAACATATACAAAATGAGCAGTACAAATCCGATATAAATTCAAAATACCAACACCCGCTTTCACAACGAATGAAGAAAATAGAACCCTGCTACTGCGAAAAACATATATACATACTATATAATGTTACCGATACCGCCACAAAGCTCGAATTACACACACGAATCCAGGGTTAGAAAAATACTGTGGCTCTATCTAGCCACACAAAATATACCTCCTTCATCTAAGGTAAAACTCATAATAATAGCTTTGTAAATCTCCCTGATTGCTCCAATTGGTTCCCGGATATAATACACTTGCATTAACCGAAGCAAAACAACTTTAATCAATGCCCCATCTCGGCACCCTATTCTTGTCCTTTAATTTCTATTGGTCAAGGACTAACAGTGTGGTTTTACACTCCACCTCACCCTATTCCCCACCTCTGGCCACCCTGACCATGTTAAATTATCAGTATCTCAGACACTAATAGCCTCGATCCTGACAATCATCCTCATAGTTCCCTTAGCTCCTCCGACTAAAAGGAAACATACTACCGGCCTCAACTACCCTATTTCAATGAATTCTCGGGCGGATGTCCACCTGTGGGGTTCCAAGAACAAAAATTCTCCATAAGTGTTAACAACACTTACTAGTGAGCCTATCATTCCACTGAAGGACTCTTTATTCATTGTACCTACCTTACTTCGGTACAAGGTTTCCTTAACCATATAACTCTTTATTCATTGTCGGCCTCTGACCGATCCTCATGTGAATACTTGAGAAACTGCATTCTCTTCATTTATGATAAATCAAAGGAACTCGCGGTTAAAATGATCCGTAAGATTCCTCTACGAGCAAAACATCTTGCTCCCCCAAATATGATGACTACCATTCCCACCATTTCAACATTTCTCCAACGAGTGAAATTTTTTTCCACAAATTTTCACATCTGGGCATCCTATACCCTTCTCTAAGCCAAAGCTTCTGAGCCCTATACTTCCACTGAATGAAGCTACACTGCCTCCGCATGACTTAACTTCAACGTATGGCCCTTACCAAAGACCCCTTTCAGACTTTTTACCAATTCACTTCACTGGGTAATTAAAGTTTAGAACCAATCTCTACTATAGTGGTACTTGGATAAATATAACTACTATACTTTAGTAGTCATTATAACGATCCATGAAAATTCCACAAAGGGAGTGACCTCTGCTGCGATCCACGTCCACAGCTTCAACTTACAGCTCTAACTAAGCCCCGCCTCCTGCTGCCCTCATCACGACCTTCCCTGGTCGCCCTTCATCGATCATCGCACGAATCTCACCGAAGAGTGCCAAAGATTTACTATAATTTTACATAATAGCAGGAGAACAAAATCTCACAACAAGAATCAACAATCATAGTCATAAGGCTCTATTTCAAATAGAAAGCAACGCTAAAAGCGTAGTACGTGTGCATAGATTCCTAAGGACACTAGAACCTGATGCTCTAATACCATCTGTGACACCTCACCTAATAAAATACCGGGTGATCAATTCTATACCAAATTAAAACAGGAGTGTCATATGGTTCATACTCAACATCACTGTCGAAAACCAATTTAATTACTAATAACTTATTAGGCTAGCGTCAAAACTGAAATGAAATAAAATAATCGAACACTCGGTACAACATAATACAACCAAATCGTATGTCACACTAAAAGGCAATAAAAGAACAAATGAATACAATTGGGCTAGAGGACCGAGTGTTACTACAATGCTTCCTATCTAGATGACAAGAATAAAAGCGTCTAAAGTAAACTTGCTTACATCCACAGATGCTGCAACAAACGTTTGACTGGAAAGAATTATCATCCAGGCATCCCTATGTATAGACACCTAATATATATACATATATAGCAAGAGAGAGGAAAATAGAGAAACGGGTCAGAGCCCGAGTGTAACACCCCGTATTTTTGACGATTTAAACAATTATGTGATTAATTATTATTATTGGATTAATTAAATTAAAAATGTGAGAAATTAATTTTTAATAATCCAGATTGAAATAATTATTAACTAGAGTGACAAGGGTAAATACTTATTATGGAGAATTATTGAATATTACTGTATGATATGAAATATGGAATTATGAAATTTGATAAATTATCGAAAGTGAGAAACACGTCAGTTTGGTAATTTAAGTCTGACACGCGTGTGAGTCGTGTCGGGACTAATTGAATAGAATAAAAAGAGAATTTAATTTTATTAAATCATATGGTCATTTTGAGTGAGCCGTTGAGTCCGGAAGGGTCGAGATAGTCAAAATAGTATACCCAGGTGTTTAGTTTGGGTCCCGGGGCGATTTTAGGCCTAACCGGCACCCCGAGAGGGAATTATGTTAAATGGTATTTTTGGGCTAAATTAATGGACGAAAATTAAGAGTAATTATATCAGCTAAGGAAAGTCCATTAGGGTTAGGAAGTTACAGGAAGTTAAGAACGGCTATAGGAGGTGTGAGGGAGAGCTAATTCCAAGAGAAAAGGGCCAAGATAACACCACCTTGCACAATCACCACCAGCACCGTGTAGATTGGGACAAGGGGAACACACCCATACCAACATCACCAATGGATCAAACCGTCATATTCGAGGAAAATATTTATTACTTGCTTTCTTTTAGCAATAATCATGCTCATGTTAGTGTAGGTGAAATTAATCATGATTTTACAAATGAATTGGGTGAAAATTGGAGATTTAAATTATGATTAAGGATTGGTTTAATTAGTGGTTGAAATTCTTTCATGTATGTAGAGGATTAATCACGGAATTGGAATATTATATATTGATGAACGAATCGGGGTTGATAAGGTTCTTTAAATGAAAATTTGGAAACTAGGGTTCATATGAATTAATTTGGAGATTTTAAATAATTACGATGTTTAATGATGAATTAATGATCCTAAGATGTTGGGAATGATTTATAATCCATTAAGTGTTGATGGGTATTGATGATGAGGCGTTGGATGTTAAATCTTAGAGGTTTTTAGGTCCAAAAATGGCAGAAAATGCTGAAATTTGGTGAAGAAGACGAAACAGTGGGCCTCGCGCGAAGTGGTTAAAACGAGATGGGGATCTCGCGCGAAGTGGTTCGAACGACATGTGGAAGTGGTTCAAATGAGATGGGGATCTCGCGCGAAGTGTTTCGAACGACATATGGAAGTGGTTCGAACGACATGTCATCTGGTTTGAGCGACAGAAGGAATTTTTGGGAATTTTCTTAGAGTCCAGTTTTGAGTTTATCGGTTTATTGGAGTGAGAGAAACTTCCAAATAGTAAATTTAAATAAGACAAAATTTTGGAAAAGTATGAGAGAATAAATACTTTAATTATTACGGTATAGAGAGAATATACCTTGGAGATTACGAGAGAGATAGTAATCTAAATATTTATACTATACGTAGAGATGAGATTAAAATACATATGAGGAGTATATATGTAGGTTGGAGAAATACCTATAAATTATAATAGGATGTGTGTATGCCTATTATGGGAAATTATTGTTAAGAGCACTAATGGGTGATAACCCGGGGGGTGCAATAATCTTATTGTTAAGCGCACTAATGAGTGATAACTCGGGGGTGCAAAAATTTTACTGTTAAGTGTACTAATGGGTGATAACCCGGGGGTACAAGGATGATTATTGTTAGGGGCACTAATGGGTGATAAACCGAG
This sequence comes from Sambucus nigra, assembly GCA_949130495.1. Taxonomy (NCBI): domain Eukaryota; kingdom Viridiplantae; phylum Streptophyta; class Magnoliopsida; order Dipsacales; family Adoxaceae; genus Sambucus; species Sambucus nigra. The sequence goes on from OX422215.1 coordinate 548,888,905, forward strand.
GGTGCTAGATTATTATTGATAGGTGCATTAATGGGTGCTAACCCGGGGATGCAGGATTTTCTTAATAGGGGCACTAATGGGTTTTAGCCCGGGGGTGCAGGATTAGTATATATATATATGTATAGGGATCATGTGACTATATAAATATGAACTTGTGAATATTTCCACTATGTGAAATTAGTAGACTTGGTAATAATAATAATCATTACTTTGCACCGAGTGGTCTTAACCTAAGGGTGCAGGATTAGTGTATATATATAGGGATAATGAGACTGTATATATGTATAAGTGTACTTGGGTAACATTCTACTTTGTGAAACTAGTAGATAAAATGGAAATGAGAAATAAAATAATCTTAGTGGATAAAATATAAACAATTCAAATGGTGAATCATGAAACTTAGTATGTGAGATAAACTGTCTGAATAACGTATTGTATGGGTGATACAGGGATACTACTAGTGAGCATAGTTAGTATTAGTTTGATTTCTGACTAGTTAAATTGGGAGGTATAACTAGGGGGAGATTAGATGTACGTTAGGCGTGCACAATAGACGAGAGGTGAGAAACTCATGTGAGAGTTCGATAACTAACATGCGTATAAGACTTGTTTTAAGAACCAATTTTAAATACTTGCTAAATCATTTTTACACCTCGGGCTCTGACCCGTTTCTTGTATTTCTCCTCTCTTTTTCTATATGTATATGTATTAGTACAGGTGCCTAGCCACAGGGACACCTATTCTAGATACTTGGATGGTTTGTCGAGATGCAGCGGTTGTGGAAGTTGCGGGTCATCGATATTAGACGCTTCTCTCATTATATTCAGTTCCTAGTTCAGATACTTCAGTTCGGGGGTGTGTCTCCCATCTTCATTAGCGGGATTGTACTCAGTTCCTTTGTAGTTATTTTCTATTGGATTGAGTATTTATTTTGGTTTTATTTGTGACTTTGAACTGGAAGGTTTTATCCAGTCCTAATTATTCAGTATTTAATTCAATCAGTATTCATTTCTTATGTGTGGTTTATAATTCAATGTTTAGAAATTAATTGAATTAATTGGTTCAAAATTCAATTTGGAAATGTTTTGACACTAGATTAATTGAATGTTAGGTAAGTAATTGGATTTAAGTTTTCAACAGTGATGCTAATAATGAACCAACCGAACATTCTATTATAAATTTTATAAAGGACAGATCACCCGATAGTAAATTGGTCGGGGTGTCACTGGTGGTATCAGAGCATTAGGTTCTAGTGTCCTTAGGATCTGTGCGGCTTATTACATGTGAGCGCATCGTTCTTTGATGTAGAGCCTTATGATAGGATTGTTGTGTTCCCTTACGTATGCGACTTACGTTCTCCTGCTACAAATTATAATGGATGTGACTCATTATATGAAATTCGATGTGATTCGAACACCAAACATTTTAGGACGACCAGCGAGGGCCTTAAGAGGAACTGCAGAGAAGAAGCTCAACAGAAGACATAGAGTAATAGGAAAAGAGTGATTGTGACAAAAATCACCATGTGGGTTGCTTAAGCAAGTGATAATAGAAATCATTACTCGGGAACAGTGGGTTCCCAGGGCACAGTCGTAGATAACGGTGGAATGATTTTAGGACCACCTAGAAAAATTGATAAGAGGGAAATCAGAGGAGCTCTTTCGAAAAACCCATTGGTGAAGATGCGGGGAAGAAAATGAGAGAGTGTAACAGACCAACGGATGTAGAAAATCCAAAGGCAATTGTGTAGAGTGGGGTGTGAAGACACTCAAAAATTAAATTTGGAGTTAAAAGTTATAGCTCTTACGAGCATCATGTAGTGATTAGAGGCAATCACCATATATGAAGGAGTGTGTTTGAAATTTAGAGAGAAATTTTGGTACGATTTGACCGTGAGGTCTTCCATTCGATGTGGTAACAAAATGTGAGTGAAATTTTGATGTTTTTGGGTAAGATAGAAACCGATCGTGAGAGAAAGGTTGAATTGCATAATAAACTTCGTACCTGGCAGAGGGGTATAAATTATCCAAAGGATTTATAGTTGATAAAGGACCCGTGAGTAGAATACCAGTATGAATGGGAAATATGGCTAGGATAACTAGTGTTGAGGTCATCAAGATCATGCGTTAGTATGATAATATTAACGCTTCCAAGAGAAGGGAGTAAAGAGGGTTAACGAATCTGCTAAAGAGCAGAGGCTAAATTTAACGATGTTAGTGAAACCCCACATGAGAGTATAACTAGTAGGGAACTCGGTTAGATGATTTTTAGTGATTAACTTCAAGAGGGCGATGAAGTCAATCAGAGCTGTAGAGGCCAACCATAGTTCCGAATGGCCAAAGGGACAACGAAAGGACAATTGTGAGTTAAGACTGCTAGTCTGAGAGAAGGACATTGCCAAAATGGTCAGTGGGATCAATGATGGGGAAATGGTCCTTGAAGTTTTCCTTATGTGAAGGAAGTAGAACTATAAGTATTGAAGGTGTTCACAATTGAGATGTGAGACCGAAGAGATTAGAAATGGTAAACCATTCCAGTTAGGCATAACAACTGGAGGAGCGAGACTTCCAGCTAAAGAATTTGGGGTCAAGGAAATTAGGCCAAGGAAATTTATAACTCGAGAGTGATGGGTTCAGGCTGGACTAGTAGAGTCCTCGTTAATAGTAGCATACAATATGTCAAGGTCAATGGGACCCGGGATGTAAACAAGAGTTTAATAAAGCTATAATTGAGTCCTGGAGATTTTGGGCCAATGTTTCAATAAAGGGTGCGAAATCCATATGATGGAATAAATTGTCCATGATGAAAGAGTAAAACTATAGGACAAAATCCTAGGATGTATGACGATTGCAGATGTTTATGGGTCGTGATGGCAGCCACGTGCTGAGAACCTGTGATTTGGCGAGACTGGTGAGGTTTTGCTTCTTCCTTGTGAGTAAAGGAAAGATTCTAGTGACATGGGTGTGCCACAATTTTATGTAAATTGTAAACCCTAAACTTTGCGTGCGTGTCAAGTTTAGTGGGAACGTTAGTTTTAACAGTCTTATTAAAAACGTATTTCTCGTTATTAGCAGGGCATTTTGATAATTGCCCGTGGGTGAACCGGGTGGACCCTAAGAATATGTTTTGTTGTTATAATTTACTACTGCATTGAGTCAGCTTTAGTAGAGTTAATTATGGTAATGTGTAGTGATTAATTACCATATGGTTAAACGATAGTAAAAATATAATGATATGACTGTCGTAAGGATACTCCAGGAGGAGGAACCTTTATTTTATGCGACGCCACCTGAAATAGGGCTGGGCCCAGATATATGAATATATAAAAATAAAATAAAAATAATAAATAAATAAAATTTATGGTATTATAGACCTCAGCGAGTATGTTGTCTAGTTATATGTAATTTCGGTGCGTAGAAATTTATTTTACTGAGGAGACTCAGGATGCATTATTTTCTTCTTTGAGTAGAGAGATAGAGATCGTTATATATATATATATATATATATATATATATATATATATATATATAATAAAGCAGGAGGGTGTTTTGCCACATCATACAAGCTTTGCCACGTCATATAGCCACGTCATACAACTTCATACCACATCATATAAGTTTGTATATAAAAGTTATATAAACAAGTTGTGTATCTATATGTATTAAAGAGATCATTTACACCAACAGCACAAGGCTCAAGGTAATTAATGCCTTACCCGAGCACAAGGCTCGAAATGGCTTTGAATATCCCTAACCCAACCCCTTTCTCTCTCATTATTTTAGATCATCGCTATTCATCACATACTCTCTCTCTCTCTAGCCCTCGGCCTCCCTCACCCACCACGCTCTACAGTTCATAAGGTTCCTCGCCGAAGACAGTTGTTGCTGAGCTCCATAGCTATTCCGTTCGTATGGTTCCTCGCCGGAGACGTTTCTCAGTCCCTCACTGAAGGCGGTTCTCTTCGAGCTCCATAACTGTCTATATCGTATATCAGTTCTATCTCTGAGAAACATTACTCTGTTCACTCAAAATGGGTTACATATGTATTAAACTCCCCGTTGAAGGTTTCCAGTGGTTACATATGTTCAAATCTAACTGCTATGAATGTTCATTTTTTGTTCTGATCTAATTGGGTTTTTTTCTAATATCACTTTTTTTGGTGCAGATCTAACATGTTCGGCCAAACTCCGGCGTCCCCATCTTCGGCCATCTATGGAGTCTTATATCTCTGGTAACCCAAACTCCGGCGTCCCTATTTCCAGCAACGCGAAGTCCGGCGTATCGATCCCTAGCGTCCCCATCTTCGGCCATCTATGGAGTCTTATCCCAGTTTTGAAGGAACCCTTCTTCCACATCTATTTTTTAAGTATAGTTCAGTTCAGTGCTTCGTCTTCAATAGTACTTTATTTATGACCGGAGAGGTATTTGATATTTGATAAAAGTCCTAACCGTGTGTTTTACTTTATTTATGAATTTATATTGTTCTTCGATTTTTTGTGTTTCCCACAATAGTCTTCAGATGAACCATTGAGATAGAAACAAATGAAATATTGGTTGTTTAAAGTTAGAAAATAAAAGTTACCCATTTTATATTTAAATTTGGACACAAATATTATGTAAAAGGGTAATTTTAATTGGGTGGTTTCTACGTTTATAATTTTATACACGGTGATTATTTTTTTTCCTGACTTATCTACGTTTTAATTCTTGGTACTGTTTTAATTCTTGGATGTTCTGAGATTATGATTCAGCTTAGTACTGTTTTAATTCTTGGTGCCTCCATGTTTTTATGAAAGGAGTCTGACATGGGTACTCTCTCTCTCTCTCAATGTTTTAAATTTTTTTAAAAGTGCCATTGAAGGATTGTTTTGTTTTCACCATAGGGTACACCAAGATGCATCGTGGCCATCCAAACTTCATCTCGCTTCATGACCCCCCTTTATCTCCTTCAGCAAAAATAATCTATTAATTGCAAGAGTCATCTGCCCTTTTCTTCTACAAGTATGAGAGGATGTACAGATTCAGATAGAAGAACCAAATCACAAAGATAAGGACATATCGGATAGAAAAACCCATATCGGAGATATGAGGTATGTCGGTGAGTTAGCTAGAGAAGCGCGGTGAAAAATATTTAGGTATGTCGTTTGGTTATTTGGGTTTTGTGCGTGGAGATGGTTGGGACCACCTACGCTGTAGGTTCATACCTATTTGAACATGGAAGTTCTCCTAATTTATGACTGCCTCCACCTCTGTATTGGACATGGAAGTTGTCTCTCTCTTAAAACTCCTTCTCCACCTCTGTGTTGCTTCATTTTAGATTTGTTTTAGGTTTATGAAATTAATTTTAATTTCAATGACTTTTTAATTTCAATTTTATTTTTTGTTTCTGAAAAAGTAGATTATATCAAGAATGTTTCTCGAGTATCACTAGAGTTAATTGGTGTATCATAATTATATTTTTTTTCATATGAGAAATGGGAAATGATTTAAACATGTTGCACTGGTGAATATAACACAAATATATTAACATCATTTTTTACTCAGTTCAATTTTTATTTATTATATGAATTTATTTATTTATTTTCATTTTAAAGTTTGTTTTCTGAAATTTTGAAATTTACTACTATTGATAAAGGTGCAAAACGGATCTGTATATTCAATGTTTTGCATTGTTATTACTTTCTCCACTCATTTGCAATTAGTTCTTTAAAAAAATCAACACACTTTTGAGTGAAATGTCCTAGGAAAGTCAATTTTGATATTTTAAAAAATATATCACTGAGATCTTAAATCATTTGTGTGGTGTACATAACAAATGGTTTGTGATATTTTTTTATCCTCACTGAGATAATAGATTTGTCTAAATAGTAAATACTTCTTAGGGATAATAGATAAGGATAGTAGAGGTATGCTACTATCCATCAGTGGTCAAAGTTGACAGATGTAGACTTTATTCTAAAGGACAAGGCACAATGCTCAAACTAGGCTCAAGGCTCGGTGCCAAAGTCTGACAAATGCATACTTATATTCAAAGGAAAAATCTTTCAAAACATGTAAGATTTCTCTAAATTTCATTAAGTTTTTTTCAAATAATTTACTCAACAACATCAGAAATTAGTTTTGAATTAACATAACTTTTAACAATTTATGGTGTGAATTGAAATAATTGAATTTTAGTAGCACTAGATAACTTTAACTCAAAGTCGATAAAAAATATATTTGATATAAAATTTACTATTTAACTGTATAAATCTGTTTTTGATGGAGTTTACTTTAAATATTTGAATTGAAATTCTCTCAGTTCAATAATTAAAAATTAGTTCGACACAAAAAGTATTATACATTATTTTTGTTATTTCAAATTTTCCATCCCAAATAATAAGTCAAGCAGTTTGAATAAATGACATTAAAATGTCAGTTTTTTTAGTTCCACTCAGGTAATATTTGACAATGCACACTAAGATGTGGAAAAGATTCCAACAGTATCACCTCACAATAGGTCCATCCCAAATAATAAGTCAAGCAGTTTAAATAAATGACATTAAAATGTCAGTTTTTTTAGTTCCACTCGGGTAATATTTGACAATGCACACTAAGATGTGGAAAAGATTCCAACAGTATCACCTCACAATAGGTCCATCCCAAATAATATCACCTCACAATAGATTAAATTTGCAAAGTAAAAATGTATTAAAGTGAATGTATAATACATGTTTTCCCCTTTTAATTATTAATTAAGTGTTTTTTTCTTCTTTTGTTAAATGGGGACTTTCCCCATAGCTCTACACATATATACAAGCAAGTCTCTCTGTTTCATCTCATCATAAATGTAAAGTAAAAATGGAAAATATTTTTTATACTCACTGCCACACAAAGGCCCCATAACGAATGTTCTTCAATTAAACACGAATTAGGTAATTAATATTTTCTTTACAATTAAACATGTAAGAACACAAATTAACACAAGTTTTACGGTTATAAATTAAATGAGAATATCTAGACTCAAATATGTCATTTTATCCCAATTTGAATAAGTTTGCTGATATACATGTCGTGTCATTGTATCAAAATTTATAAGTCCCCACTTAATAGTTAAAATAAATTAATAACTTCAATTTTTATTAGAACTATTTATGTTTTTTAAAAAAATAACTTCAGTTTTTTTGACATTATCATGCTAATCTATTTGAAATACCATCTCTCACACACCACTAACACAAGTGAAAATTTTGAAATGAACATGACAGATTCATGTAAGTAAATCTCGACATAAATATTTTTTAGAAATGTCAATTTCGAATCAATGTATTGATAATCGTTGTGTATAAAATTACAAAATACTCTATATTTTTATCGTGCCATCGGCACGGGTACACCCTAGTATATATATATATAGCACTGTGTACCTGGGATAGTGAAAGCGCCATGCTTTATGTTATGTGTAGAGACATGAGAGTAACCGAGCAAACTCTTATGTCAATATACGTAGATTGTGGGAAAGTACATAGTATGAACTGAAGGCCTTATGAACCTCGATAATCAGCTAGGTTAGATAACAGTGTATCGGGGGGGGGGGGGGTTCCTTGTTTGGATTCGCTTTGCGAGACATCCCACGCATGAAACTAGCAAATGTCGGGAGTTAGAGAGAAGTTTGGTCGATAATACATAAGTTTTGTATGTTGGTTATTATACCTATAAAGGAATATAATTGAGAGTTGATAATTCTTTTATAACATAAGGCCAATAGAGTCGCCTAGTCTTAGCATAATTCAGAATAGAGCAATGATGCCATTGAAGGATTGATTAAGTTATGACTAGTGGGGGCGGTTGAATGCACCCCTACTACATCATCATACTAGGTATGCGAGGATTGAAGTAAGATAATTACATATCAATTGTACAAGGTTGCAGAAGGTATATGGTGTATGGGCGCCCTAGGTGATTGAATCAGGAAATGGATTATGATTAGCATGTGAATTCGATAACATGTAGTCGGGTAAGCCGAAGCTTATTCACTAAGTTTTGTCAGAGACTTACGTTTCAAAATAAACTGAGATTTTGATGGGAAAAGAGACTTGTGCCACACGGTACGACAAAGTCACAAATATCACGATTAGAAGTACATTCAAGAGAATACAAAATGTATCAGGATACAAATAATAGTGGTAACAGGTTTAATATAGAGTAATTTTCAAAGTTAGTCTTGCAGTGGGTCAACTAAATATTAGAAAAAGGGCGGACAATTCGAAACCAGTAGGGTCTCCTTCCACTAGAGAATGAAAGCGTATCCCCTAGGATTTTCTCATGTAGCTAAGATGGTAAGATTATAGGTACTAAAATGCAATTGAGTACGACCTAATACCCACAAAGGGATGGGCAGGACAAACGGTCAAATCGAATGCGGGAGAGAAAATTTTATGTGGACCCTGAGACCTTAGGGGAGGACGAGAGTAGTATCTTCCACTAGTAGAGTTTGTGTTCAAATAACTCCTATAAGTTCACGTTCGGGCAGAGTGCCAACAGAAGTATGGCATGGTAAACTTTGTTGTTGTCCTACTTGATAGTTAAAGGCAGGGCGAACAGTTATGATTATAAATGTCAAAGAAGAATCGATATTATCATATATATTGTGTGTGAAATATATATTGCACAAACAATTTACTTGTATGAACGACACGAGATGAAGTCGTATGTATCTGAAAGGAGAATAAATCTACTAAGGTGCAAATAGTAGAAGGCTAGATAGTGAATATCTAAAATATAGTAAGTAGTGAAACTTAAACGGTAAGGCTAAGGGAGGAGCCTACATGACAGGGTACCCTGGAGCTTAAAACAAACACATGTGAAGTGTTCACTATTAAGGGTATTCGATAGCGTACTATATGGGTGCTACGGAGTATCTTACTTGTGAGAGCCGGGATGCGATGCACAATATTTTTACAGCGTTGTCTGTACCTAGTATACTTTTTCCGAATTTCGGGACGAAATTTCGTTGTAAGGGGGGAAGTAAGTAACAACCTGTATTTTTGACGATTTAAATAATTATATGATTAATTATTATTGTTGTATTAATTAAATTAAAAATGCGAGAAATTAATTTTTAATAATCCAGATTGAAATAATTATTAACTAGCATGACAAGGGTTAATACTTATTGTGGAGAATTATTGAATATTACTGTATGATATGAAATATGGAATTATGAAATTTAATAAATTGTCGAAAGTGAGAAATACAACAATTTGATAATTTAAGTCTGACAGGCGTGTGAGTCGTGTCGGGACTAATTGAATAGAATAAAAAGAGAATTTATTTTTATTAACTCGTATGGTCATTTTGAGTGCGCCGTTGAGTCCGTAAGGGTCGAGATAGTCAAAATTATATACCCAGGTGTTTAGTTTGGGTCCCGGGGCGATTTTAGGCCTAACCGGCACCCCGAGAGGGAATTATGTTAATGGTATTTTTGGGCTAAATTAATGGACGAAAATTAAGAGTAATTATATCAGCCAAGGAAATTCCATTAGGGTTATGAAGTTACAGGATGTTAAGAACGGCTATAGGAGGTGTGAGGGAGAGCTAGTTCCAATAGAAAAGGGCCAAGATAACACCACCTTGCACAATCACCACCACCACCGTGTAGATCGGGACAAGGGGAACACACCCATACCAACATCACTAATGGATCAGACCGTCATATTCGAGGCAAGTGTTTATTACTTGCTTTCTTTTAGCAATAATCATGCTCATTTTAGTGTAGGTGAAATTAATCATGATTTACATAAGAATTGGGTGAAAATTGGAGATTTAAATTATGATTAAGGATTGGTTTAATTAGTGGTTGAAATTCCTTCATGTATGTAGAGGATTAACCACGGAATTGGATTATATATTGATGAACGAATCTGGGTTGATTAGGTTCTTTAAATGAAAATTTGGAAACTAGGGTTTATATAAATTAAATTGGGGATTTTAAATAATTATGATGTTTAATGACAAATTAATGATCCTAGGATGTTGGGAATGATTTACAATCCATTAGGTGTTAATGGGTACTGATGATGAGGCGTTGGGTGTTGAATCTTAGAAGTTTTTATGTCCAAAAATGGTAAAAAACACAGAAATTTGGTGAAGAAGACGAAACGGTGGGTCTCGCTCGAAGTCGCACGAAGTGGTTCAAACGAGATGGGGTTCTCGCGCAAAGTAGTTCGAATGACATGTGGAAGTGTTTCAAATGATATGGGGATCTCGCGCGAAGTGGTTCGAATGACATGTGGAAGTGGTTCGAATGACATGTCATTCTGGTTCGAATGACATGTCATCTAGTTCGAGCGACAGAAGGAATTTTTAGGAATTTTCTTAGAGTCCAATTTTGAGTTTACCGGTTTATTGGAGTGGGAGAAACTTCCAAATAGTAAATTTAAATAAGACGCAATTTTGGGAAAGTATGAGAGAATAAATACTTTAATTATTTCGGTATAGAGAGAATATACCTTGGAGATTACGAAAGAGATCGTAATCTAAATATTTATACTATACGTAGAGATGAGATTAAAATACGTATGAGGAGTATATATGTAGGTTGGAGAAATACCTATAAATTATAATAGGATGTGTGTATGCCTATTGTGGGAAATTATTGTTAAGAGCACTAATGGGTGATAACCCGGGGGTGCAAGAATCTTATAGTTAAGCGCACTAATGAGTGATAACTCGGGATTGAAGAAATTCTACTATTAAGTGTACTAATAGGTGATAACCCGGGGGTACAAGGATGATTATTGTTAGGCGCACTAATGGGTGATGACCCAGGAGTGCTGGATTATTATTGATAGGTGCATTAATGGGGGCTAACCCGGGGATGTAGGATTTTCTTAATAGGTGCACTAATGGGTCTTAGCCTCGGGGTGTAGGATTAGTATATATATGTATAGGGATCATGTGACTATATATATATATATATATATATATATATGAACTTGTGAATATTTCTACTGTGTGAAATTAGTAGACTTGAAAATAATAATAATCATTACTTTGCACCGAGTGGTCTTAACCTAAGGGTGCAGGATTAATGTATATATATAGGGATAATGAGACTATATATATGTATAAGTGTACTTGGATAACTTTCTACTTTGTGAAACTAGTAGATAAAATGGAAATGAGAAATAAAATAATCTTAGTGGTTAAAAGATTAACAATTCAAACGGTGAATAATGAAACTTAGTATGTGAGATAAACTATCTGAATAACGTATTATATGGGCGACACGGGGATACTACTAGTGAGCATAGTTAGTATTAGTATGGTTTCTAACTAGTTAGACTGGTGTGTATAACTAGCGGGAGAGTAGATGTTTGTTAGGCGTGCACAATAGACGAGAGGTGAGAAACTCATGTGAGAATTCGATAACTAACATGCGAATAAGACATATTTTAAGAACCAGTTTTAAATACTTGCTAAATCATTTTTACACCTCGGGCTCTGACCCGTTTCTTGTATTTATCCTCTCTTTTTCTACATATATATGTATTAGTACAGGTGCCTAGCCACAGGGACACCAGTTCTAGATACTTGGATGGTTTGCCGGGATGCAGCTGTTATGGAACTTGCGGGTCATTGAGATTAAACGATTCTCTCATTTATTCAGTTCCTAGTTCAGATACTTCAGTTCGGGCATGTGTAGCCCATCCTCATTTGCGGGATTGTACTCAGTTCCTTTATAGTTCTTTTCTGTTGGATTGAGTATTTATTTTGGTGTTATTTGTGACTTTGAACTGGAAGGTTTTATCCAGTCTTAATTATTCAGTATTTAATTCAATCAGTATTCATTTCTTGTGTGTCGTTTATAATTCAATGTTCAGAAATTAATTGAATTAATTGGTTTAAAATTCAATTTGGAAATGTTTTAACACTAGCTTAATTAAATGTTAGGTAATTAATTGGATTTTAGTTTTTGACAGTGATGCTAAGAATGATCCAACCGAACATTCTGTTATAAATTTTATAAAGGACTGATCACCCGATATTTAATTGGGCGGGGTGTCACAGGTGGTATCAGAGAACCAGGTTCTAGTGTCCTTAGGATCTGTGCGGCTTATTACATGTGAGCGCATCGTTCTTTGATGTAGAGCCTTATGATAGGATTATTGTGTTCCCTTACGTATGCGACTTACGTTCTCCTGCTACAAATTATAATGGATGTGACTCACTATATGAAATTCGGTGTGATTCGAACACCAAACATTTTAGGACGACCAGCGAGGGCCGTAAGAGGAACTGCAGAGAAGAAGCTCAACAGAAGACATAGAGTAATAGGAAAAGAGTGATCGTGACTAAAATCACCATGAGGGTTGCTTAAGCAAGTGATAATAGAAATCATTACTCGGGAACAGTGGGTTCCCAGGGCACAGTCGTAGATAACGGTGGAATGATTTTAGGACCACCTAGCAAAATTGATAAGAGGGAAATCGGAGGAGCTCTTTTGAAAAACCCATCGGTGAAGATGCGGGGAAGAAAATGAGAGAGTGTAACAGACCAACGGATGTAGAAAATTCGAAGGCAATTGTGTAGAGTGGGGTGTGAAGACACTCAATAATTAAATTTGGAGTTAAAAGTTATAGATCTTAGGAGCATCATGTAGTGATTAGAGGCAATCACCATATATGAAGGAGTGTGTTTGAAATTTAGAGAGAAATTTGTGTACGATTTGACCGTGAGGTCTTCCATTCGATGTGGTAACAAAATGTGAGTGAAATTTTGATGTTTATGGGTAAGATAGAAACCGATCGTGAGAGAAAGGTTGAATTGTATAATTAACTTCGTACCTGGCAGAGGGGTATAAATTATCCAAAGGTTTTATAGTTGATAAAGGACCCGTGAGTAGAATACCAGTATGAATGGGAAATATGGATAGGATAACTAGTGCTGAGGTCATCAAGGTCATGAATTAGTATGATAATATTAACGCTTCCAAGAGAAGGGAGTAAAGAGGGTTAACGAATCTGCTGAAGAGCAGAAACTGAATTTAACGATTTTAGTGAAACCCTGCATGAGAGTATAACCAGTAGGGAACTCGGTTAGATGATTTTTAGTGATTAACTTCAAGAGGACGATGAAGTCAATCAGGGCTGTAGAGGCCAACCATAGTTCCGAATGGCCAATGTAGCTAAAGGGACAGCGGAAGGACAATTGGGAGTTAAGACTGCTAGTCCGAGAGAAGGACATTCCCAAAATGGTCAGTGGGAAAGTTACGGGGAAATGGTTCGTGAAGTTTTCCTTATGTGAAGGAATTAGAACTATAAGTATTGAAGGTATCCACACTTGAGATGTGAGACCGAAGAGATTAGAAATGGTAAATAATGCCAGTTAGGCATAACAACTGGAGAAGCGAGACTTTCAGCGAAAGAATTTGGGGTCAAGGGAATTGGGCCCAGGAAATTTATTACCCGAGAGTGATAGGTTCAGGCTGGACCAGTAGAGTCCTCGTTAACAGTAGCATACAGCATGTCAGGGTCTACGGGACCCGAGATGTAAACAAGAGTTTTATAAAGCTATAATTGAGGCCTGGAGAGTTTGGGCCAACGTTTCAATAATGGGAGCGAAATCCACATGATGGAATAAATTGTCCATGATGAAAGAGGACAACTATAGGACGAAATCCTAGGATGCATGACGATTGCAGATGTTTATGGGTCGTGATGGCAGCCACGTGCTGAGACCCTGTGATTTGGCGAGACTGGTGAGGTTTTTCTTCTTCCTTGTGAGTAAAGGATAGATTATAGTGACATGGGTGTGCCACAATTTTATGTAAATTGGAAACCCTAAACATCGCGTGCGGGTCGAGTTTAATGGGAACGTTAGTTTTAATAGTCTTGTTACAAATGTATTTCTCGTTATTAGTAGGGCATTTTGATAATTGCCCGTGAGTGAACCGGGTGGACCCTAAGAATAATTTTTGTTGTTATAATTTACTAATGCATTGAGTCAGATTTAGTAGAGTTTATTATGGTAATGTGTAGTGATTAATTACCGTATGGTTAAACGATAGTAAAAATATAATGATATGACTGTCGTAAGGATACTCCGGGAGGAGGAACCTTTCTTTTGTGCGGCGCCACCAGAAATAAGGTTAGGCCCAGATATATGAATATATAAAAATAAAAAAAACAAAAAAAAACTCATGGTATTATAGACCTCAGCGAGTATGTTGTCTAGTTATATGTAATTTCGGTGCGTAGAAATTTATTTTACTCAGGAGACTCAGGATGCATTGTGTTCTTCTTTGAGTAGATATATATATATATATATATATATATATATATATATATATATATATATATATATATATATATATATATATAGCGCTGAGTACCTGGGATAGTGAAAGCGCCATGCTTTATGTTATGTTTATAGACATGAGAGTGACCGAGCAAACTCTTAAGTCAACATACGTAGATTGTGGGAAAGTACATAGCATGTACTGAAGCCCTTACGAACCTCGACATTCGGCTAGGTTAGATAATAGTGTATCGGGGGGGGGGGGGGGTTCCTAGTTTGGATTTCACTTTGCGAGACATCCCACGCATGAAACTAGCGAATGTCGGGAGTTGGAGAGAAGTTTGGTTGATAGTACATAAGTTTTGTATGTTGGTTATTATACCTATAAAGGAATATAATTGAGAGTTGATAATTCTTTTATAACTTAAGGCCAATAGAGTTGCCTAGTCTTAGCATCATTCAGAATAGAGCAATGATGTCGTTGAATGATTGATTAAGTTATTATTAGTGGGGGCGGTTGAATGCACCCCTACTACATCAGCATACTAGGTATGCGAGGATTGAAGTAAGATAATTACATATCAATTGTACAAGGTTGCAGAAGGTATAGGGTGTATGGGCGCCCTAGGTGATTGAATCAGGAAATGGATTATGATTAGCATGTGAATTCGATAACATGTAGTTGGGTAAGCCGATGCTTATTCACTAAGTTTTGTCAGAGACTTACGTTTCAAAATAAACTGAGATTTTAACGGGAAAAGAGACTTGTGCCACACGGTACGACAAAGTCACACATATCACGATTAGAAGTACATTCAAGAGAATAAAAAATGTATCAGGATACAAATAATAGTGGTAACAGGTTTAATATAGAGTAATTTTCAAAGTTAGTCTTGCAGTGGGTCAGCTGTTAGAAAAAGGGCGGACAATTCAAAACAAGTAGGGGCTCCTTCCACTAGAGAATGGAAGAGTATCCCCAAAAATTTTCTCATGTAGCTAAGATGGTAAAATTATAGGTACTAAAATGCGATTGAGTACGACCTAATACCCACAAAGGGATGGGCAGGACAAGCGGTCTAATCAGATGCGGGAGAGAAAATTTTATGTGGACCCTGAGACCTTAGGGGAGGACGAGAGTAGTACCTTCCACTAGTGGAGTTTGTGTTCAAATAACTCCTATAAGTTCACGTTCAGGCAGAGTGCCAACAGAAGTATGGCACGGTAAATAGTGTTGTTGTCCTACTTGATAGTTAAAGACGGGGGGAACAATTATGATTACAAATGTCGAAGAAGAATCGATATTATCGTATATATTGTGTGTGAAATATATATTGCACAACAAACTTACTTGTATGAACGACATGAGACGAATTCGTATGTATCTGAAAGGAGGATAAATCTACTAAGGTGCAAATAGTAGAAGTCTAGATAGTGAATATCTAAAATATAGTAAGTAGTGAAACGTAGACGGTAAGGCTAAGGGAGGAGCCTACATGACAGGGTAACCTGGAGCTTAAAACAAACACATGTGAAGTGTTCACTATTAAGGGTATTCGATAGCGTACTATATGGGTGGTACGGAGTAGCTTACTTGTGAGAGCCGGGATGCGATGCACAATATTTTTACAACGTTGTCTGTACCGGGTATACTTTTTTCGAATTTTAGGACAAAATTCCGTTGTAAGGGGGGAAGTAAGTAACACCCTGTATTTAGGACGATTTAAATAATTATGTGATTAGTTATTGTTGTTGGATTAATTAAATTAAAAATGCGAGAAATTAATTTTTAATAATTCGGATTGAAATAATTATTAACTATCATGACAAGGGTTAATACTTATTATGGAGAATTATTGAATATTAATGTATGATATGAAATATGGAATTATGAAATTTAATAAATTGTCGAAAGTGAGAAATACGATAGTTTGATAATTTAAGTCTGACAGGCGTGTGAGTCGTGTCGGGACTAATTGAATAGAATAAAAAGAGAATTTATTTTTATTAACTCGTATGGTCATTTCGAGTGCGTCGTTCAGTCCGTAAGGGTCGAGATAGTCACAATTGTATACCCAAGTGTTTAGTTTGGGTCCCGGGACGATTTTAGGCCTAACCGGCACCCCGAGAGGGCATTATGGTAAATGGTATTTTTGGGATAAATTAATGGACGAAAATTAAGAGTAATTATATCAGCCAAGATAACACCACCTTGCACAATCACCACCACCGCCGTGTAGATCGGGACAAGGGGAACACACCCATACCAACATCACTAACGGATCAGACCGTCATATTCGAGGAAAGTGTTTATTACTTGCTTTCTTTTAGCAATAATCATGCTCATGTTAGTGTAGATGAAATTAGTCATGATTTACATATGAATTGGGTGAAAATTGGAGATTTAAATTATGATTAAGGATTGGTTTAATTAGTGGTCGAAATTCCTTCATGTATGTAGAGGATTAATCACGGAATTGGATTATATATTGATGAACGAATCTAGGTTGATTGGGTTCTTTAAATGAAATTTTGGAAACTAGGGTTCATATGAATTAATTTGGGGATTTTAAATAACTATGATGTTTAATGACGAATTAATGATCCTAGGATGTTGGGAATGATTTTTAATCCATTAGGTGTTGATGGGTATTGATGATGAGGCGTTGGGTGTTGAATCTTAGAGGTTTTTAGGTCCAAAAATGGTAGAAAATGCTGAAATTTGGCGAGGAAGACGAAACAGTGTGTCTCACGCGAAGTCGCGCGAAGTGGTTCAAGCGAGATGTGGATCTCGCGCGAAGTGGTTCGAACGACATGTGGAAGTGGTTCAAACGAGATGGGGATCTCGCGCAAAGTGGTTCGAACGACATGTGGACGTGGTTCGAACGACATGTCATTCTGGTTCAAACGACATGTCATCTGGTTCGAACGACAGAAGGGATTTTTGAGATTTTTCTTAGAGTCCAGTTTTGAGTTTATCGGTTTATTGGAGTGCGAGAAACTTCCAAATAGTAAATTTAAATAAGACGTAATTTTGGGAAAGTATGAGAGAATAAATACTTTAATTATTTCGGTATAGAGAGAATATACCTTGGAGATTACGAGAGAGATGGAAATCTAAATATTTATATTATACGTAGAGATGAGATTAAAATACGTATGAGGAGTATATATGTAGGTTGGAGGAGTACCTATAAATTATAATAGGATGTGTGTATGCCTATTATGGGAAATTATTGTTAAGAACACTATTGGGTGATAACCCGGGGGTGCAAGAATCTTATAGTTAAGCACACTAATGAGTGATAACTCGGGGTGCAAAAATTCTACTATTAAGTGTACTAATGGGTGATAACCCGGGGGTACAAGGATGATTATTGTTAGGCGCACTAATGGGTGATAACACGGGGGTGGTGGATTATTATTGATAGGTGCATTAATGGGTGCTAACCCGGGGATGCATGATTTTCTTAATTGGTGCACTAATGGGTCTTATCCCGGGGGTGCAAGATTAGTATATATATGTATAAGGGTGATGTGACTATATATATATATATATATATATATATATATATGAACTTGTGAATATTTCTACTATGTGAAATTAGTAGACTTGGTAATAATAATAATCATTACTTTGCACCGAGTGGTCTTAACCTAAGGGTGAAGGATTAGTGTATATATATAGGGATAATGAGACTATATATATGTATAAGTGTACTTGGATAACTTTCTACTTTGAGAAACTAGTAGATAAAATGGAAATGAGAAATAAAATAATCTTAGTGGATAAAAGATTAACAATTCAAACGGTGAATAACGAAACTTAGTATGCGAGATAAACTATCTGAATAACGTATTGTATGGGCGATACGGGGATACTACTAGTGAGCATAGTTAGTATTAGTATGGTTTCTAACTAGTTAGACTGGGAGGTATAACTAGGGGGAGATTAGATGTACGTTAGGCGTGCACAATAGACGAGAGGTGAGAAACTCATGTGAGAGTTCGATAACTAACATGCGTATAAGACTTGTTTTAAGAACCAACTTTAAATACTTGATAAATCATTTTTACACCTCGGGCTCTGACCCGTTTCTTGTATTTCTCCTATCTTTTGCTATATATATATATATATATATATATATATATATATATATATATGTATTAGTACAGGTGCCTAGCCACAGGGACACCGGTTCTAGATACTTGGATGGTTTGCCGAGATGCAGCTGTTGTGGAAGTTGCGGGTCATTGAGATTAAACTATTCTCTCATTTTATTCAGTTCCTAGTTCAGATACTTCAGTTTGGGCATGTGTCGCCCATCCTCATTAGCGGGATTGTACTCAGTTCCTTTGTAGTTCTTTTCTGTTGGATTGAGTATTTATTTTGGTTTTGTTTGTGACTTTGAACTGGAAGGTTTTATTCAGTCTTAATTATTCAGTATTTAATTCAATCAGTATTCATTTCTTGTGTGTGGTTTATAATTCAATTTTCAAAAATTAATTGAATTAATTGGTTTAAAATTAAATTTGGAAATGTTTTGACACTAGCTTAATTAAATGTTAGGTAATTAATTGGATTTAAGTTTCGACATTGATGCTAAGAATGAGTCAACTGAACATTCTGTTATAAATTTTAGAAAGGACTGATCACTCGATATTTAATTGGGCGAGGTGTCACACCGAGTTTTGAAAATATTTAGCAAGTGCATAGATGTCATATTTTACAATATGAAATTTCTCATATTTAAAATGGTATCTCACTCTCATGAGATACACCCCACCCCTCTTCTAATAGTGCACACCTAACTTATACCTTTTAAACAACCTAATAAAGCTACCCTGTCTAACTAATCAATTTCTCCCATCCTCTAAAAGTCTTCATAAACCCGAGTACTAAGGACTACAATTCTCCCCATTCCCAACATTTCGCTACGTTTTGTGCGTGGGGTGTCTCGCTAAACGAAATCCAAACAAGGAACCCCCCTCGATACACTACTACATGACAATATTGATCATCGAGATCCATTAGGTCCTCAGTACATAACACATATAATAAATTCCCATATATATATATAGTTCTTATTAGAACCTATTATTCACATTCATATAAATCCGGACATAAATCTACCGGAAGGAGAATAACACCTTGTTCATTCTTTTCCATTTACACAAGTCTACTTTATATGATATCTCATTTTCATATACAAGAAATATACTAGACGCAACAAGTATAATTATACCTATTACAATCATAAGTATAATAACCATCCCATCGAGCTATAACTCGAGAATGCAGACTCAAGTGCCTATCCACATCCGGGTTTACTCAATCAACCATGGTACCAAGACAGACTCACTCATGATCATGGTAGAAAACTAAATGGTGGAGGCGGTCATATTCCCTCCTGAAAGTAGAATAAAATCTCGCACTTGTATGCGGGACGATATGATTTAGGGATATACTCACCCTGCTCCTCAAGCTAGGGGATTCACCCACATCGCCCAACCTTCCTAGATAGCACTAAAGAAAATATATAACCTGGTTGTCCATCCCTATGCCCGGGGAAGCCTGTGGAACCAACCTCTTATTACAAATATACCAATCATACACAGATATATTTATTCGTATCATATTATATATACTGTAACAACATCGTATATATAATCTATATCACTTCTAAATATATTATAGCTATAATTGCCAAACTCTTATAGCGATAGCCCAAAACCCCGAATGTTCCCATTCGTAATAGTATATAAGTATTTACCCACTTAAAATACTAATCATATAAGTGTTTTCTTACTTAATATATAACTTCCACCTTAATCACTTCTAAGGATTATAATATAAACTCGAATATACCAACTCATGACAATTAGATAAGTATACTAACTACTTATCTTGAATCCATAGGTATCGCATCACCTATAATAATAGTCGTCAATAGAGGTATAGGATAACCGCTCAATTCTCTTTAGCCCATATCCTAACTTCCATCCTAATCACGTCCTAGGATTTTCTCAAATGAAATCAGCCCATATTTATTCTAACCGCATAAATATATCTAAACACACTTGCTGAATACTTCCCATGAATGTTATTCATACATTCATGAAATCCATATCCCGAATTGTTCACCAAATTAACCTGAGGTTCCCTCTTTTGATCCAAGGTTTACTCACCCTCAATACCATTATCTAGCAGTCCTAATATAACTTTTAAAATCCCCTAAAATAATCTCCAAAGAATTTTAGCCTTAAGTCTCCCAATATCAGGTTTGATTTCTAATTAACGATTTTGATCTCGGACAGCCTTCGGTAGAAAAATCATTATAAATTAAAAAAATAAGAAAAATACGCGGTCAGCACCCAAGCGACCGTATCGAAAAGATGTACAAATTTCATTTTTGACCAAGAGCCGAATTGATTCTCTTCCTGGTCGAATCGATTCGGAAAGGACGCTAAGATACCATTCATTATCTTCTCCAAAATCCCAAATATCAACCCAACCTCCATTCTTATGGTTTCTAATCTCAACCAACATCATCACAATCATCCTAACACTGATTTATAACTAACACATCAATTTATTTGTGGTATTAAACCATTTCTCTTAGATTTAAACCTTAAAACCATTAGCGCCCTTGTTTTATTATTTCTCCCATTTCTAACCATTTCTACACTCCCTTATCATGGATTTAACACTAGAAATTATTAATAGTTTACAATACATCAATTTGTAAACTTGAACTCAAATTTCCCAAATTTATTTTAAGGGTTCTTACCTAAAATTTATCTAGTTTACCAACTATAATATGAGATACACACACAAATGAATAAAATAAGTAAACACTTACCTCGTGGATAAAATCCAACGACCTCGAGTCAAATCCCGCGGAGTTTGGCCCTAAATCCCTTTTTTCTTCCTCTTTTTTCTTTCTTTATTCTCTTTTTTCTTTTCTCTCTTTTCTTTCCTTCTCTTCTCTCTCTCTCTCTCTCTCTCTCTCTCTCTCTCTCTCTCTCTCTCTCTCTCGTGCCTTTATAAGAGAGAATAAGGGTTTATCCCTTATAAACCTAGAAATGACCCATTTAGTCAATTGCGAGTCCTTACTAGTCCAAAAATCTCCGAAGCCTAAACATTACCCCCGGATAGTCTATTCTGACTATCGCGACCATTTCGAAACCAACCGCGCACTTGAAATCTCCATCCAAGTCACTTAACTAAAATTCACTATTTAAATTACACTCATAATTTCCAAAATTACTATTCACAATAATTCCTCAAATTTCCAAATTAAACCCACTTATGTAATTTAATTATCAATAAAAGTATGGGGTATTACATACCACCTTCCTCTTTGCAGGCCCAAAGGAGTAGCTGGACTAAGCCTTATAAAAGAAATGGAGGTCCCAGTCCAAACTTAGAAGCCTCAAGATGATTAACAAGAGATGGCCCGATCTATCCCTAAAATCTCGAAGGAGATATTCAAGGGATAGAGGGTTAACGTGTTGGTATCCAACTCGTCCACTCTCTGAATTTTCATATACATATTGTACCCCTGGCCCGGGGCAAAGGGTATGTAACAAAAAGAGAAATACAAAGAGTAAACCCCACCGTGGATGTAGGCACATTACCGAACCACGTATATCTTGTGTTGTGTTGAATTGTGATTATTCTTGTCCGTGTTCTTTATTTTTTTGGTGATTGAATTTACTTATTAGTTGTGTTAGGATTTCTTATCACCACGATTAGTGTCATCTATGGGAAGCGGTTGTTCTTCCTTTAAGAAAGCCTTCACCAACAAGAATCTAGAATGTCTGATCACAGCAGCAATTCCCCTAAAGTGAGGGATATTCTAGAGCAACCTATCCCTCATAGGGTTAGATCTGAAGTTTGTCGCTCAAACCCAAGGCTTCGCCCGAAATGGCAAGCCTCGGAAGAAAGCCAGGGTCCATCTAGGTCTACACAAATTTCCAGGTTGATCGATGCCTATGAGGCCAGGCTCCAAGTGCAGAAGGAGGCTACTCGCAAGCAGGAAGCCAAAGATTCTTGCCTCAAGAGGCGACTGGAGAGGATGGAGAGAGAAGTCCATCGTAACACAAGGAAATGACATTATCGAACTCCTAGACCTCATACGAGCAGATCTCGTAGATTAGAAGGGAGACCAAGGCGTAGGTCTCAAAGAATTGAGGGACACAGGTCAAATGATAACTGGTCCGAGCAATAACAACTAGCTTACCGTTATAGGAGCCCAAGCTGAAGGAAAGACAATATACAAAACTTAGTTCGGAGAGAGATGGACCAATACCCAACACATCGGGGTTCCAGATCGACAAGAAAACTAGCCAGACGAGCTCTCATGACCCAGATGAATTCCCCTTTTACAATGGTAATAGAACGAGAGGAATCCCCCAAGAAGTTCGCAGTGCATAAGTTTAAGATCTACAATGGAAAAACTAATACCATTGACCATGTCAGACGGTATAGGCAGGCCATAACCCTTTGGAACCACAATGGTGCACTGATGTGTCGGATTTTCCCATCGAGCTTGCACGACATGGCCTAAAAGTGGTTCATGAAACTTCCCCACAGATCCATTAGGAACTTCGAGTCTCTGTTAAAGCTATTCACAACTCGCTTCATTACTAGTAGCTCCCATTTAAAGATGATGGATTCTTTATTGATAATGAAGAAAAGGCCCCAGGAGAACCTTAAAGACTATGCGAAGAGGTATTGGGAGGTGTTGAACGAGATCGAGGACTGCTTGTAATAGGTCGCCGTTGCATTCTTCAAGATTAGCTTACCCAGCTCCTGCCTCTTTCTCCAGTCCCTCACTAAGAAAGAGGCCACAACTATCGACTTGATGGATCGCATTGAAAAATATGCCAAAGTCAAAGATGTGACCCATCTCAGTGCAGGAGAAAATGGTCACGCCAAGGTTAACGACAAGGGGAGAGACAAGAATGAGATTCAAAAGAAAGGGAGTAAGAATGGCCCTAATAATGGGAACAAGAGCGATGCCTCGAAGGCGTTTCAAGCAGTAAATATAATTTTCAGAAAATCGATCTATAAGATTTTGTCAAAAATCAAGGATGAACCATTCATCAAGTGGCCCAAGAAGATGGGTGGAGACCCTTCCAAGTGGAACAACGCACTGAGATGTGCCCTCCACAAGGAGGGCGGTCACAAAATTGAGCACTACGAAGCCCTCAAGTCCCACCTTGAAAAGTTATCTCAAGCTAGACACTTGAGTGAATTTATGGAGATGAAGGCAGAGAAAGTAGCTATAGGTACGATAGTTTGCTCGAGGAAAACATCAGCCATGAGTTCACAATAATTCATGGGGCGTCCGACCTCGAATAGATTCAAGGGAATACGACCCGAATGGAAGTGAAAAAACTTACAGCAGTAATTCAAGATTTTCTGATCGATCCAACCAAAACACAAGATGGGAAGCGTCGGCGAGGAGAAGATGTCGACTACAGCAAGCATATTGTGTTCACAGATGAGGACAAGGTGGGAGTGAGAACTCCACATCATGATGCACTGATCATTACACTCAGGATAGCTAACTATGTCGTCAACAACTTGCTCGTCGACCAAGGTAGCTCATCCAAAATGATGTATCTCGACATGTTCAAGAAGTTGAAATTAAGTGTCGCCGACCTAAAGGAAGTCGTCGTTCTTTTAGTTAGCTTCGCTGGAAATATAACCATCCCCTTGGGAAAGATCATCCTACTAGTAAGGGCAGGAAACATCTAAAAAATGATCAAATTTCTCGTGGTCGATATTGATTCACCCTATCAAGCAATCCTCGGCAGAGGATGGATGCACACGATGAAGGTCGTCCCATCTACCTACCATCAGAAGCTTAAATGTGTGACTGAACGATGAGTGGTAGAGATCCATGGAGATCAGGCGATGGCGAGAAAGTGATTTATAGCTGCCATTCGTTCCAAACTAGAGAAGAAGGTTGAAGAAGTTAGAAACAAGAACGAGGAGCAGGAGAGGATGATGCCCTCCAAATAGTAACACAAATATGGCAGACCAAGAGTGGAGGAGACCAGGATCCTCCCCTCTGAAAGGGTCATCGAGGACCTGGAGGAAGTCACAGCCAGTAGCATCTCAAATAAAAGAAAGTTCTTAATTGGAATCTCACTCACCGACCGCAAAAAAAAGGAGTTGGCCACCCTCCTTTTGAATAATTTAGATGTCTTTGCATGGGAGCCTTGTGATCTGCCCAGGATTGATCCTAACATCACTTGTCATCAATTGCACGTTAATCCAGATTTAAAACCAATAGCACATAAAGCTCGACGAACTGCTTCGGAGAAGACTAAGGCAGTGGAGAAGGAAGTTGAAAAACTGTTGGATACAGGATCCATACGGTAAGTCCAGTTACCCAGGTGGCTATACAACCCAGTGGTTGTCCCTAAGAGCAACGAAAAGAGGAGAGTCTATATCGACTTCACCGATCTCAACATAGCATGCCCTAAAGATAACTTCCCCCTCCCAAAGATCGACTAGCTGATGGATGCCACGGCATCACATGAGAGGATGAGCTTCCTGGATGCATACTCCGGATATCACTAAATCCCTCTACATGAGCCGGACTAGGATAAAACTGCCTTCATAACCGTTGTTGGGTTATTTTGTTACAAGGTTATGCCCTTTGGGCTAAAAAATGCAGGAGCAACTTACCAGCGGTTGGTCACCAAGATGTTTAAAAATCAAATGGGGAACACCATAGAATTTTACATCGATGACATGATCGTCAAGAGCAAGCTAAAAAATGACCACCTCTCTGACTTAGCAAGGACCTTCGAAATCCTTAGGAAGTACCGAATGAAACATAACACAAGTAAGTGTTCTTTCGGCGTCCAATCAGGAAAATTCCTTAGATACTTGGTCAGAAAGAGAGGTATTGAAGCCAATCCAGACAAAATTGATGCTATTAATAGGGTGCAGCCTCCTCGAACTATAAGAGATGTACAGAAGCTCATAAAGATGCTCGCCGCGTTAAACAAATTCATCTCAAAGTCTTTCAAAAAATGTCAAACGTTTTTCGAGTTGGTGAAGAAAAGCAAGAATGTGGAGTGCAACGAGGATTGCTCGAAGGCATTAGAAGAACTCAAATCTTACCTCAGCAAACCCCCTTGCTCAAAATTCCTAAGGAGAACGATCCCTTGTACCTCTAGCTAGAAGTGTCGGATTATGGTGTGAGTTCCGTATTGGTATGTGAGAAAGAGGGAAGTCAGCACCCGATCTACTACGTCAGAAAAACTCTTCTTGATGTCGAGCAGTGATACCTTCCACTGGTGAAGCTCGTCTTTGCATTAGTGGTAGCCTTGAGGAAATTGAAGCACTATTTCAAGGCACACGTGATCTTCGTATTTACTTCTTACCCTCTCAAGACTATGCTAAGGAAAGAGGATCTCTCAGGATGACTGTCAAAATGGTCGAATGATCTCGAGAGATTTGATATTCATTTTCAACCAAGGACTACTATCAAGGGGCAGGTCCTCGCGGACTTCATTACTGAGTTCATCGGAGAGCAATCTTGTGATCAGGTTGACACCATCCATCTGAAGGAGTTCCCACAAGAACTAGGTGTCTGGAAGTTATACATTGATGGAGCCTCCAATTCCAGAGGGGCAGGAGTAGGCATCGTGCTGGTTACCCCCGAAGATGTAGTGCTCGAGCACGAAATTAGTCTTGGATTTGAAGCCTCTAACAACGAAGAAGAATATGAGGCACTGGTCGCGAGCCTACAAAAGGCACTAATGCTAGGAGAAAAGCAACTCCAAGCTTTCGATGACTCGCAGTTGGTCTCTAATTAGATAAGTGGAAATTTCAATGCAAGAGATGAGAGGATGGCAGCCTATCTTACCACTGTGAAAGGGTTGATGGCCAATTTTGAGCACGTCAGCATCTAACAGTTTCCCAGGGGACAGAATAGCCATGATGATGCCCTAACAGCCTTAAGCTCAATAATCAACTCTGACTTGAAGAGGATAATTCAGATCAATTTCCTCGCCCAGCGAAGTATCAACCGAATCAACAAACTGTCGAATATAGAGCAGGTTCTCCAGATCGAGACAACCTCCAGTTGGATGGAACCTATAATAAATTATTTGAAAAATGATGTACTACTAACAGATAAGAAGACCGCTCATCAGATCTTGAGGGTAAGCTGTACAAGAGATCTTTCACTGGCCTTTACCTTCAGTGCGTTCATCCAAAGGACGTCGAGCGAGTCCTGTATGAACTCCCTAAGGGAATCTGTGGGAGTCATATTAGGGTTTAGTTGCTAGCCTTTCGAGTAATGAAATAAGGGTACGGGTGGTCGTACATGCAGAAAGACGTTGGAATCTACCCTTGAAAGTGCGAGAAGTGCCAACTTTATGCACCTATGGTTGACCAACCAGCTAGTGACCTAAAGTCACTTACTAGTCCATGGCCTTTCGCCCAATGGGGTATGGGAATCATAGGCCCTCTACCAACTGCAACCGATAATCACAAGTATCTATTGATCGTAACAGACTACTTCACCAAATGGATAGAGGCAGGTCCACTAGCAAACATCAGAGATGCAAACATGATAAGATTCATATGGAGAAACATTGTCACTCTCTTTAGGATCCCTAGGACTATTATCACTGACAATAGAACCCAGTTCAAGAGTGTCCTCTTTCAAGGGTTCTATAGTGACCACAGGATCAGGCATTACTTCAGCTCTATGGTATACCCTCAGAGCAACGGATAGGCCGAGGCTTCAAACAAAACGGTGATCGATGGATTAAAAAAGTGTTTAGAGTGAGCTAAGGGAGCATGGGTAAATGAACTACCATATTTCCTATGAGCTTACTGCACCACCCCAAGGCGAGCAATTGGAGAGACGCCATTCGTACTTACATATGAGATGGAGGTAATTATCCCTTTGGAAGCTCACCTCCTTACCATGAGGTCCTCTCTAATCGACCAAGGCCAGAGTGATGTAACATTACTCACTGAACTTGACTTAGCCAGCGAACGAAGGGAATTGTCTCTAGTGAAACTAGTTGCCTACCAGCAACATCTAGCAAAGCACCATAACAAAAAAGTCAATCCAATAACATTCCATTTTGGGGACTATGTCCTAAGGAAAGTTCTTGGCAGCGCTGTGAATCCATCAGATGGTAAGCTAGGACCAAACTGGGAGGGACCGTTCAAGGTGATAAGGGACGACCTGCAAGGAGCTTACCACTTGGAAACGTGGGAGGTCAGGGAGATACCAAGAGCTTGGAATGCATCCAACTTGAAGAAATTCTACTTCTAGATTTCTTTTTAATTTCTTGCAAACGTAATGTTGAATTTTTAGTCCTTCTCCAATTAACAAAACTTGTTTGGCATAGGCATTCTATAAGTATTGGTCGTCTTAAATACATTTTTGTATATGCATCCTTTCCAAGTTCTAGGATCCCCTCTTAAAATCCTTTGTGTGATCTTCTACGATTGCACCTCATTAGTTAATCTTGTGCTATCCAAGTTATAGCTAACAGGGTCGACAAGTGAAGACCCTCCTTAGGCATTTGTCAGCACAATTGGCCTCATAGT
Source organism: Sambucus nigra (assembly GCA_949130495.1). Taxonomy (NCBI): domain Eukaryota; kingdom Viridiplantae; phylum Streptophyta; class Magnoliopsida; order Dipsacales; family Adoxaceae; genus Sambucus; species Sambucus nigra. The sequence continues at coordinate 548,916,785 of OX422215.1, forward strand.
TTTCCCCTGGCAATAAATGAAGCCCTACAATCCAAGTTGGTCTCCAACATAACTTGGCCCAAAAATCCTGCTCGGATGGATTATCCGTTACCAGGTGTATTCTCGCTACTGCCCTGCTTAGGCCTAAGGTAGTGTGACGACACAACCTAAAAGGTAAGGTAAGGTCAAATGGTGTAATTAAAGAGTACTGGATGGGGGGATACTAACTCGATAATCAACTCTAAAACTCTACCTAAGTCAAATTTAGTCAGCTAGAAAAGCTCAAGATAACTAAATGAGAAATCAAAAAAGTAAAAAATAACACATGTTTAGTCGGCAATTACCTAAAACATATATATTTTATTACATCATTACATGTATAAACAACTACGTATGCTAAATCAATATAAACCCTAAGGAGGACCAGGTTGCTGGGCGAGATAGTTAGCTACCCGCACTCTTCGATCATCATCTGGATGAGGGGAAAATTCCTACTTAACCTCGTCCGAGCTCGGCTCCAAATGCTATCTTCGAATTGCGTCCATAGGAACCCAGTGATCATCCCTCCTGAATGGATTTGGAATCAAAGTTGAGGGAGAAATTTCATGTCGATGCCAGAGAATAAAATTCCTGGGGACTTGTGACTCCCTGAGGGCACTCGGCCATCCTCTTATGAAATCTAACTCCTCAATCTCCTTCAAATTCGTGGGAGCGTCGGTCCAGCCTTGGTTATAACCATCTTCCTAGACCTACCGAGGACCATTCTTGAATAGATGCCTCAATATGGTGATATCTCATTGAAGCCCAGCAGCAATCATGTATGCCCGACGTACATCTCCTTTCAGCTCAGCGATTTCCTTCTGACAACTACTAACAATGGCTCCAGCTCGTTGCTTCATCGATGATGAAGCACCCTGGAGGAGTAATGAGGCAATGCTCGGTGAATTTCCCCTTAAGCGAGCAATCTCATTCCTCAAGGTGTCATTCTCTCGCTGAAGCATCTCGCCTAAAAAATTTATTTCAGACGCCTCTAATAGCCTCGCCTTGAGAGTATTTACCTCTTCTTAAACAGAGGAACCAATCTCGCTTATCTCTTTAAGTCTATCTTTCAACCTAGTAACCAGCTCAGATTGGTCCTTATAGTCCTAGTTCCTTGCTCGGAGAGACTTGCAAATTTTTATAAAGGCACGAAGGACTTGGTCGCTCACATTAGTGCTAAGGGTTTGTCCTTGACGAGAAGTAGTCGGGATTTATTCCTCAAGGTCAATGAGCTACACATCATACAAGTATAAAAAAATCAATGGAATGATAATGATCAAAACTCTTTCGTTCCATTAATATCAACGCCAGTGGCATACAGATACATTGATTAGAAAAAGAGAATAATAACCATACAAAAAATTCAAGGGAGCCCTAGAAGCCTAGTCGACAACCTAAGTCTGTTATAAGGATATTGGCTTTTCCCCTTTATCTGCAGCAACCTCGCTCGTCTCTATCCCACCTGCACCTCCTTCAGTAGGAACACCTGCTATTCCCTGACCAACAGGGGCATCGACAGCAGTAGAACCCTCAACAGTTCGAACAGCTGGAACCCGTTAGCAACAGAGGCAGGCACCTCTCCTATGATAGGTTTAGGACCAGGGTCATGCTCATCAAATAGAGGGGAGTCAACATCTACCGCAACAGCAAGAAAAGCCTTGTCCCAACTTTTTTGAAGTTGGATCGGCTAATATAGTTAATTTGGGCATCAACATTATCATATACTGCTGCCCACCCAACGTTATAAGAGCTCTCCTTAACGGTAGAGGCCTCAGACTCCAGCTTCTTCATCTTCTCGGTAAGCAACTTATTTTCCTCAACAACTACCAGCTTGCTCATTATGACCATGTCATAAGACTTCCACGGCTTTTGCAGCTCTTTGGTGGTTGCTTCCTTCTCCTTATCAAAGGAAGACTTAGCTTCAGACAGAGCACGATCAGAATATGTCTTAATAATAATGGTAGCTTTCAGGTTTAACTCGAGCTTAAAATTTTTCCTGGCCATCTCGTCACGGCTACGGTAGAGGACGGTGAAATCAGACACGAACTATAGAGAAATAAGAAAACATGGTCAAAGAGAATAATAAGAAAATATTTGTAGAAAATAGAAAAAAAGAAAGGGAATAGACTTATCAATGCTAGCCCCTAACTTTCCTTTAGGGCTAACTGGTCAGTCCCTATTGATGACGACCGCTCGCGGTTAGCTGGTAAAACCGCTCTTTCGAGCACTTCAGGAGCTAGCTGAGGAGTTAGGGAGATGGAGTCCCCATCGACCAAGGCAGACACAGGAACCAAGGAGGCCTGTGTTATCTTTATTCTTGCCTCCTCTATCCTCCTCTCTTCTTCCTTTTCCTTCTTCTCGACTGCAATCCCCACCCTCTCTTCCTCTTTCTTATTTTCTCTCTCTCTCACCAACTCATCCTCCTTCTTCTTCCTTTTCTTATCATGGGCTACAGTCTTGGAACCAGTAGAAGTGTCCCCAGTTCCAGACTTCTACATTTTCAGCCTACGAGATAGTAAAACATCGTCATCGTCATCATCCTTAATCAGATTCCTTCTATGGGTAACCATATCTTCCTCACTGGAGATTTCTGAACATGCCTCCGAGCTAGCAGATCCCTCAAAAGACCTCTCTCTACCTGACTCTTCCTTGCTGGATTCAACTTTTACATACTCATCTTCACTACTACCACCCCTGTCACCTCCTAAACTACCTTCACCAGAGCTACTCTCCTTTTTGTCCAACTGAATCGGCTCTGCAATGACCTCTTCTGGGATATCGAGGTGAGGAATGCTATCAATAGGTCAGGTAATTAAGCTGGATCCTGTATTTTTGTACTCTAAAAGGAAAACAACCATTATTGGATGATCGTCGTGAGCCAGAGGTTCCTTTATTTTCTAAGCTTTTATCATCTCTGCAGCTCGAATTTCGTAGGGAGAAGGTTCCAAGTTCTTCGCCTTCGCTGAAAAGGAAAAAAGACATAAGATAAATAACACACTAGCAGTAAGTCAATAAGAAATACAAGAAAAACATCTACCTATGTCCTCCTCCTCGAAGAAGGGAATCGTAGGTCCCCTATACCTAGTCCCCTCGGTCTGGGGAGGGAACTGCCAGTTTCTGGCGATAAAGCCCTCGTGCCAATAATCGTTATGGAAATCAGGTAGATTGACTTCTAATGCCCTATCAGGACTCCTAGCTTTCAGGTAAAGGAGACTCGAGCACGTTCGAGAAAAGGTATAACAATAGCAGATTTCAGCGAGACTTAAATTAGTGCCATAGAGCTGGTTGATCCTATGTATAGCATTAACAATTTTCCAAACGATTGGAGAATATTGGGCGGGCAATATGTAGAAATACCTAAAGAAGTGCAAAAACAGGCGATTTGGGGGAAAAGTTAGACCTCCCTGAGACAACAAGAGAATGCGAATCCAATGCCCATCCTCAATGTCTCGAACATTGCGAGGAACAGGAGCACATTCAATGTCCACCCAGTTGGGGATGTTATTGTACTCCCTAAACTCGTCCACAGATCTATTACCTATTTTAGCCATAAATAAACCCTAACGGCAACAACAAAGAAAGAAAAAGTAGTTTGGAGACTTACAGAGTAATGTTCAGCCTGAGACGATGCAAGGCCACAGGCAGGGAGAGACGAAGAGTTAAAAAATGGGTTGAAGACAATGAAAGACAGAGCCTGGTAACAAGAGGGGACACTGGAGAGCAAAGAACATTATGAGAGTTGGAGATTATGAAGTAATGTCAAAGATCGGTTCCACTCAACAATTTAAACCCAAATTGTGGCTCAAATTGTGGCTCAAAAATTTTAGGTGCAATTGTGGCTACCACTTCCCGCTTTGCGGGCCCAAAGGAGTAGTCGAACTAAGCCTTATCAAAACTAGGGAGTGCCCGACCCAAACTTAGAAGCCTCAAGATGATTAACAAGAGATGACCTGTTCTATCCCTAAAATCTCGAAGGAGGTATTCAAGGGATAGAGGGCTAGCGTGTTGGTATCCAACACCCCCACTCCCTGAATTTTCATATATATATATATATATATATATATATATATATATATATATATATATATATATATATATATATATATATATATATATATATCCCCCTGGCCCGGGGCAAAGGGTATGTAACAAAAAGAGAAATATAATGAGTAAACCCCACCGTGGACGTAGGCACATTGCCGAACCACGTATATCTTGTGTTGTGTGTGATTGTGATTATTCTTGTTCATGTTCTTTATTTTTCTAGTAATTGCATTTACTTATTAATTTTTGTTGGGATTTCTTATCACCATAGTGGCGAATCAAGAAATAGAAATTTCTAATGAGAATTTCTATATGTATAAATTTTTAATAGGTAGTTCCATACGACGTTGACAAATATAATTGGATCAACACATTTTATGGAGATACTTTGGAGATGGCCTAATGACACATAAAATAGAAATACTTTTAGAAATAGTACCATTGAAGATACATTTTTTAAAAAAATTCTATTAATATAAAATTAATTGTGAAATCACATAGAAATTTCCAAAAATAATTTGACACATGATAGAAAAAGATGACTATTGGAGATGGCCTAAGACTTTTGCATGGCATTATACAAGGAAAGTAGTTCCAACAAAAGGATACAAGCTATTATATAATTACGGGTGGTAATTCGTAAGACGTACAACTACAATCAAGGGAAAGAGGAACAGAAGAAACGAAATTTAATTTATTTCATTTTAATTTACGTGTTTTGTCATTTTAAATAACAAATTTAATTTATTTCGATACAATCAAGGGAACTTGCCTAAATAAGTAAGAAAAAGGTGTATACATTGTATAAAATTATCTTCGTTTGTACATGGAAAGAGGAACAGTAGAAACGGAATGTTGAAAATCTCAACCTTAAAATAGTCTTAGAAAATCAAAGTTCAAAGGTAAAAGATGGAAGTTCAAAATATTTCAATTAGTTGAATTTTTTTCATGTCATCTCCTAGTTACATATAATTTTCAAATTTAGATATTAGTAAGTTCATTACACAAAGTGGATATGCTACAAGTACATGTCTCATTCTTGTGGGTTAAGTTACCAATTATCATTGGATGGATCTAATTACAAAATTTGTTGTTAAACCATAATCACTAATTAAAATGATCATCCATAATAGTTTTTTTAATTATAACATGTCTAAAATATTGCCCCGGGGAAACATTTGAGAATAAAACATAACAAAAACCAGAATTGCATGATAACATAGGTAATCAAATCATTCTAATTATCCTTAATAAATACATGTTTGTTAAATTATCTCAAAAACACAAAAACTGTCATCTCATTTATTAGCATTAATTAGGATCAATATAGAGGCCCAATGCTTTAATCGTATTTGAAGATTTGTCTTATTAAATGTAACATATTATTACATTAATTATAAATGTATCATTACTACTCCAATGAGAATATCTTCGTATCACTCCTATTGGTTAAGAACTGAAATCGAAGTAAATTTGTGGTTATATTTCAATAAAAAATACCTATACTTGTACTATTGACAATCCTTACAAATATTATCACACAGTAAAAAACTGTAGTTAGCAATCAATGAAAGTTTTGTTAAAAATAATCTACACCTCATATCGTAACAATAACTAAATATTACTGACTCAGCGTTAATGGCTAATTACTTGAAGACCTGCAAAATAATTTGTTAGTGAATATAAAAACTTCAATGGCAATACCAAGTAAAATTGAAAAACTATCAACAATATGTAAGAAAATAAGTACGAATAAACATGAGTTTTCCAAACCACATTTCACCAAAAAAAGATTGTGCAACTAATTAATTATTTTGAACTATTTTGTCTTATTTTTAAAAAATCATTTGTATCCACTCCAATGTATTTTTGTTTTAGTTGTTAATCATGTTGTAACAATTATGAGACAAATATCATGTTCAACGAAAAAGAAAGAGAGGTTGTTAGAGGCAATTACAGAGCGGTTATGGACCGTATTGGATGATTATGAGACTTAATAGAATTTAAAAATACATCGGATTAGTGCCCAACAAAATTTTGAAAATGGAACTAAAGAAAATAAAATTTTAATAAGGGATACATGTATAATTCTGTAATTAAAATATTAGAAAATTAAGCAGATACGCACAAAATTCACAAATGAGGCAACAAAACCCATCTATAGTTAGAAAAACAAATTGTTTAAAAGATCACACAATTTTTATCACACGAGCACTGGAATGTAACTGACCTTGAGGGAGACATACGTTAAAAGTATTTAACAAGTTTTATACTTTCACATTCTGTTCTAGCGGTGCTCTCTTCACATTGAACACTTTTGTGTAGAAATAAAGGAAAATTTATATACAATTTGAACATTAATATTTTAATTTTGTATTATTTAAAAAAACATGTAGTGTTTACTATATATTATTACACACATATAAATAAATTAACACAATGCGCTAGATAGGGAAGATGATATTAAGGTTATTTTCCTTAGTTACATAATGGGACTAAATACCTAGAAGAACAGAGATGAAGGGAAAATTAAAAATGGAGTCAGGCGTTAAAAGAATTCAGTGTTTTTTTCCTTCTTCTTACATACTGATATTCCCTAAATGTACCTAACAGCTCAAAGACACCAACCTCGACCCAGAAGATGGCCGAGGTAACAAGGTCCCTAGATTGGCAACCAACGATCTCATACAAAGCAAGGTAGGCTATGGCCGATGTTACTAGTTGCCTCACAGTCAGGCAACAACTGAGGTCTTCATGATCCATGGGGGCAGTTATCCATCAGGTCGTCCGGAGCCGACATCATGCCTACTTCATACATCAACCTCGGCTGGGTATAAGCCGAGGAAGTAAGGACTACACCATCATCGTAATCAACCTCGGCTGGGTATAAGCCGAGGAAGTAAGGACTACACCATCATCGTAATCAACCTCGGCTGGGAATTAGCCGATGTTCTAACTACTCCAACATAACCTCGTCCCAGGCCAATGTTATCACCTCACCTGCCTTACCTCGGATTTCTGCTGAGCCGAGACCATCACGAATAACCTTGGATTGGGGGATCCGGGATCAGCAAGCCTAGCTGAAACTCTATCTAGTTATACAGTAGAGAGAGAAATCTTAAGAGATTGTATCCATGGCCATTAGTGCCTCATTTTGGTGACCTTACTCACTTATTTGCAGAGTGGATGTATACCTAATTGGCTGAACCACTGACATCCAAGTGTTCATTCTCTTCTCCTCACCTCGATCTCTTATATTTAGTATACTCTTATGCTGCCATTGTTATCACTAGTTTGAGCTTACAAACACCTCGACTGGTGGTGCTATTTCCAACATCATTATTTTGGCACCGTCTGTGGGAAATGAGAAGCTATCTCTTCCTCATTTTCTGCTTAACCTCACCGGAGACTCTGGTGGTGAACCAGGCCTCACCCCTTGTGTGGAGCTGTTTCACCATTGAAAGAGGTCCATTAAGGTAAAAAGCTCATCTACTCCACAAGCTATTTAATGTTAATGTATGGCATCGAAGTTACCATTACCTCTTCCAATGCCTGGTGCTGGAGGACCTAGTTCCAACCAGGCACCGCCTTAGTCCAAAATGGCGGAGGTGGCCGCAGCCTTGAGGTATTTGGCTGCAACGCAACAAGCAGTGAAGGAGGAATTTGCACAACTCAATCAAAATATGATGAGACCACCTGGGGTCTCACCAGAGATGATTACTCCGGTGGATGCTCAGCCCCATCCTGAAGTAAGGGGACCACCGCAGGCACCGCGAAAAGACCAACCCACACCTCATCGGAGGAGGGACGTTGATGACCCTAGGAATTTGCGTTTGGGGAGGCAAGGACACCCTTGTCCTGAGGATAGGTATGACGATTTGGAGGCAGAAGAGGTTCCATGAGATTATTGGGAGCCATATGAGGTTTCAAATGACATAGTGCGTCCTATCCAGCAGAGCCGAGGTTGTGGAGGCAGAAGAGTTGAAGAATCCCAACAAAGAGGGTCAGCTTTTGATCGATTGAGTAGAGGGTCGGTCTTTGAAAGGCTCGGCCTAGTCAATGACCTGAGATAGAGGTTATCTAGGTCGAGAAGTATAGCCAGCTCATAAAGGGAAGAGGGGCAATGTCGGCCTCATCAAGGCCGACCTAACATAGGACGAGGTAGAGACCAGGAAGAAGTCAACAGCCGACGTTGTGCTGCGACTGGGGAACCCTCAGCCCAACCGTTGGAGGTAGATAGGGACAACCTAGGCCAGGCCGACGTCACGAGGCCATGGAACGACTCCAGTCAAGGTCTTGAAGAAAAGATAGGAGACCTCATCAAAAGTCGAGACCCACTACAAAGAGGTTTCTCAGAAAGCTCCCCATTTGTGGCTAGGATAGTGAGTTTTCTAACCCTTGCTAAGTTCAAACTGCCCACGGTGTCTCCCAAGTATGACGGTAGCACCAAACCTGTACATCATATTGAGATGTAACAGTCAGCGATAGACATTTATTCTATACTAGATGAGATGAAGTGTCGGGCCTTCTTTGGGACTTTGACGGGAGCAACACACATCTGGTTTACTTCTCTTCCAAAGAATTTAATTGAGAACTTCAAAGGCTTGGATGAACGATTCATTCATAATTTCTGTTTTGGGGTAAGACCTCAAAAGAAGACCACCCATCTGTTGTATGTCAACCAAGGCAAGAACGAGAGCCTAAGAGACTACATTACTAGATTCAACAAAGAAAAACTCGAGGTTGAAGACTACGAAGAGAATATAGCCATGACCTCCCTCATAGGAGGTCTTCAGAAAGGGAAGTTGTTGTGAAAACATGTGAAAGACCCTCCCAAGTCCATGGCAGAACTATTGGCAACTGCGGGGAAGGTCATGAACGCTGAAGAGGCCATGGCTGCAAAATATGAGGATGAGAATGGCGGTAGCAGCGAGAAGTTTCAAGGAAAGGGTGGAAAGAAGAGGTCAATTGACGACAAGTTCGCACACTATACCCCTCTAACTGTGAGCTGCGAACACATCCTCAATGAGATCAAGAATGACCGGTCTCTGAGATGGCCAGAGAAGCTTAAGGCTCCTCCACATAAGAGGAACAAGAACTTGTGGTGTGAGTTCCACCAAGACCATGGCCATGTTACAGACAAGTGCTTCGCCTTAAAGGATGAGATCGAGAAGATGTTAAAATCAGGAAAGTTGAGGAAGTATGTTGATGGCAAGGCGCCTAAGAGGGGAAGAGATGACCCTAAAAATAAGAGAAATGATAGATGTCGTAATGATACTCCAGCAAGAAGAGACGATGACTCGGAGGGTGATGATGAGGACGATCCAGACCTCCCACCAAAAGATAAAAACACCCTAGTGAAAAGGGTTTGTATGATCTCCTTTGGAGTTAACACCATATGCGGAGGACTAGCAAGGGGTGGCTCTGAAGTGGCTGATCGAAAAGATCATGTGGCAGAGGCCAAGTCAGTGGTCAAACTAGAAGTGGTAAATCTGGCGTCTTCAGAAACAAAACAGAAAAGAAAGAAGGTGGATATGGACACTCTTATAGTTGGGTTCTCCCGACTCGACTTTAAAGGTATCCTAGCTCCGCATGACGACCCATTGGTAATCACAACAAGGGTGCATGGATGTGAGGTACAGAGAATTCTTGTAGATAGAGGAAGTTCAGTAGATGTGATGTTCTGGCCCTGTTTCAAAAGCCTAGGCCGTAGCAGAGCTAGGCTGGTACCCTATCACCATCTGTTAATGGGCTTCAGCGGTGAAAAGTTCCATCCGCTGGGCATGTATGAGATGGACATACGAATGGGAGATGAGTGGCCTAAGAGGTTGACACGGAAGATTAATTTTTTCATTATGGACGAAAATGTCTTCTCTGCCTATAACCTCATAATAGGAATAGTAGCCCTTAAGGAGTTTGAAGTTGTACCGTCGACGGTCCACTAGATTCTAAAATTCTCGACCCCCTATGGGGTAGGTGAAGTGCAGGGAGACCAGACCATAGCAAGAGAATGATACTTCAACTCAACCGAAGAAAGAGAGGCCCATAAGAGAGCAACCACCACGTATAACATTGATACACTTGACCCTAGAGATGAAACGAAGTCAAAGAAAGGAGAGGTCGCGGTAGAGGTAGAATCCATCGAAAAAAACCGTCCAGGTCAGAAAGGCCTTAAAAGCGAAGATCAAGGAAGAGCTGATAAATTTCTTAAGGAAGAGGCATAGTGTCTTCGCATGGAGCCAGGCGGACATGCCTAGCATCGACCCTGAGGTAATGTGCCACAAACTCAACGTGACAAAGGATGCTAAGCCAATCAAACAAAGATGAAGAGTTTACTCTAGGGAGAAGTACGACGTCATCCAGGAAGAAGTCGGGAAGTTGGAAGAGGGCGAGTTTATCAGGGAAGTCATATATCCAGAGTGGTTATCAAACGCCGTCATTGTGCCTAAGGCCAATGGAAAATGGAGGATGTGCGTAGATTTTACCGACCTGAACAAGTCTTGCCCAAAAGACAGTTATCCCTTACCTCGGATCGATCAGATAGTAGATGCAACTGCCGGGAATGAGCTCATGAGCTTCATGGATGCGTACTCATGCTACAACCAGATCTTCATGGATTATGAAGACTTAGAGAAGACAACCTTCATCACTCACAAGGGGACATATTGCTATAAGGTCATGCCCTTCGGATTGAAAAATACAGGGGCAACGTATCAACATCTTGTGAATAAGATGTTTGAAAATCAAATAGGTAAGACTATGGAGGTGTATGTAGAAGATATGTTGACGAAGAGCTTAAAGGCCCGCACTCACGTGGCAGACCTAGAAAAGACCTGCGATACCATGGACTTAGACAAAATGAAACTCAATCCCGCGAATTGTGTCTTCGGGATAGGAGCTGGGAAATTTTTTGGATTCATTGTCAATCAGAGGGGAATAGAGGCAAACCTTGAGAAAATCAAGGCTTTGCTTGACATGAAGACACCAAGAAATATCAAGGACGTTCATAGGCTCGCTGGAAGAGTAACTACACTCAACAGATTTGTTTCCAGAGAGATGAACAAGTGTCTTACATTCTTTAAGGTGCTTAGAAAGGCCTTTGAATGGGACAAAGAGTATGAGGAGGTTTTTAATCAACTTAAGTCCTACCTCGGATCTTCCTTGCTCTTATCTCAGCCCATAGTGGGAGAGAAGTTGTATGTTTATCTAGCAGTCTCTGAGTCAGCTATAAGTGCAGCCATAGTACGAGAAGACTTTGGGGTCCAAAGGCCTATATACTTCAATAGTAAGGCCCTTCAAGGGTCTGAACAGAACTACCCTCGGATGGAAATGTTAGCCTACACTTTGATACATGCTTCTAGGAAGATGAAGCCCTATTTCTAAGTCCACTCTATGGTCATCCTCACTGACTCCCCATTAAGGAAAGTCCTCCACAAGCCTGAGAAGTCAGGAAGTTTGATGACCTGGGCCATTGAGTTGGGTGAGTATGACCTTACTTATCAACCCAGGGTGGCCATTAAAGGGCAGGCACTTACAGATTTTGTAGCTGAGTTCACATGGGAAGAGGTCGAGGTTGAGAATAACCTAGAGACTGCAGACAGATCAAATAGAAACATCTTTCGAGACCAGGAAGAGGTTGTGTCCAACAGAGCCAGAAACAGAATAATCGAGAATGAGGAAGATCGATACCTCTTCAAGCAAGGAATCATGTCAGAGGGGAGCTTCTCATCAGATAAAGATATCTGGAACCTCTTTGTTGACGTGTCTTCTTGCGAAAGTGGAAGCGGTGGAGGGCTGATACTCTCAGCTCTGGATGGTAACAACGTTGAATATGCACTAAGGTTTAACTTCAAGGAATTAAACAACGAGTCAGAATATGAGGCCATGATAGTGGGCCTCTCCTTGGCAAAGACCCTTAGGATAAGACGACTCCTACTTCTTAGTGACTCAAGGTTAGTTGTTAACTAAGTGTTTAGAGTTTATGAGGGCAAGGATGGAAGGATGGCCAAATACCTAAAGAGGGTAAGAATGATGCTAGAAGGTTTAGAAGAGGTAAAGATGAAGAGGGTACCTCGACAAAATAACAGCCACGCAGATGCACTAGCAAGGTTGGCTTCAGCAACAAGGACAAACATCAGAAGGACAGTTCTAGTCGAGATCCTGCTTAAGCCGACCATTAAAGAAGAAAAGGTTACTAACCCTTACCTCAATTTGAACCTAGGGGACTCATGGATGGACCCCCTTATCAGATATATCAAAGAGGGAGATCTATCAAAATCAAAGCTAGAGAGGAGGAAACTGAGGTGCAGAGCTGTAAAGTTCTCAATAATAAGATATGTCCTATATAAAAAGGGATTTCTGTTACCCCTCCTCAAGTGCGTTCATCCCACAGAGGCCCCCCTCATCCTACAGGAGGTACACGAGAGTTCTTGCTCCAGTCACATAGGAGGAAGACCTTTAGCGAAGAGGATTATCACGCAGGGCTACTGGTGGCCGACCTTAGCCAATGATGCTACAACCTATGTGAAGAGGTGTGACAAATGACAAAGATTCTCCAGTATCCCCCATCAACTTCATCAGCCTATGATGTCAATAAGTTCTCCTTGGCCGTTCGCAGTATGGGGAATTGACTTGGTGGGTCCCTTACCAAGAGCTGTGAATAACTATAGGTTTTTTATAGTTGCCATTGACTATTTATCCAAATGGGTAGAGGCCGAGCTGATGATCATGATTACAAAGCAGAAGACCTTCCAATTCATTTAGAAGAGCATCATATGCAAACATGGCCTTCCAAACACCCTCATCTCAAACAACGGAACCCAATTCAAGAATTCTTACTTAAAAAAGTATTGCGAGAAAGTTAGGATCAAGAAATTCTTCTCTTCTCCGGGACGGCCTCAGGCAAACGGTCAGCCCGAAGTCACAAATAGAACAATCCTCAACGAGATCAAGAAGAGGTTAGAAGAAGCTAAGGGGAGATGGACTAAAGAGGTTTATGCTGTATTATGGGCCTACAGAACAACGGATAGGACACCAACGAGGGAAACCCCATTTATGTTAGCACATGGCTCAGAAGCTGTCACACCAACAGAGGTAGGACTCCCCACTCACAGGGTTCAGACCTATGACCCTGAGAAGAATGGGGAGGAGAGAAGACATGACCTAGATTTGATTGAAGAGAGAAGGGAAGACGCAGAGATTAGACAGGTAGCCCACCAATAGAGAACATCAAAGTTTTACAATCAAAAAGTGAAATCAAGACCCATAGCCGTGGGAGACCTAGTGTTGAAGAAGACGTTACAGAAGGCAAACAAGCTTCACCCAAATTGGCAAGGCCCTTACAAAGTGATCGAAGAGGTTGTACCCGGGACCTACAGGTTGGAAAACCTTGAGGGGGAACCCTTTTCCAATCCATGGAATGCTGATCATTTGAAAAAGTATTACATATGATGTTGCAATGATTCCTATGTAAATGTATCAACTTATGAGGAGATTATTAATGAGAAGATCAATTCCTGTGTCAACTGTTGGTTCATTAATTTGGTGAATATTATGGGGGTAACATCTTAGTTGATGATATCAGACCTTAAAACATCATAGTTTGGTGACAAGGTCTGAGGTGGACATCACACTTGGATGACCTCAGGCCTTAAAATATCATAGTTTGATGACAAGGTATGAGGTGAACATCACACTTGGATGACCTCAGACCTTAAACATCATTAATTTGGTGAATATTTTATAGGGGTAACATCTTAGTTGATGACCTCAGACCTTAAACATCATTAGTTTGGTGAATATATTATGGGGGTAGCATCTTAGTTGATGACCTCAGACCTTAAACATCATTAATTTGGTGAATATTATGGGGGTAACATCTAAGTTGATGACCTGAGACCTTAAAACATCATAGTTTGGTGACAAGGTTTGAGGTGAACATCACACTTGGATAACCTCAGACCTTAAACATTATTAATTTGGTGAATATTTTATGGGGGTAACACCTTAGTTGATGACCCCAGACCCTAAACATCATTAATTTTGTGAATATATTATGGGGGTAACATCTTAGTTGATGACCTTAGACCTTAAAACAATGTTACAAGGATGATAGAGACACCATTATATTGAGGCTTCAGACCTTAATATAAACACATTGCATGACATAAAAAACCATTCGAAGAACATTCAGCAAAAGAAATAAAGCCCTCTTCAGAGGTTGATATTGCATGAAGTTAAGAATTAAAAGTCAAGAGCTAATAGAAAATGTTATCAGAAGTTACAGATCGATATGGATCAGGAACAAAAAAAATGTATAGTAAGAGCTTCACGAAATGGGTTTTAAGTATCTACAGTCTCAGGGTTGGTGACCATGCCCACACTTCCTTGGCCGAGGTTGGTCACTTCTACCCCATCATATTGAGGACCAACGTCTTCAGTCCTTGTGTCTTCTTATTGAGCAGTATCGGCAGGTGCGACACCTACTTCCTCTTCGACCTCTTGCAAGGCTTGAGCAAACCGAGGATCAGCATAACCCAGACCAACGAAGTCAGTGGCGGCCAAGCTCCCTGACTCTTTGTCTTTCATTACAACCCATTTTCCAATGGCCTTGACACCCCTTTCAAGGTATTCAAAGTCAAAGCTGATGAATTCATCCGAGACCTTATAGTAATCCAAAATCTTCTCTGAGGCGTCATCCAAAGCAGCCTTCACAGCGACATCGACCTTGTGTTGAAGAGAGTTAGCCAGAGTCTTCAGGGAAGAACTATGATCCTTCTTAAGCTTGTCCATGTCCTTCTCCAGCCGCTTAACATTAGCCTCAGACTTCTCTAAGGAAGCCTTTAGACGCTCCACTTCAGTATTCAGAGCAACCTCAGTCTTTTGGGCCTCTTTTCCCTTCTCAATCAGAGGAAGTTTCTTCAGAGTCCAGTAAATAAACTGGTGTATGGTGAGGAGACCCTACAAAGCATATGCAAAAATGTCAGTTCAAGATTTGGTATAATTCAAAGCCGATGTTATACTTATTCAGCAAGAGCAAAAAGTCTTACTTGGATTGATCGATGGAGGGCGAACTAGGCCAATAGAGGGGTGTCTAAAGAACAACAAAACCGTTTGTCAGAGTCGATCATGACGGAGCCGATAGCGTCCAAGGCCTTCGAACTCTGGCCGATAAGACTGTCTCTGATCTTTAGTTGCTCCAGATGAGCAACTAACGCGTCCTCAGAGGAGATGGGGATCGCGCGATCCCCCTTGGAAGTTTTCTTCTTTTGCCTCTGATCCTCAGGGGAAGGTTTAGTGGATCTCCTCTTCTTTGAGGCCTCAACCCTTGAATTAGGAGGAGGAGGAGGAAGAGGAGGAGGCGCAGTTAGACCTGCTTTCTTCACAAGTTTTGTAAGACTAGGGGCTTTCATCTCCTAAAGGTCGTCCGGAATTCCTTTAGGACGCTCTGCAAATAAAAAGATCTGAGTTAAAAGATCAGAGACATAAAAAAATCATAGGTATAACTTGTTAAAATGATAAAGTAACTTACGGAGCTCGGTCAGAGGACTCCCCCCAAGGCCAGTTTCAGAGAGGTAGTAGGGGGTCATCAAATGCTCGTACTTGACCAACAGACCATGTTCCCCCTCATCTTAAAGGTCTTTAACCTTCTAAAGGTTATTCTGGCTTAACCCAGGGTCGGCCCTAGCAGCCATTGACACCTTTCCCCATCTCAGGGGTATTCTAGTCTTTAAGGATGAAGAGGGGGCACAAGGACCAAACTCCCATGACCCTGAGGCAAAGAAGTATTGTGGTTTCCAGTTATGGTTCGAAGTCTAGGTAACTAATAACATCTTCTTATTGGACTTCCAAGCTAAAAAGTGGTAATAACTCGGATGATTCCTAGCAGAGGAGGGGACGTAGCACCTTGTGAAGACCTGGACGGGAAGGTCTGAATGATGAACTGCCCTCCATAAGACTATAGCTCCAATTATCACCCTCTAGGCATTGGGGGATAATTGGGAAGGAGCCAAGTTAATATAGGACAATATAGCCCTAATTATTGGATAAATGGGAAGAAGAGATCCTAACTTAAACATCTGCTCATATAAGAAGATCTCACCATCTCGGACACCAAAGGCCCTCTCGTCCCTCATAGGCCTCCTAAGTTTTCTGGATGGACTTATAGAATACAGATGTCTGAAAGCTAGTAGGTCGAGTTCGCTGATAGTGCTCTCTATCTCAGCTGCCTCCGAGGTGTCAACATCTCTTTCGCTAACATCATCCTCATCTTGGTGAACGTCGGCCTGAGCAGACGAGGGAGCACCATCAGGGAACCTCTGAGCAAACTCAGCTCCTGTGGCGACCGACAGGGGAATATCGTCAAGGATTGGGGGAATAGCCACACTAGGTACTACAATTTCGACATCGAATGAAGAATGGGAGATGCTAGAACTCTTGTTAAACGAGGCACGGATGTAAACCTCGGCCTTGTCAGGGGCTTGGTCCATCCAGATGGAATAATCCATGGCCTCTTGGAAATAATCCATAGACATAGGGTCTGAGGTTGACGACTCAGACTCAGATATCGTATCGGGTTCTACTGGGACTTCTGCAGGCACAGATGGCTCAGGATATATCTCTTTGAGAGGGGTTGGGAATATAGGCCTGAGAGGGAATGCCTCTTCCCTACGAGCTTCCTCTTGGGCTCATTTATTTGTCTAATCTTATCTAAGGTTTTCTCCCTAAGAGAAGGGAATTCCTCTAAGAGTTTATAAAGGGTTTTGAGCATATGGGGACGACCTTACACTTACGAACTCAAGCTAAAAACAAACAGGATGGCACAACAGTTAAAGATCAAATATGGCTATTTAAAAAGAAAGCCAACCAAAAATAGTCAAGAACAACTCATCGGAAGGCTCATAAACTCACCGGGAAAACTCATAAACTCATCGAAAAACTCAAGCTGATACTGGAAAATGCAACAAATGGAAAAACAAGGCTAAACAAATGGCAAAGAAGAGGTAATAAGAAATACCTGATGAAATATGAGTAGAAGAATAGGAAGATTGGCAAGAAAAATCCACAAAGTGCACCTTCGATCAAGCTCTGGAAGAGAGAGAAAATGAAGAAGGCTCGGGTTGGAGAAAGGGAAGGAAATGAAGAAGAAAAGAGAGAAAAGGATAAAACCCTCAAAATCCACTTGCACGCGCCTCAAGGCCCATCATTGCCTTGGGAGATCAAAAGACCATCATCATTTCACTTGCCAAGCACGCAACCTACTTCAGAAGCTGACACTTGTCAAGAAAATATTGTCACATAAAGAAATCCAACCTCGAACATATATACCCCTTAGTTACCTATTCACATTGGTAACTAAGGGCTAGGGGGTCATTGATATGCCCTTAATGTACCTAACAGCTCAAAGACACCAACCTCGGCCCAGAAGATGGCCGAGGTAACAAGGGCCCCAGATTGGCAACCAACGATCTTGTCCAAAGCAAGGTCGTCTATGGATGATGTTACTAGTTGTCTCACAGTCAGGCAACAACTGAGGTCTTCATTATCCATGGGGGTAGTTATCCATCAGGTCGTACGGAGCCGACATCACGCCTACTTCATACATCAACCTCGGTTGGGTATAAGTCGAGGAAGTAAGGACTACACCATCATCGTAATCAACCTCGGCTGGGAATCAACCGACGTACCAACTACTCCCACATAACCCCGGCCCAGTCCGACGTTATAACCTCACCTGCCTTACCTCAGATTTCTGTTGAGCCGAGACCATCACGAATAACCTCGGATTGGGGGATCTGGGATCAGCAAGCCTAGCTGAAACTATGTCCAGTTATACAGTAGAGAGAGAAAGCTTGAGAGATTGTATCCATGGCCATTAGTGCCTCATTTTAGTGCCCTTACTCACTCATTTGCACAGTGGACGTAGGCCTAATTTTCTGAACCACTTACATCCAAGTGTTCATCCTCTTCTCTTCTCTTCTCCTCACCTCAATCTCTTATATTTAGTATATTCTTGTGCTGCCATTGTTATCACTAGTTTGAGCTTACAAACACCTTGACTCGTGGTGCTATTTCCAGCATCATCACATACCCATCTAGTGTGTCATCATCAAAGTCCTTTTTCTCAATGGGTTTTCTCTTGCCCCCTCCAACGCAATATATATATATATATATATATATATATATATATATATATATATATATATATATATATATATATATAGAGAGAGAGAGAGAGAGAGAGAGAGAGAGAGAGAGAGATAGAGAGAGAGAGAGAGAGAGAGAGAGAGAGAGAGAGAGAGACCAAAACACAAACAATATAAACAGTTGGCTAAATGGTAACATAACCCATAGGAGACACTATTTTTAAGAATATGTCTCATCATACAGGGTTATTTAACTCTATATTCATCTGTAAAAAATACAAAAAATAAATACGTATGGAATTAACTTGAATATTATAGAGTTGAAAAAAAGTAACTTACAATCTTAAAATTTTATGGTAATCATGTGAAATTTATCTAGCAAATAATAAATGTAGGTCAAATTAACAAAACAAAAATATTGCACATTAGTAAGAAAATATAAATGACAAAGAAATATTGCATAATTACAATAGAATGAACTAAATTACCTAACAACGATGTGATAGTTAATTACATTAACAAAAAAATATATTCTTCCAACATTTCCCTTACGGAAAAACATGTAAAAAAAACAAAAAAACAAAAAGAACACAAAGATAAAGAAACTTGCTTCAACAACTATCATACTTGTATATAACCCCAAACAAACCAAAACGCACACTAAAAACCTACTATGAAAATATTATCAACAAATGAAAGAAAACTTGCCATATAATCAAAGGAAGAACTAATAAAAAAAGTACTATGTTATCAAATGTTATGAAATTCAAAAGGGTAAAGTTATTAGTGTAAACTCTAAGACCCTATGAAGTCACAGTAGTCTTCAAGAAGATCGTAGCACTCCAAAACATCCAGAGGGAGGACTATTCAACCAGTGCAACACCTACAATGACTAAAGCAGTGGATGAATGTTCAAGTTGAACCCCACTCCTATCAAAATCTAAACATGCGAATTGAATGAAAATCATTAGAGATCCTAGGCTTTCTCACACCGTAGGGAGTTGTTGTGTTGTGGGTTTGTGCTTGTGGGATTTTTTTAGAGAGAGAAACTTAAACAACAATTGTGGAAGGCGCTGAAGTTCTATAGAGAGATAGGGATGAGGTTTAGTGAGTTTTGAAAATAATAGAGAGTGGACCGGAAAGAGGGAGAGATGGAGAGTTTTTAAGTTAAAAACGATCATAAATAATAAGAAAATTACATTAAAATATTGGAGGCTTTTGAGGCTTAACTATACAAAAGATTGGAGTCGTGAAATATATGTGGCAGTTAGATAGTTAATTTTTTTTAAACTTTTGAGGATAGACCTTTGTTATAATGAAGCATGTGTTACTTTTAACTTTAAAAAAATTAAAATCTGAGAAAATTTTATGTAAAGTTTCGAGGCGTCCCAAGCTTCCAACTGCATGCGTATATATAACAAGGTTGAGAGAGCAAGAGAGCCTCTTGTTTTTATCTTTGAGAAAATAAACTCTTATAATTTCCTTTCCCATGGGCAAGAAAACCTTAGGGCAAACCATATATGTACTTGTGTTAGTTGTTCTATTTCTTTCGCTTATGACTTAATGGTGTTTATTTTTTCTCCAACATTTTTGGCAACGCCCGTGGGAAATGACTAGCACAACAATGAACAAATGTCAAGTGGCTGAATTAATTAATATGCTAATTGCCCAATAGGTTGTAATACCCCGTATTTTCATGGCATTTAAATTTAAAGATTTATTAAATTTAATTGAGATAAATAAATTTAATTTTAATCCGAAATATTGTTTTAAATATTTACTAACGTGACAAGAGTTAGTAATTATTGGGAATATATTATTTGTTGCATATTACTGGATGAGTATAGTAATATATGAGATTTATTTTTATAATATTGTCACGTGTGAATAAAATGACAATTGTGGAAATTTAAGACGGGACGCGCGTGTGTCGTGTCGGGACTAAATGTGGATTAATAAAAGTGAATATTTTATAAGTTGTCCGTATGGTCATTTTGAGTGCGCCAACGCATCCGGAAGGGTCGAGATAGTCAGAAAAGTATATCCGGGAGTTTGATTTGGGTCTCGGGGCATTTTTAGGCCTAATTAGTACCCCGGGAGGGCATTTTAGTCATTTTGTATTTTTGGGTAATTAAACCCACGAAAATTAACGGGGTTATATCAGATGTTTAGGTTATCTCCTAGGGTTAGATAACTCAAAACACTAGAACGACCATTGGAGAGGAGAGGAGAGAGCTCTCAAGGCATTCCGAGGATCAAAACTCAACCGTTTGCACCGCCGCCACCGCCAACGCGTAGATCGCAAGACGGGGAACGCAACCACACCAAATTCAACACCAAACCAGATTTCTGAAAATCTCAGGCAAGTGTTTATCTTGCTTATTTCGTTGATGCATCTTTCATATTGGTTTAGGAATGATTAGGATGAATTGTATGGAAGAAAAACCCAATTTGAGATAGGAAATTGCATGTAGTGATGACTTAAATGATATTCTGGAAACCCTTTGTCATGTAAAGGATTAAGAGTTTGATTAAGAAAAGAGTTCTAATTAGATACAAACACTAAAAATTTTATTCCGGATGATCGGACCATTGGAATCGCTTGAAATTTTAGTATGATGTAGCGAACGACGAGACAGGACTGCTGACAAAAAATCAGCTCGATCGAACGGTCGGATTTCTAAAAATATTATTTTTACTTGAGAGTTTTATGTTTTGAGGACTCTTAGAGAGTTTTATATTTTGAGGACACTTCTAAATAATAAAAAAAAATCAATTAAAACTCCATTTTAATTCCGATTTCGAAACCATTTGAAATTCTCATCTTTGAAAATAAAATTCAAAATCCTTTAATGTAAGGCGAAATCTATATTTTTGGGATATTTTGCATAAGGGATAATGTAAGTATATATTAAAGGGGAGAGACACATAAGAGAGAGTTACGTTGGAACATAAATGGGTATCTACTGAATTGTACATTTAGAAGAATAGAGTCCATGAGGGTTACGTAGTAAGTTGGAAAAACCCTTCGAATTAAAGTTAGAAACGAACCATTATACTTGATAAATAATAATGGGAAAATAAGGATAAATGTTGTGAATGTGGGTTATGGGATAAACCTAAATTGATATAATAAAAGTGGTATATTTATATGATTGTGTATGCATATATTATATACTTGTGAAAATCATGCCCGCGCTACTTGCTGTCCCTGAGGTTTTCGCGCTTATATTGACTCGTACCCTAGAAGATAGAAATCCTAGGTACAGGCTATCGAATCGGTAGTCACGGTCCTAAGAGACGTGAGGGTATGTACTGACCTCTTGGACTTGGAAACTATGCTTCGCCTCAATATTGTTTGTGTATGTATTTATATAGTTCGAGAGTGATTCCGAACTTCTATTACTTTTAGTACGATTGATACGGGGATTGGATAGCAGAGTATGCCCGCACCATAGTTTTTATGTGGGGTGCTGTTATGATATATATATTATACGAGTAGTTAATATATATATGAAATTCTAAAATCTGGAACTGCCTACTGTGATTTGACATGTAGGACATGGTTGATGACTCAAATTATAAATAATTGTTTTGAGAAAGTATAATATGACACTGGAAAACTTTATTGATTAATAAAGTTAAAAGGAGAACCTTGGTTACAAATTGAAATCTTACGTTTTAAATACTTGTGTTGTTCAGTTGTAAATCCTGCGAATAACCTAAGATAAGTTAAATCATTGGGGAAAGATAGTGTGGTATATGACGAGATTGACCAATGGGAAGGTTAGTGCGATAGGTGTGCACATTAGAAGAGAGGTGAGAATTTCTCAAGAGAGTGTCGCACTAATACGTTGTTGCATTAGCCTGTAATCAATTTAAATACTTGCTAAAGGAATTTTTAAATTATATACACTATCGGGCTCTGACCCGTTTCTATTTCCTTTTCTCTCTTGTATATATATATATGTATGTATTACAGGTGCCCAGCCACAGGAGCATCTTACTTAGGATCCTTTGGAAGGAACGTGCTGCAGCTTAGGTGGGAGTTGCAGGCCTGTTGTTTAGACGACTTCATCCATTTGATTCTACTCCTAGTTCAGTTTTATCCAGCAGGGGCATGTGTCGCCCTCTTTCTATTATTTAGTTGGTGTTGTCAGAGATTGAAATTTTTACTTTCAGTACCTTTATTTCGGGATTTATTACTGTCAGGATGTTTTCCTTTAGTGTTGTAAATGTTGGGATTTATTATTGATGATTAAATTCGTGTATGCTCAATTCTATTTTTTATTCTTAATGTGTGACTCTTTAGATGTTAATGGTTTAAGGTTTTATAACCGGATTTAATAAAATGAGAATAAGGTTTTAAAGGGTTTTGACACTTAGCTTAATTATTTAGGGTGTTTAAATTGGAAAAGTATTTTTACGACAGTGATGCTAAGAATGAACCAACTGTTCACCTTGATTTTAATTCAATAAAGGAGTGATCGCCCGGTATTTAATTAGGCGGGGTGTCACAGGTGGTATCAGAGCATCAGGTTCTAGTGTCCTTAGGATCTGTACGGCTTATTATGCTTTCAGCGTTGCTTTGTTTGTTATAGAGCCCTATGTTTAGGAATGTCGATTCCTTTGATGAGATTTCATTCTCCTGCTATAATGTGTATACACTAGTGAATTCTAATTTCGTTCGGATGTGTGCGTGTGCCGAGCGACGACGAATGTCAGAAGAGGACCGTTAAGCGTACATCAGGAGGCAGGGCTCATTTGAGAATATGAAATATATCCGAGGATGATGACCGTAGTCGAGGTCACCTCCATTATGGCACGAGAAGCCACGACTAGAAAGGCGACTAAGGTGCATCAATTATTTTCAAATGCTGTTATAGTCAAATGAGGTGCGAGGGTAAACTTACCCAACGTATTACAAAAAAAAACGTGTAGAGACTATCAGTGGGAAATTTTAGAAATGCGAAAATTGTATGTGTTTACCAAAGGAGGTAAAGTATCCAAAGGCTTAAATATAGGACGGAGTGTGGCATACTGAAAGTGAAAATTTAGAGAAAATTTTCTTGGCTTTCGGGACAAAATTATAATGGTTGGAGTCAACCACCAATTTTAGAAGTGGAATGCTATGCCTATAGGAGAACCTTAAGTACAGTGTTGACCGTATGTTCCGTCCTAAACTGTTCAGGATGAGAAGCAAACGTGGTTCTGAACTCATCGCAGGAGGGCATGACAGAAGTCCAATTGTGGATATGAATCCTAATCGTTAGCAAATTTTGTATCGAAAGAGGTAGATACTAGTGGAGGAAACGACTCCAAGTGGGATACCAGCTTGTAATAATAGTTGATAATACTCGAGGAGGAAATTCTGATGGACGACCGATTCAGAGGTTGACAATGTCATATTTTGTCAAGAGAGATGATAACGCTTCTTTATGGGGGAAGTTAAAGGAATCGAAGAATTTAGTCGAGAATAAGACTGAATACAACGGTGGTGGTATAGCACCACAAAAGGATGTGGATACACATCAGGAAAACCATTTAAATGCTTCAGATAGTTAAATTCTTACCAAGTGATGGAAAATTCATTAAGTACTATTATAGATAGTAACATGATCTTATGGCCTAAAAAGCTAAGGGAACAACCGAGATGGCTAATAGGAATCGAGTCTACTAAAGTCCGAGAGAAGGACAATCCTAACCTGGTTAGTAGGACAGGTGATAAGTGGATTATGTGTTGAGGTATTTTGGTGTGGAGTGAAATTGCTCGCGATAATATGTTCCAAAGTGAGAAAAAGGGACAAGAATACGGTGCCTAGTAAAGGACGACGATTAAAAATAATTTTGTTTTGGTTTGGGCAGACGTGTTACGTCCGAAAACCATTTGTGCAGTCAAGACGATTGCCAGGATGGAAGTATAAGTTGTATCCTTAGAGGATGCCGCGTGTTTATGTGACACGTGCGAGTCACCATATTTTGTTCATTGCTAGATTAGCATGTGAGACGATATTAATGCATATCATTATAAATGTTACCATTATGTGATTATTTTTCCTTAGTATAGCGAGATTTTTCATTGGTGCTATCCGCGGGGGATGAATGAGTATATTAACAGTGTTTTATACTTTATTGAGGTTACTCGTTGTAGTGATGCGATGCACGAGTATGATATTATCTTTGTTAAAATGTTATAGAAATGGGTAGTATGATAGTGGGCATTTATTGCAAGGCTATCAGAGTAGTTACATTGGTGCAACAAATTTTGTTTTGGCGAGGCTTTACCAGTAAGAAGGTTGGACTCGCACTTATATTATCTGTCCTAGAGACTTCGGAGGAGATAGTGGGCTCGAGATATTCGATACCAATGTATGTATAGACTTTGTCAGTACGATTCAGTATGTACCGGGATTTACCGTTGAGCGAAAAGACTTTACTCGGTATTATGTTTAGCACTTCGGACTTAGTGATAGGAAGAGTGCAGTGTTATATTTATCCTTAAGAGATGTGGGAGTTAAGAGTTATACCCCTAATGTTAGAAAAAGGAAATTTAGAGAATTTCGATCGTATGTATCCGAGGTTTATAGAATGTAATTACCATCAACCAATACGGGACGATAGTGAAATTGGTGAAACGTTCTTTGTTAAGCAAAATTACGGGAGAAATTGTAACTTTTCTGTCAAGGGACGGAATAAAGGGGTATATATTATGGACGGAGGACCTAATGGATTTCGATAACCGAAAATGCTAGGTAGTAGTGTATCGGGGGGTTCCTTATTTGGATTTCGCTTTGCGAGACATCCCACGCATGAAACTTAGCGTAAGGTTGGAAATAGGGAGACGTTTGGTCACTATTCCATGAGTTCGGTACCCTGGTCGAAATGGGATCAAGTAATTATGTATGTAAGTTGGAAGTTAAATTTTGTTTTAAGGTCATTGGAGCCGGATTTTTGTGGTAGGAAAGCATTGAAAGTTATCCCCACGAGTTGAGGGGTGGAACGATGATAAGGAGAATTTCAGAATTTTGATTTCTAGGGTGATTGAGAGTACCCAAATGTCATAACCGCGTACAGAACACAAGGTAAATAAAGAGTTGAGTGATTTGTTTTGCACGGAATATCTGAAAAGAACTTTATATTATACAAAAGAGATGACCTGTAATTATTTTGATGAATAGAGCGTTAGTGTTTTATTTTAGTTGTTGTACCTATTTGGGAAAATTTTTGTACTTATCTGAGGAAGGTTGAGAATTATTATTCCTCTTTTATTGTCATGGAATTTGAATGCCCTATTTCATCTATTCTGTTGAATTTAGTTAGTCCTACAGATGAGTGGCACTCTGTTCACTCTCCCAAGGCATTCGGAGTGTTGCAAAAATGTGGGCATCTTGGTTAACTACAGTTAAAATAGTCCGAGTCGAAGGGACGTGGTAATAGACGTGAGAAATATATGTTTGTGGGAATAGTATGACGAAGTGGAAGTGATAGAGTGGATTAAACGTCACATGAGGGGCGATAATCCATACATAGGTGTGTAATTAGAATAGCACACCCAAATTTGAATTGGAAGACTGTGGGAAGTCATTTAAGAAGAGTATTCCTTGAATGGAGCAGAATTAAATGATTATGAATAACACTCGGAGCGGAGTTGTTAGTAGGCAAGTATGAGAGCGACTTGCACATACAAAGGGTGATGATGTTGGTATGGTATAAGAGATCCAAAAGTGCGCTTCGTAGAGAGAAGAGCACGGGTGGAACTTTCGACATACTACAAGGAAGAAAGGGGAGTATTACGTGTCACTTAATGGGAGACATTTCAAGGGAAGAATCGATGTTTAGCGAGACGTAGTGAGTAGTCTCTACATGCACTGCCCATAGGTAAGGTTTGGTTGAAAGAGGAGAATCAACCAAAGAATTTTGTGTTTATCGAAAATTCCTGAAATTGGAAGAGGTTGGTAAAGTCGGTAAAGTTCTTGGATGGGTTGCCATCCTTAAAACAAGATCAAGGGTTTATCCCGAACATGTGAATTAAGTCACCGAGAAGGAAGTGATTGATATTCCTTTGGGCTGGCTTACAATATTAACTAGTATGCCCCAGACTTCCTTTGAAAGGAAGGATCGCGCCAGTGCATGGTCCGGCGCAGTATAAATTTCTGAATCAGGATGAGATTGGTGAATCCCACCTTCGATATGGGATTTCAGGAACCAGCGGAGATAAGATTTTGTTTCGAGTAGGATGTATCACCCTTAGCCAGGGAATAAGCGCATGGTGATTAAAGATTAGTGGAGCCACGTGAAGGAGATTTTGGAATCTTGGTACAATGATTTCAAGAATGCTCTGTAGAAGCACTCGTACCTGTTTGTCGCGTACGAGGTACTTATTAAGGTTTTGTTATGGAAGAACCTCGACTATTCTCCTTCCGTATGTTTAGAGGAGAGTAGATAATCAGAATTTTTGGATCGGTCGAGAAAATATCCGATAACTATGGTGGAATTCCATGACTGTTTTAGGCAGTCAAGAGTGGTCAAATGTTCGTATGATCTTCTCAGAATGGGAATTTTGTGTATGAATAAATCCGAGTAGTTGTCATATAGTGAGGTGCGGCCTCCTAATGATAGTGAGATAATGGAATTTATAACGTATAGACGGAACCTATTCAAATGTTGTCAGTTAGGAGTGCAATGTGAAGTGTCTCCAATGAGAATGTAAAACAATGTTGCTGTAAGGAAAAAGCTATAGTGATTGAGCACCGTACTATGTAGATAGTTTGCGTACTGACAAGGATATCCAGAATTGTGCTACCTGGTAGGCCTTATTTTCCGAATTTCGGGACGAAATTCCGTTATTAGGGGGGAAGTATGTCATACCCCGTATTTTCATGGCTTTTAAATTTAAGGATTTATTAAATTTAATTGAGATAAATTAATTTAATTTTAATCCGAAATGTTGTTTTAAATATTTACTAGCGTGACAAGAGTTAGTAATTATTGGGAATATATTATTTGTTGCATATTACTGGATGAGTAAAGTAATATATGAGATTTATTTTTATAATATTGTCACGTGTGAATAAAATGACAATTGTGGAAATTTAAGTCGGGACGTGCCTGTGTCGTGTCGGGACTAAATGTGGATTAATAAAAGTGAATATTTTATAAGTTGTCCGGATGGTCGTTTTGAGTGCGCCAACACGTCCGTAAGGGTCGAGATAGTCAGAAAAAGTATACCCGGGAGTTTGATTTGGGTCTCGGGGCGTTTTAGGCCTAATTAATACCCCGGGAGGGCATTTTAGCCATTTTGTATTTTTGGGTAATTAAACCCACGAAAATTAAAGGGGTTATATCAGATGTTTAGGTTATCTCCTAGGGTTAGATAACTCAAAACACTAGAACGGCCATTGGAGAGGAGAGGAGAGAGCTCTCAAGGCATTCCGAGGCTCAAAACTCAACTGTTTGCACCGCCGCCACCGCCAATGCGTAGATCGCGAGACGGGGAACGCAACCACACCAAATTCAACACCAAACCAGATTTCTGAAAATCCCAGGCAAGTGTATATCTTGATTACTTCGTTGATGCATCTTTCATATTGGTTTAGGAATGATTAGGATGAATTGTATGGAAGAAAAACCCAATTTGAGATAGGAAATTGCATGTAGTGATGACTTAAATGATATTCTGGAAACCCTTTGTCATGTAAAGGATTAAGAGTTTGATTAATAAAAGAGTTCTAATTAGATACAAACACTAAAAATTTTATTTCGGATGATCGGACCATTGGAATCGCTTGAAATTTTAGTTTGTTGTAGCGAACGGCGAGACAGGACTGTTGACAAAAATTCAGCTTGATCGAACGGTCGGATTTCTAAAAATATTATTTTTACTAGAGAGTTTTATGTTTTGAGGACTCTTAGAGAGTTTTATATTTTGAGGACTCTTCTAAATAATAATAAAAAAATTCAATTAAAACTCCATTTTAATTCCGATTTCGAAACCATTTGAAATTCTCATCTTTGAAAATAAAATTCAAAATCCTTTAATGTAAGGCGAAATCTATCTTTTTGGGATATTTTGCATAAGGGATAATGTAAGTATATATTAAAGGGGAGAGACACGTAAGAGAGAGTTACGTTGGAACATAAATGGATATCTACTGAATTGTACATTTTTAAGAATAGAGTCCATGAGGGTTACGTAGTAAGTTGAAAAAACTCTTCGAATTAAAGTTAGAAACGAACCATTATACTTGATAAATAATAATGGGAAAATAAGGATAAATGTTGTGAATGTGGGTTATGGGATAAACCTAAATTGATATAATAAAAGTGGTATATTTATATGATTGTGTATGCATATATTATATACTTGTGAAAATCATTCCCGCGCTACTTGCTATCCCAGAGGTTTTCGCGCTGATATTGACTCGTACCCTAGAAGATAGAATTCCTCGGTACAGGCTATCGAATCTGTAGTCACGGTCCTAAGAGACGTGAGGGTATGTACTGACCTCTTGGACTTGGAAACTATGCTTCGCCTCAATATTGTTTGTGTCTGTATTTATACAGTTCGAGAGTGATTCCGAACTTGTATTCCCTTTAGTACGATTGATACGGGGATTGGATAGCAGAGTATGCCCGCACCATAGTTTTTATGTGGGGTGCTGTTATGATATATATATATTATACGAGTAGTTAATATATATATGAAATTTAGAAATCTGGAACTGCCTACTGTGATTTGATATGTAGGACATGGTTGATGACTCAAATTATAAATAATTGTTTTGATAAAGTATAATATGACACTGGAAAACTTTATTGATTAATAAAGTTAAAAGGCGAACCTTGGCTACAAATTGAAATCTTACGTTTTAAATACTTATGTTGTTCAGTTGTAAATCCTGTGAATAACCTAAGATAAGTTAAATCATTGGGGAAAGATAGTGTGGTATATGACGAGATAGAGCAATGGGAAGGTTAGTGCGATAGGTGTGCACATTAGAAGAGAGGTGAGAATTTCTCAAGAGAGTGTCGCACTAATATGTTGTTGCATTAGCCTGTAATCAATTTAAATACTTGCTAAACGAATTTTTAAATCATATACACTATCGGGTTCTGACCCGTTTCTATTTCCTTTTCTCTCTTGGATATATATATGTATGTATTACAGGTGCCCAGCCAGAGGGGCGTCTTACTTAGGATCCTTTGGAAGGAACGTGCTGCAGCTTAGGTGGGAGTTGCAGGCCTGTTGTTTAGACGACTTCATCCATTTGATTCTACTCCTAGTTCAGTTTTATCCAGCAGGGGCATGTGTCGCCCTCTTTCTATTATTTAGTTGGTGTTGTCAGAGATTGAAATTTTTACTTTCAGTACCTTTATTTCGGGATTTATTACTGTCAGGATGTTTTCCTTTAGTGTTGTAAATGTTGGGATTTATTATTGATGATTAAATTCGTGTATGTTCAATTCTATTATTTATACTTAATGTGTGACTCTTTAGATGTTAATGGTTTAAGGTTTTATAACCGGATTTAATAAAATGAGAATAAGGTTTTAAATGGTTTTGACACTTAGCTTAATTATTTAGGGTGTTTAAATTGGAAAAGTATTTTTACGACAGTGATGCTAAGAATGAAATAACTGTTCACCTTGATTTTAATTTAATAAAGGAGTGATCTTCCGATATTTAATTAGGCGGGGTGTCACATAGGTTTACCTCCAAGGCTAATTCACCCAAATACTTGAGTAACTCTATCAAGGATAATATACACCTACGATGGGAGACCAGTAAGTCAACCAGTTGATGTTGGTTTTTCTAGAGATCTTAGTTATTAAGAATGATCAATTTGAGGAGTGTCTATTATTTAATGAAATACCTAGATTAATATAGCCTTACAACTTGAGATTACATAAAATAAAAACGTGCAAGTCCCATGACTAACAAACACTAATATCACAGGATTCTCCTAAAGAAATGCTCAAGAATGATGACACTTTCAAACCCTAGCTAGCTTCCCTAAAACTTAGGAATTATTCAATAGAAACATTTAATAAACACTAAATAGATTAATAATTTAACATCACCTCCTAAACTGAACATGGTTACATGTTCAGTTTACACATGAATTTGATCTAACTCCAAGAAAGTTGCAAATCTTCAAGAAAGCCTCTAACTTCAATGGTTTGGTAAAGATGTCAGCTACCTGCTCCGGCCTTTGACAATGAAACAACTCCACCACACCATCTTTAGTAAGATCATGATGAAAGTGAACTTCGATGTCTATATTCATGTTCCTTCCATGAGCCACAAGGTTCTTGGATAATTTAATAGTTGAACAGTTGTCACAAAAATCTTAGTAGCCTCCCTCCATGTACAACATAACTCTTAAAGTAACCTCCTCATCTAAACAGCTTCACATGCACAAGAAGTTACAGCTATGAACTCAACTTCAGTTGTCGATAATAAAATAACACGTTTCTTTCTTGAGGACCAAACAACAGTAATGTTGTATTCTAAATAAAATAGGACACATGGAACCTTCGAAGGAAGGCAAAGATCCTCCTCTAAAGTAAGAAAAGTGGTTGTCTACATCATTAGTTGTGCTCAACTCAGGTATCAATATGTTTGTCTTGGTGATTTATTCATTAACTTCATAGTTTCCCAGTGGAACTAATGGGCCCACCTTATTGACCTAATAATTTCGGTTCCCGTTCTTGCCTATACACATAAAGATGGCCCACTAGTCACGCTGGTGACATCTGAACATGTGGTTAATACACACGTCTGCCCTCTCTTTTTAGGCTGTAAATAACTCATCATTATCTGTCATATCATGTGTAAATGGTGTAACTGTCTGACCTATAAAAGCACTCCACCTGTCCCTCAAAAGGGGGAGATAAGTAACTGTAAATATCACTGAATCCCACAGAGGTAGGGGACTGAAATCATCATCCCGAAGTAAACCCTAAATTTGCATTTATTCTCAGAAAGAATATTGACACCATCACTATACTTATGGATGCCGATGCCATTTTTAGACCGAATCACAGAATCTTGTCTTCTTTCTTTGTCTCTCATCTCCATTATCTATTTATTATTTATTATTCGTTACTGATTAAAGCCCTAGCTAAGTCATAATTACCTAATCCATTTTGAGAAGATAACAAATTTGTGCCATTTGTGGGAAATCGACAACCCATTATTGTTTCCTAAAAATCCTTGATTCATCTTCTTCTTTAGCCCAACCTTATAATTTATGAAAATAATCGACAACCCTAAAAGAAATAACTTGGCTAAAGCCATAACTCCTTCAATCCCTATCGGTACGGGTGACATTCAAGGAATACTGATGATCCTGGCGAAGGGTCAGGAGGATATGAAAGGGAGCATTAAGCAACCAACACAAACACTACCGGCTAAACAAGGTAGACCCGTTGTAGATCCCGCCACCCCAAGAGAGAGAAAGCATCGTCTAAAGGAAGAGGATGAGTATTACCTCCAGCCCCTACAGGGATAAGAGACACGAGTATATGATGCAAGCTCTCGAGAATACTAGGAGATTAAACCTGGGGTCACATGACAACAGGAGCACATCCCGACAGTCTGAATCACGTTAGGATCAAACGTATCATCTCGGATTCACCTTTACCCTCCGATCGATGGGATATGCCGACGAGAAATACTTTTTAGAAGAAATACTCAGCATGTTAGAAAGGACCAGTAGAAGGTCCACCTTTGATCGGATGGGCCCACATCGTACTAGAGGACAAGTTGAGATGGCCCCTCAAGATCATAGTACTCGACGAGAGGAATGCTCACAGTCACTATAGGATCACATCAATCGACTAAATTCGGGGGAAGCGATAGAGCGTCGACCAAGACCAAACAAACTTCTCAAAAAGAGACTTCGTTCAAAAGCAAAGGCCGAACAATTAAATCTACGCATGATAAGGGTTGTGCCAGAATACCAATCATAGAGAGGATCCATCCATCACTTAGAAGATCGGCTTGGAGAGATGTCTAGGTAAAATAACCCTCTTTACAGGGACTTCATAAAAGGATCTCCTTTCGTCTCCTCGATCATGGCTTACCCGACCCCAGTAAAATTCAAACCCCCGGTGATCACACCTAAGTACGATGGGAAGACTGATCCGGTCTTATAGGTCAAGCAGTATCATGAAGCTACCAATATATACTCCGTTCCTAATGATATGCAATACATAGCCTTTTCTAGCACCATCACTAGTTTAGCCCAGATTTCATATAATAGCTTACTATGGGGATAGATATCTAACTTTCGGTAATTGTCTGACCTATTCATTAGTAACTTATACTTTGATGCAAATCCGAAAAAGAGGGTTGCTCATCTCCTTAGTGTACGATATAAAGCAAACGAGACAATAATTGATTACATCACGCACTTCAACACTGATAAGATCTAAATGGTCCTCTATAATGATCAAACTGTCATAACCGTGCTGATGAGTGTATTACAACCAGTAATGCTATTCTGGGCCCTAATTAAATAACCTCCCTAAATAATGACAGAGTTATTGACAAAGGATGGCAATATTATGAACACAGAAGAAGCCGTGGTAACTAAAGAATCCAATCACCCCAAGTTTGCGATGAACGAAGCTAGTGATAAGAAAGACCAGAAATATAGGAAGGCGGACAAGTTAAAAAAGTATGACGAGTACACCCCTAAGACAGTAGTCATCCACCACATTGTGGAGGAGATTCGATAGAACAAAGATCTCATATAGCCTAACAAACTTAAAGAACCTACCAATTCGTGTCATAAAAGCAAGTATTACGAGTTTTACAATAATCACAACCATAATATAGATAACTGCATCGGACTGAAAAATGAAATTAAAATCCTGGTCATGAGGGGCAAGCTCTCTAGATATGTCAACAAAGATGGTCGAGTAGAAGCAGCTGAATATAAACTAAGGAGACAGTCTAAATCTCCCTGCAGGAAGGCAAACGATAAGAAGAGAGGACGGGATGATGATTCCAATGATGATCCAGACCTCCCTAAGAATCCTAAAGAATCTGTCCATGACGTTAAGATGATCTCCTTTAAATGTCACTTCATTGTCGGTGGAGACACCGGAGGAGGGGAAGGTTTGGAAGAAAACAAGGCCTACTAGAATAAAGCTAAAGCTTCCGCCCATATCCGACAACTATACCTAACAGGAGATGTGGACATGCATTCCCGAAAGGTAAATAAAGATAGGCCTATAGTCGAATTATCTAAGGATGACCTATAGGTAGTTCTATGACCTCATGATGACCCTTTGGTCATTACCATGATGGTCCATGAGAGCAGGGTCGCTCAAATTTCAGTAGACAATAGAAGCTCAACAGACGTTATGTTCAATAACTATTTTATAATATTAAAGCTTCGAGACAACAATCTAAAATCATACCAATAGCCTTTGATCGGTTTCTCAGGAGAAAAGGTATACCCCTTGGGGATAATGGAGTTAAAAGTTATTGTGGGAACCTGGACCATATGACAAACAGAGATGGATTGATTCTTTGTCTTGGATAAAAATGTCCTTTCGGCTTACAATGTTATACTTAGGAGAGTTGGTCTCAAGAAGTTAGAGAACGTTCCATCCACGGCTCACTAATGCCTGAAGCACCCAACCCATTACGGAGTAAAAATTGTCAAAGCCAACAAGGTGAAGGCACGGGAGTATTATTACACATCGATCGACTAGTAAGAACAAAAGAAAATGACCACCACTCATAAATAGTGACTATCGGCCCCTAGGATAAGGAAAAAGTGGTTAAGGGATAGGCGGTAGAGGAGATTTAGACTATCCCCCTTACGCTGAGTACCCCGAGAGAACCATACAGATCGGGTCGTCTCTGGACCCCCACTTGAAGGAGAAGTTTCTACGTTTCCTACGATAATAAAAAAGCGTATTCGCGTGGAGCCACGAGGACATGCCAAGAATCGACCCAAACTTTATATGTCATGAGCTGAGTATAATGGAGGGCATTAAGCCGGTTAATTAAAAACAGAGGGTCTTTGATGACGAGAAGAACCATGTGATGCAGGAACAAGTGCTAAAATTCTAGAAAGCCAGCTTTATAAATGACTTCAAGTATCCGGAATGGCTGTCCAACATGGTCATGGTACGCAAAAAGAATAATAAGTGGAAAATGTTTATGGATTTCACGGATCTAAACAAAGCATGTACCACAGATCATTACCCTCTACACTGAATCGACCTACTAGTTAATGCAACATCATGCTTATTATGTACTATTACAACATCATGATTATTATGTACTATTACAACATCACTGATAGGGGCACTTATTATTACAACATCATGCCCTTTGGCCTTAAGAATGCAGGGGCGACTTACCAAAAGCTGATGAACAAGGTGTTCGAATCTCAGATTAGTAGGAATGTGGAAGCATATGTGGACGACATGCTGACCAAAAGTAAAATTGCAGTCGACCACATCAATGATCTTGGGTAGACATTCAACTAGTTGGAGAAGCATCAGATGAAGCTAAACCCGACCAAATGCGTATTCAGGGTAAAAAAGGAATGTTCTTAGGGTTCATCGTTAACCAATGGGGAATCAAAGTAAAACTCGAGAAGATTCAAGCCTTGATAAATATGCAGTCCCTAATAACGAAGAACGAGGTGCGATAACTAACGGGGCACATTGTTGCTCTTAATAGGTTCGTTTCCAGAGCCACTAATAAATGTCTACATTTCTTCAAAGTTCTAAGGAAGTTTTTTGAATGGAACAAGGAGTGCGAGACCGCATTTTTGGAATTAAAACATTACCTGTGGTCAGCTCCACTTTTGTCAAGACTTGTGTTCGGAGAAAAACTTTACCTATACCTGGATGTGTTCGAGTTTGTTATCAACTCAACTCTGGTAAAATAAGACGACAACATATAAAGGCCAGTTTACTATACCAACAAGGCATACCGAGGAACTAAAATCTGGTACCCGAGGATGGATGAATTATCCATCATGCTAATAAAATCTTTAAGAAGAATGAAGTTGTACTTCCAAGTGCACACAATTATGGTTTATACAGACCTACGCTTACTACAGGTCCTACATAAACCAAAATAATCTGGTCGGTTAATGGCCTGGGAAGTATAGATCGGTGAATACGACATTCAATATGAACCAAGGATAACTATGAAAGGGAAAGCTGTCACAGATTTCATAACCAAATTCACGTACGATAAGAAACCACCCAAGCAGACTCTGAGAGAGAGCTCAACCCTCAAAGCTAATCAGACTTCTTCGGAAGAGAGCTCCCTCACAGATGAAATCGAGTAGACTCCTTCAGAATAGAGATCACCCGATAAAGAAAATTTATCTCAAGACTACGAATACCTAAAGAAGTTGTTCAGATTTAGGTAACTTGTTGGGGTGGAATTTTATCAAGAAAGTACCACCTACAAACTATTCTTCGATGGATCATCCTGCGCATCCGACAATAGTGCAAGCACCATTACCACTACACCAGCGGATATAGACGTGTATTATGCACTCTATTTTTAGTTCGAAGCCTCCAATAACGAAGCAGAGTACAAAGCCTTGATAGCAGTCTTTGGTTTGGCATTATCCTTTGGGGTCGAGCACATTCTGGCCCATAACGACTCCCAGCTGGTGGTCAATCAGCTTCTTAGGATTTATAAAGCCAGGGAGGAGTCTATAATTTAATACCTGGCCAAGGTTTGATGGTGGTTAAATAAATTTTTAGAAGTCAAGAACCTACGAGTACCCCACGTAAAAAATTCTAGAATTGATGCCTTGGCACGATTAGCATCAACTAAACGAACTGAAATTAAGGAGAACTGTGCCGATTGAAATACTCACTTGTCATAGAACGAATCAAGAAAGTGTAGGCATCACGAAAGTAAGTATATGACCGTTATGGATGGACCCCATACGAGCATATATTGAGACCAGTGCTCTCCCATTTGACCTAAAAGAAGCAAGGAAGCTACGGTATAAGGCTGTCCATTTTGTGTTGGAGGCAAAAGTCCTATATAAAACTGGGCACATCAACTCGTTACTATGATGCATTCATCTAATAGAAGACAACAACATGATCATAGAGGTCCATGAAGGGTTATGTGGAGCACGCTCTGCTGGGATATCGTTGGTGAAACACATAGTAACTCAGGGCTACTACTAGCTAACCATGAAACCAGATTGTGCTGACTACGCCAGGAAATGTGAAAAATGCCAGAAGTATGCTAAAATCCACCACATGTCTGGCGTACCTCTGACACCGGTCACTTTACCTTTAGCCATTCATAATTTGGGGAATCGATCTAGCTGGCCCACTATCCAAAATGAAAGAATGATTTATATACCCGGTATTGGCGGTGGATTATTTTACCAAGTGGGTTGAAGTAGATCCATTAGTAGAGATGCCCTATGAAAGATTTTTTTAGTTCACTTGGAATAACATAATATGCTTCTACGGTATGCCCTATGCCTTCATCACCAATCATGGAACTCAATTTAATAACTAGGATTTTAAAGATTACTTCACCCGATCAAAGATCTAGAAGCTCCACTCCGCCCTTAGACATCCATAATGCAATGGCCAAACTTAAGTCACTAATAAAACACTCCAGGTTGAATTAAAAAGAGGTTGGATGGCGCGAAAGGCAATTGGATTAATGAACTGCACAACATGCTCTGGGATTGTAGAACCATCCCTAGGACTACAACTTGAGAAACACCATACATGCTCGCCTTCGGCACAGAGGCAGTAGTTCCTACCAAGATAGGTCTCCCTAGACACAGAGTTCTCAACTTTTATTCCCCAAAAATCAATCTGATGAGGAGACTTAACCTAGACCTAGTGGAAGAAGTGAGGGAAAGTGTGGCGCTAAGAGTGGCTACTTACCAGCAGAGAACCACCCATTTCTATAATCGTCATGTGAAGCCGAGCAGCTTAAAAGAAGGTGATTATGTCCTAAATAAGGTCATACATAAAGGCAACAAGATAGAACCCAACTGGCGTGGACTATATTAGGTATCAATCGTAGTAAGGATAATTACTTATCGTATTGAAACACTTGACGACGAACAGTTAAAAAATCCATGGAATGTGGAGCACTTGATATAAAGTATTACCAACGATGTATTGGACAATATTCCACCATGCTTATTATGTACCAAAGACCTTCCTATAAATGAAAGTTCTATTTCCTCCAAACTATATTATCTAGTTGTATTATTTTTCTTTGTTTTAATTTTTTTAGCATGAGAAATGTGTATACACATGCAACACTTAAAATAAGGGCCCCTGTACAATCTCAACACACGAGGTTTCAAACAAGAGCCAACATATAAACCTCATGTATGACTTCATTGAACAAAAAAGTCACGAACATAAATGATGTATGCCTTCGTTGAACAAATAAGTCACGAACATAAATCCTGCATGACTTTGATCGATAACACAAGTCATGAACAAAAACTAAACTTCCTGTACGATTTTATCCCTTGACAAATTGCAAACTAAAATTACACCTGCCTGAGTAAAAATAGTCCCTATGTTATGATGATTAACTCAAGAATAACCACCTTTAGAACTTTATATTTAACTAACTTAACCAGTGGTTAACGCATAATTTACCTATTAAATTATGAAACGCTGGTAGAACCTAAGTCCAAGCTAAAGATTTGCTTACGATAAAAAACAACAATGTAGTATATAAAAACATACAACAAAGCTGAGACATAGTCGAGAAATTTAATTATGTATCACAGGAAGTGCGGAATTGCAAAATAAACTTGCACATTCCAGACATCAAGTTCCAGGCTACACCCAATAATTACAAAAATGAACAAATATAAAAAAGCTTCACAAAGAAATAAAGCAGGGGAGGTATTATTGTTATTGATGTTGATCAGATGCAATGGGCATGTCTATGTCTTCACCTGCAAGTTCATCGATGTCCATCACTTGTTCACTTGCTAAGGAAGTGGCCTCCTTATTATCACCATGCCAAGCACTCACCACCTCAGCAATATCAGGGTTATGGGTTATCACCCTCTTCTTCAGCTCCTTATACCCATCCATGAAGAAACCCATGCAGTCCACGTTATATTCAATAAATAACTTATACTTCACTATTCTGACCTCCTTAGATGTAGCCAGAGATCCCTGGATCTTTTTTAAATCCTCGGCTAGTAAGACATTGACTTAGATGGCCTCTTGTAAAGCCTCGTTGGCTATAAATAGAACCTCCTCCAAACTCTTAATAATGGCGTTATCAGTGGCCGCCTTATCTCGTAGTTTGGTGTTCTCCTTTTCAGCCGAGCTTAAGGCTATTGTTTTATCGACCAACTTCCCATCACGCTCCCTTAACTCTTTACCAATCTTCTTCAGATCTTTAACTTTATGATTTAACTCAATTTTTAATTTTTGGTTCTCTATCGATAGCTCTTTATAGGCAATATGATTAACCATGGCTTTCTCTCTCAGAATGGCTGAAGCGCTAATAGCCTATCAATGATAACATATACATATATATTAGAAGATGAGAATAATTTCAAGCAATTAATGAAAGTAGTAGAGAAATTTACCACCTACAATCTGTGCTAAGTTAACCTTCATAAAGAATCTGAATCATATCTTCTCAAAAACTCAAAATTCATACTATGCCCATGATAACTGAGCAGATCAATAGCATTATTGGCATGATGAAATATGGATTCAGGGTCGGCCCTAAGTTCCTATGTGGAGATCCTATAATTTGGGTCAAACTTGAACTATTTAACTTCCCCATAGCGAGGGACAAACCCTTGGCCTCTCACAATTTACGAAAAGGCCTGGCTTCAGTAGTCCTTGGCATTTTTGAATTGTTCTATCTAACTGGGGTCTCCAAAGGATGCTTGTCACAGAATTTTAGAGCTTAAGACACTACACCAAATCCTGCGAATGGTCACGCCGAGTAGGTCACGGCCCAAGTCCGCGACCAGCTGGTCGCGGACTTGGGTCGTAACCCACTCAATATTTGGCGTGACCATATTTATTATCACACTAAATTATCGATGCTCTAGAAGTGGTCACGAACTTGGTCTATGGCCATAGTGTTCGTGGACTTGGTCCGTAACCAGGTCGTGACCATCTTAGCGCCAAACTCGCGCCAAAATTCCCTCCAAGCTTGGTCGCGGATTGGTCACGGCCCAAGTCCGTGACCCATATCACGACGAAGAAGAGAGTACACACATTGAGGGTCATATCTTAAGACCGTGACCATTTTTGGGTGTGGGTCACGGCTATGGGCCATGACCATCCCTCATTCAAGCACTAGAGTTGATGTAGAAGGGTCGCGCATCACAGATTTCGGGTCACGGATATGGGCCGTGACCATTTCTTGCTATGGGTCACGGCTATGGGCTGTGACCATACCTCAATCAAGCATGAAAAAGGGATCGCATGGTGGGTCATGGCTCTAGGCCGTGACCAGGTCTGGAGAACCCAACTCTGCCTAACGTTAGTTTTAACGATCGCGCGTATGGGGTCACGGCTCTTGGCCGTGACCAGTTCCAGGTCTTAAAAAAAAAAGTACCGCCGCTGCTTTCTTATTTCATTTGGGGTTGGAGTTGGCCGCTGCAAGGGTTAAACGATTTTGGCGATTTTGACTTGGATTTTGGCAATTTTTCATTTGGATCAACCCTAGTATGTATTGATTCATTTTAATTTCATTTGGATTTCGTTATTTCTATCTAAAGCCCTAATTTCTATGAATGTATGTGTAGATTTACGTTTGTATATGTGTATGTGTGTGTATGTATAGATTTATGTTTATATGTGTGTGTGTGTGTGTATAGATTTATATATATATGTATGCTTATGTCAATAAACCCTATATTGTATGTGTGTGCATGTATATATTATATGTGTGTAAACCCTATATAGTATGTGTGTGTATGTATAGATTGTATGTGTGTAAACCCTAAATAATATTAGGGTTTAGTAAACCCTTAATGGTATGTGTGTGTATGTATATATTATGTCAATAAACCCTAGATTGTATGTGTGTGTTTGTATAGATTATGCCAATAAACCTAGATTGTATGTGTGTCTATTTTTTTTTGACAAAATATAATTAAATGGATTTTTAATGAGTAAAAAAATTTACATCCACCTTGTCGTGATTGTATTGTGGGGTTATATGCGTGCCATCATATTATATTAGGGGTTATATGCATGTCGTGATTTTTTGCACTACAATATGTGTGTAAGTACTACAATATGTGTTATAAACAATTATGGCGGGTTGTTGTTGGGATTTAACATATACTTTTAAACTCTCATAACTTTCAAACCCAAACCTTAATAGTAGGACTCGTATTCATGCCCTCGTATACTTTTCTCAGGAGAAATGAGGCACGGTGATAATTACTGTCAACAAGACTGGGAGAGGTTGCAATTAGACCTCACACATAGCTCTTTTATTAGCGTGCATCATATAGAGGGTACTCCTATTTATAGGTACGGAAATAAAAAGATCGAACAATTTAATTACCTTGTAAATCGTGGATTTGATATCCAACAAGATTACTTGTTCAATCGTATTCTATTTTCTCTACCATAAAACTGGGATGACGTTATACAAAATATATTTCACATACATAGACCTGACCTTGGTTACATTGTTGGAGAAGGCGGGAAAAAAATGCACCCGTTATGGATACAACTGCGTACAGAAAGCATTGACATAGGCTGTGATGTCTTGCACCACATGCATGTAAAATTGAATCTTTCCAACAAGTTGAGAAATAGGGGATTTCGAGTTCATGTCACTGACATCTACACATCAATCAGAGATACCCTTCCTCCTAGTTGGCCACGTGCAAAAATTCATAGGTTCTTAAAAACTAATACCGAATGGATGGAGATCAGACACATTGAACTTATTCTAAAGTCTTACTTTGAAAAGGTATATATCTATCTATCTATCTATCTATCTATAACTAATTAAGCTTGATTAATTAGTTATAATTTCATATAACTATAATTATTTAGTCACTTATATTTTTTAATTTTTATAGATAATGTCGAGAGGAAACAACCCAAGGTACCAAGTGCCGAGGTGACAACACAACGAGGTTCACCATCTCGTGCAGAACCCCGATTCTTAACACCACTGGCTGAGCAATTCACAACTCCACCAATGGTTCACTCCTCACCAATTCCAACTCCAAGTGCGCCGACGCCCCAATACAGCACTCCTGTTGCTTTAACGCCCCCATCCAGCACTACTGATGCCTCCCGCTCAAATGAAAAGAAGCCTATTGGCTTCTCCCTTCTCGGGAATAACCCGACGGGTGATAGGAATGACGTGCTGAACTTTAAAGCCCGATGTTTATCGCTGGGAAAAATGAACGTGAGAGTCGGTGGACCAGAAAATTGGAACCTTGTTGACCAAGCTATCAAAGATGGCATACATGACCAACTTTGGAAGCATTTCTCATTTCCAGACTGTTCCAAGAATAAGGTTCTATCTCGGGTTGCTGAAGGATTAAGGACATATAGGAGAAACCTTCGGAAGAAACATTTCCCGAAAGAGGCAACGAGCTCAGATATTTTGTCTTTGAAAGAAAGAGTTCCTCCTAATGTTGAAATGTCGTTGGATCAGTGGAATAAGTTTTTGGAGAATGAGGCGAAGGAAAAAAGTTGGTCCAGAGGGATCAAAACAAAAAAAATAGGGCACAAAAAACTGATATCCATAGGCTAGGATCCAAATCATTTGAGGATTTGAATAATGATTAGGAGAGTAGGACAAAAGATGGTCCAGATGCCGGTAAAAACCCAAATCGGTCCAACTTATTCCTTCATGCTCGACGGGACAAAGATAATGAATTCCCACCGCACTTGGCTAAGACACTGGAATCAATAGAGGCCATCAGCAGTCAATCCGATTCGAGCCCTATTGATGACTTTGACCTTGAAAATGATGCCCTGACACAGCCCTTTGGAAAGGACAAATGGGGGAGGACGAGAGGTGTTGGCTCACATATGCCAAAAACAAAACTTCAACACATTGCACCTCTTGTGGACGAGCTTTCTTCAATCAAGAATTGTATCCCATCCCAAAAGGATCTCTAGTTGAAGGCGGATGGGGATGTCCATGAGATTAAAAATACCTTAGGATTATTGACAAATCAAATTGGGAAACTTGTGAACTTTTTTGAAAGTTATAGGCCCCCAATGCCTCCTCAAGGTTACCCTTACCCCACTCCTACTCAAGGTTTCACACATCATTCCCCTCCAACATTCCCCTATCAAATGCCTCGTCCTCCAACATTCCCCTCCCCTGCACCTTCGCCAATTATGAGGCTCGAATCATCGTCAACAACTCGAACTATATCAAGGACATGAGCAATTCGAGGTTTGTTAGCGTGTGCATACTCATCTCCACAGCTCCTAGAACTCTAGTACATCACCAAACTTTGGAGAAGGGTGAGGCTAAAATAATGGTCGATGAAATATACAACGGCTGCGGAGATGTACCTGTGTACGTTAACAGTGGGGATGGGATGAAATTGAGGAATTATGCAAAATCTTTTACTACTTCGCCAGTTTATCTGTTGGCCAAGATTTAATAATATTTTCTTTCATTTCAGTTGTAATAATTTTTTTTTTATTTTAGTTGTAAGAATATTGGTTTTGCTTCAGTTGGAATGATAGTTTATTTGTTTCAGTTGTAACAATATTGGTTTTGTTTCGTTTGTAATGATATTTTTTTTGTTTCAGTCGTAAGAATATTCTTTTTGTTTCAGTTGTTTTAACCTATTACCACAGGACTGAAATTTGAAGATTATTACATGGATTTCCCACAATACAAA
Organism: Sambucus nigra; assembly: GCA_949130495.1. Lineage (NCBI taxonomy): Eukaryota > Viridiplantae > Streptophyta > Magnoliopsida > Dipsacales > Adoxaceae > Sambucus > Sambucus nigra. The sequence goes on from OX422215.1 coordinate 548,959,869, forward strand.
GAGTGGATGGGAGAGACTAACCGGATATCAAATAATCATGTAAAGGGCATTTATGAATTTATTAAATACGCTTCCAAAAATCTTAAAAGTGAGAAGATTCTGTGTCCGTGCACTCGTTGTATTAACGGAAAATATAAGTGATTGGAAGTCGTTGAGATGCCTTTACTAAAGTGGGGAATCTGTCAAGACTATATAATATGGACATACCATGGTGAAAAAGTTGTACCTTATGTTCTAGAAGAATTACCGGCACCCGATCGTGTAACGAAAGCCCAAGGAGTAGAAGTGGTACATGATTCACCAACACATCGTCCATTGACCGACTTAATTGATAATGCTTACGGACTCCACAACCAACAAAACCACCAACCTATGGATATAAATAATGCGCATTATGACCAAGTAAATGAACAAATTGATGCTGAACTACTAGGAGATTGGGAATACATACGGTTGAAAGCCGATGCGGTTAGACCATTGTATAAAGATTGCAATGAAGATCACTCGGTATTATATGCAATGATTGGTTTGCATAATTTGAAGAGTCAATTTGGTTTGTCTGGGAACAGGGTAACTGGAATTCTTAAGTGGCTTAAAGAAATTCTCCCAAAAGAGAACATGTTACCAGACAATTATCCTACCATGAAGAAGAGTTTGAAGGGTTTAGGTTTAAAATACAAATCTAATCATGCTTGCAAGTATGATTGCATAATGTATCGGAACGAGCACGAAGAGAATGATGAATGTCCTGTATGCAGTGAGCCTAGATATATGGTTTGTGAGAATGGAAATGACAAACATACAAAAAATCGTAAGTGCTCGCAAGTCCCACAAAATGTTTTGAAGTATTTTCCACTTGGGCCATGGTTAAAACATTTTTTTACTGTACCATGGATAGCGAAGGCCATGACATGTCATGATCGATGCGAGGTGGGTGGGAATTTGATTCGTCATCCGGTTGATTCACTCATCTGGAAAATTTCAAATGCACAACACCATGAATTTGCAAAGGAACCAAGCAATGTTCGTCTTGCAATCTCAATCGATGGGTTTAACACTTTCAGTAATTTAAGTACTCGTCAGAGTTATTGGCCAGTTCTCAATGCGCCTTTAAGTCTTCCTCCGACATTATGCATGAGAAAGGAGTTCACATTGTTATCTTTGTTGATACCCGGGTCGAAGGCTCCCAGTGATGATATTGACATATTCTTAGCACTATTAATCGAAGAACTTAAAGAGTTATGGGATAAAGGTGTGACGACGTTCGATTCTCATAAGGGTGAAGAGTTCACACTTAAAGCAATGGTGATGTGGGCGATCCACGATCTTCCTGCTTATGGGACCTTGTCCGGTTGTAATGTTCATTGTTATTATGGATGTCCCATATGTGGGGAGGAAACTGCAGCCTGTTGGTTAAAACATAGTGGTAAGATGAGTTACACGGGTCATCGTAGATTTCTGCCAACCAGTCACCCTTTTAGGAATGACAAGTCTAACTTTTTGCCTGTCGGTCACGAGCGCAGAACGGCACCTATTCGACTTTCTGGTCAGCAAATTGAGGAGAAGGCGGTGCCTGAGACTGCGAGGAATAGGTACGTAGGCAAACACCCCCAGTTTGTAAACATGAAGCGTAAAGCTAGGGAGGATCCGAACGACCCTAGTAAAGCGAAGCCATGGTCCAGGCGATCAATATTTTTTTATATTCCGTATTGGAAAGATCATCGTGTAAGGCATATAATTGATGTTATGCACACAGAGAAGAATGTTGCAGAACATTTGATAGGAACATTTATGGGTGGATCTCATTCCAAAGATGGAGAGCGGGCTCGCCGAGATCTACAGTATATGAAAATAAAGAAGAGACTGTGGTTAAAAAATGATCCAACGACAGGAAGAATTCTATCCCCCCGACTGCTTTCACTTTGACTACTAGTGAGAAGAAGATCCTCTTAGACATGTTATTCAACTTGAAGATTCCAACCGGCTATTCTGGTAATTTATATAGGTTAGTAAGCTACCAAGCAAATGGCTTAAAACAGTGCAAGTCTCATGACTGTCACGTAATCATCCAATTAATCCGCTGTTATTTCGGCATTGCTTCTCTAAACACAAAGATCTCCGTCGGGTAATTATGAAAATCAGTTTGTGTTTTACCCTACTTTTTGCAAAACTGGCAAACCGAAGCCACATTAAAGCTGCGAAATCAACTTTAGCCGAGGTAGTTTGTGTATTAGAGAAATATTTTCCTCCGTCATTCTTCGATATCAGTATCCACCTGCTTGTGAATTTATGCGATGAAGCTTTATTATGTGGTCCCGTGAGGTATCGTTGGATGTATCCTTTTGAGCGCTTGATGAAAACCTTGAAAGATTATGAAAAGAATACACGGTATATTGGAGGGTCCATTACTGAAGAATACGTAACAGTGGAATCATCGATATACGCTAGGGAACATATGCCAGAACAAGAGGTGAGGAGGTATAATCCTCGTGGAGAATGAGCAATAGAGGAACCTGACGAGTTTGAGGACGAATTATCGTTTGGGAACCCTAAAGAGGCGAAACTCACAAACCTACAATACGAGATAGCAACTCGTCATGTCTTCGAATCGCAAGATGAAGTCCAAGACTGGAGAGAGTGAGTATCTACTGAATTCTTCTTCTTTGATTATATATATTTTTTATTTTATGATCTAAACTCTATAATTTTTCGGTAGGAAGTACGAGAACGAAATTGTCCAAAATCAAAAGAGAAATTGGACGACAACTGACTTTAGGGCATGGGTGTCAGAAGAGGTACTTTTCACATCTTATGTGTGCGGTTATTTATTCATGTGTGGTAAAAACATGCCCTAATACAAATTTATTAATAAATGCAGCTTCTAAAAAGAGGTGATGTCTCTTCCAGACTTGCACGCCTAGCAAAAGGTCCTAGTTTTCATGCGAAAGAGTTTAAGAAATTCCGCACCCACGATTTTGATTTCATTTCATATCCATATGAGGAAAAGCTTTTAACGCAAAACAGTGGAATGTCAATTTCTGCCTTGACCACATATATCGCTAGCAAAAGTGATAAAAATACAAAGAATACGGTGATAACCTATTATGGGATATTTCAACAAATCCTAGAACTTGATTACTTGGATTTCACAGAAATCGTATTCTTTTGTGATTAGGTAAAGGTGGAGGATACAACGAATGCTTGCAAAGTTGATCCCGACTCCAAACTTATTATGGTAGATTTATCAAAGCTAAAGACTAAAGACCGCATAGTCGACGAGCCTTTTATTTGCGCCTTTCAGAACGTAAAGAAGGTATTCTACTCGAAGTGCATAAACGATGGTAATTGGTCTATTGTTGTGCATGCACCAAAGGGTATGACTACTGAAGTAGACGCATTAAAGGCTCCAAAAGAGTTCCAGTAAGCTCTTGATGATAACCCTAATTTGAAGAATCTTTTAGTTGATTTAGAGGAAGATTGAGTATCAAAATATTATTTTATCCTCATGAATATTATTTGTATCCTATGATGATATTGACATTGTATTAGCACTTTACTTTAATTTATGAATTTCATCTACTTTTAAGTGTAATGCCCTACTATTTGTGCAAATGGTAGGTGATTTATCGGTTCTTTTGTTTAGAATATATATGTTTTCATTTATTTATTTCTATCGTTTGCCTTTAGAGGGCGAAGACCCGAAACAGCCCCCGAACGGCCTCGTGAGTGGCACCAACACCTCGCACGGGACCAATGTAACTCGTAGGAACTGACCGTGCGATCACAGGACCCCCTGTTTGAGAATACGACGATAATTTGAATATTTTTAGACTTAGGCTTAAAAACATCGTGTTAGTGGGTGAAAAGCCGAAACAACCCCCGAACGGCCCCGTGAGTGACACCAACACCTCGCATGGGACCAATGTAACTCGTAGGAACTGACCGCGCGATCACGGGACCCCCGGTTTGAGAATACGATGATAATTTGCATATTTCTAGACTTAGGCTTAAAAACATGGAGTTAGTGGGTGAAAACCCGAAACATCCCCTGAACGGCCCCGTGAGTGGCACCAACACATCGCATGGGACCAATCAATGACATGGTAAAAGATGCCTCTCAAGGGATCTCATTTGTATGCAACAATATTGTTGATTATAGAGGTGATCCAAATTGGTATGAGACTCATCTTCTGCTATAAGTTTTTGTCTTGACACTTTATAAATTTCTTTGATTATATAGGCGTCTTTGGAATGAAAGTTATTATAAGCTTTTGTATTGACACTTTATTAGAGGTTTTAGATTTGTGCTTGTGTTGGAACATTATTAGAGGTCAGAGATTCACAATTTCAAATTAAGCTCCTGTTATCATTTCGAGCATCTCTGACCACTAATTTCCTTATTGACCACCGCCAAAAATTTAAATGATATATTTTGTTAAATGATATATTTTGGGTACAAATTAAATGATATATTTTGTTAGATTGAGATTGTACCCTCCTATGATATATTTTATTCAAATAGTGAAATATCCAAATGAGGTAACACTCCTATTATATAGGTGGGATTCATCATACGCTATGATGCCTTTAGTGAAAAAATATAATGTAGAATTCATAATCCACTTAAGATAATCTATTACAAACAAAACCAGTATTTCCAATGAGTTTAGTGGCGCAGCCGCGGGACTTCCGGTTTGAGAATACGACGGTAATTTGCATATTTCTAGACCTAGGTATAAAAACATGGCATTAGAGGGTAAAAACTCGAAAAAACCCCCGAACGGCCCCGTGGGTGGCACCAACACCTCCCACGGGACCAATGTAACTCATAGGAACTGACCACGCAGCCGTGGTACTCCCGGTTTGAGAATACGACGGTAATTTGCATATTTCTAGACTTAGGCATAAAAACAAGGCGTTAGAGGGTGAAAACTCGAAATAGCCCCCGAACGGCCCCCTGGGTGGCACCAACACCTCCCACGGGACCAATGTAACTCGTAGGAACTGATCGCGCAGTCACGACACTCCCGGTTTGAGAATACGACGATAATTTTCATATTTCTAGACTTTAGCAAAACATGGCGTTAGAGGGTAAAAATTTTAAACAATCCCCGAATGGCCCCGTGGGTGGCACCAACACCTCCCACGGGACCTATGTAACTCGTAGGAACTGACCACACAGCCGCGACACTAACGATTTGAGAATACGACGTTAATTTGCATATTTCTAGACGTAAGCAAAACATGGCGTTAGAGGGTGAAAACTCGAAACAACTCCCGAACGGCCACGTGGGTGGCGCCAACACCTCCCACGGGACCAATGCAACTCGTAGGAACTGACCCCGCAGTTGCGGGTCTCCTGGTTTGAGAATACGACGATAATTTGCATATTTATAGACTTAGGCTTAAAAAACATGGCTTTAGATGGTGAAAACTCAAAACAGCCCCCGAACGGCCCCGTGAGTGGCACCAACACCTCTCACGGGATCAATGTAACTCGTAGGAACTGACCACGTATCCACGGTACTCCCGGTTTGAGAATACGATGGTAATTCGCATATTTCTAGACTTAGGCTTAAAAAGATGGCGTTAGATGGTGAAAAATCGAAACAACCCCGGGAGGGCCACGTGGGTGGCACCAACACCTCCCACGGGACCAATGTAACCCGTAGGAACTGACCCTGCAGTCGCGGTTCTCCCGGTTTGAGAATGCGATGATAATTTGCATATTTCAAGATTTAGGCTTAAAAACAAGGCGTTAGAGGGTGAAAATCCAAAACAGCCCCCGAACGGCCCCGTGGGTGGCACCAACACCACCCACAGGACCAATGTAACTCGTAGGAACTGACAGCGTATCCGCGGTACTCTTGATTTGAGAATACGACGGTAATTTGCATATTTCTAGACTTAGGCATAAAAATAAGGCGTTAGAGGGTGAAAACTTGAAACAGCCCCCGAACGGCCCCATGGGTGGCACCAACACCTCCCACAGGACCAATGTAACTCGTAGGAACTGACCGCGCAGCCCTGACACTCCCAATTTGAGAATGCGACGGTAATTTGCATATTTATAGACTTAAGCAAAACATGGCGTTAGAGGGTGAAAACTCGAAACAACCCCCGAACGGCCCTGTGGGTGGCACCAACACCGCCCACGGGACCAATGTAACTCATAGGAACTGACCCCGTAGTCGCGGGTCTCCTGGTTTGAGAATACGATGATAATTTGTATATTTCTAGACTTAGGCTTAAAAACATGGTGTTAGAGGGTGAAAACTCGAAATAGGCCCCGAACAACCCTGTGGGTTGCACCAACACCTCCCACGGGACCAATGTAACTCGTAGGAACTGACCCCCAGTTGCGGGTCTCTTGGTTCGAGAATACATCGAGAATTTGCATACTTCTAGACTTAGGCTTAAAAACATGGCGTTAGAGGGTGAAAACTCGAAACAGCCCCCGAACGGCCCCGTGGGTGGCACCAACACCTCCCACGGGACCAATGTAACTCGTAGGAACTGACCACGCTGCCACGGTATTCTCAGTTTGAGAATACGATGGTAATTTGCTTATTTCTAGACTTAGGCAGAAAAACATGGCTTCAGATGGTGAAAACTCGAAACAGCCCCCGAACAGCCCCGTGGGTTACACAAACACCTCCCACGGCACCAATGTAACTCGTAGGAACTGACCACGTAGCCGCGGTACATCCGGTTTGAGAATACGATGGTAATTTGCATATTTCTAGTCTTAGGCATAAAAATTAGGCGTTTGAGGGTGAAAACCCAAAACAACCCCCGAACGGCCCTGTGGGAGGCACCAACACCTCCCACGGGACCAATGTAACTAGTTGGAACTGACCGCGCAGCCGCGGCACTCCCGATTTGAGAATACGATGGTAATTTGCATATTTCTAAACTTACACTTAAAAACATGGTGACAGAGAATGAAAACACGAAACAACCCCTGAACGGCCCCGTGGGTGGCCCCAACACCTCCCACGGGACCAATGTGACTCGTAGGAAATGACCCCGTAGTCGCGGGTCTTTCGGTTTGAGAATACGACGATAATTTTCATATTTCTAGGCTTAGCCTTAAAAACATGGCGTTCGAGGGTGAAAACTCAAAACAGCCCCCGAACGTCCCCGTGGGTGGGACAAACTCCTCCCACGGGACCAATGTAACTCGTAGCAAATGATCGCGCAGCCTCGACACTCTCGATTTGAGAATACGACGGTAATTTGTATATTTCTAGACTTAGGCATAAAAACAAGGCGTTAGAGGGTGAAAACCCAAAACAGCCCCCGAACGGCCCCGTGGGTGGCACCAACACCACCCAGAGGACCAATTAACTCGTAGGAACTAACTGCGTGGCCGCGGTACTCCAGGTTTGAGAATACGATGATAATTTGCATATTTCTAGACTTAGGCATAAAAACAAGGCGTTAGAGGGTGAAAACTCGAAATAGCCCCCGAACGGCCCCCTAGGTGGCACCAACACCTCCCACGGGACCAATGTAACTCGTAGGAACTGACCGCGCAGTCGGGACACTCCCGGTTTGAGAATACGACGGTAATTTGCATATTTCTAGACTTAAGAAAAACATGGCGTTAGAGGGTAAAAACTCGAAACAACCCCCGAACGGCCCCGTGGGTGGCACCAACACCTCCCACGGGACCAATGTAACTCGTAGGAACTGACTGCGCAGTCGCGACACTCCCATTATAGAATACGACTGTAATTCGCATATTTCTAGACTTAAGCAAAACATGGCGTTAGAGGGTGAAAACTCGAAACACCCCCCGACCAGTCCCGTGGGTGGCACCAACACCTCCCACAGGACCAATATAACTCGAAGGAAATGACCGCGCAGCCGCGGCACTCCCGATTTGAGAATATGACGGTAATTTGCGTATTTCTAGACTTAAGCCAAACATGGCGTTAGAGAGTAAAAACTCGAAGTAACCCCCGAACGGCACCGTGGATGGTGCCAATACCTCCCACAGGACTAATGTAACTCGTAGGAACTGACCCCGCAGTTGCGGGTCTCCGGGTTTGAGTAGACGACAATAATTTGCAAATTTTTAGACTTAGGCTTAAAAAACATGGCGTTAGAGGGTGAAAACTCAAAACAGCCCCACGAACGGCCCCGTGAATGGCACCAACACCTCCCACGGGATCAATGTAACTCGTAGGAACTGACCACGTAGCCGCGGTACTCCCGGTTTGAGACTACGACGGCAATTTGCATATTTCTAGACTTAGGCTTAAAAACATGGCGGTAGATGGTGAAAAATCGAACCAACCCCCGAACGGCCACGTGGGTGGCACCAACACCTCCCACGGGACCAATGTAACTCGTAAGAACTTACCCCGCAGTGGAGGTTCTCCCGGTTCGAGAATACGATGATAATTTGCATATTTTTAGACATAGGCTTAAAAACAAGGCGTTAGAGGGTGAAAACTCGAAACAGCCCCCGAACAACCCCATGGGTGGCACCAACACCTCCCATAGGACCAATGTAACTCGTAGGAACTGAGCGCGCAGCATCGACACTCCCGGTTTGAGAATACGACGGTAATTTGCATATTTCTAGACATAAGCAAAACATAGCGTTAGAGTGTGAAACTCGAAACACCCCCCGACCAGCCCCGTGGGTGGCACCAACACCTCCCACAGGACCAATGTAACTCGTAGGAGCTGACCGCGAAGCCTCGGCACTCCCAATTTGACAATACGACGGTAATTTGCATATTTCTAGACTTAAGCAAAACATGGCGTTAGAGGGTGAAAACTCGAAACAACCCCCGAATGGCCCCGTGGGTGGCGCCAATACCTCCCACGGGACCAATGCAACTCGTAGTAACTGACCCCGCAGTTGCGGGTCTCCTCATTTGAGAATACGACGATAATTTGCATATTTTTAGACTTCGGCTTACAAAACATGGCGTTAGCGGGTGAAAACTCAAAACAGCCCGCGAACGGCCCCGTGAGTGGCACCAACACCTCCCACGGGATCAATGTAACTCATAGGAACTGACCACGTATCTGCAGTACTCCCAGTTTGAGAATACGATGGTAATTCGCATATTTCTAGACTTAGGTTTAAACACATGGCGTTAGATGGTGAAAAATCGAAACAACCCCCGAATGGCCACGTGGGTGGCACCAACACCTCCCACGGGACCAATGTAACCCGTAGGAACTGACCCACCAGTCGCGGTTCTCCCGGTTTGAGAATACGGTGATAATTTGCATATTTCTAGATTTAGGCTTAAAAACAAGGCGTTAGAGGGTGAAAATCTAAAAGAGCCCCCGAACGGCCTCGTGGGTGGAACCAACACCACCCATGGGACCAATGTAACTCGTAGGAACTGACAGCGCAGCCGCGGTACTGCCGATTTGAGAATACGACGGTAATTTGCATATTTCTAGACTTGTGCCTAAAAACAAGGCGTTAGAGGGTGAAAACTCGAACTAGCCCCCGAACGGCCCCCTGGGTTGCACCAACACCTCCCACGGGACCAATGTAACTCGTAGGAACCGACCACGCTATTGCGACACTCCCGGTTTGAGAATACGATGATAATTTCCATATTTCTAGACTTAAGCAAAACATGGCGTTATAGGGTAAAAACCCGAAACAACCCCTGAACGGCCCCGTAGGTGGCACCAACACCTCCCACGGGACCAATGTAACTCGTAAGAACTAACCCCGTAATCATGGTATTCTCGGTTTGAGAATATGACGATAATTTGCATATTCTAGACTTAGGCTTAAAAACATGGCGTTAGTGGGTGAAAACTCGAAACAAAACCCGAACGACCCCGTCGGTGGCACCAACACCTCCCACGGGACCAATGTAACTCATAGGAACAGACCCCACAATTGCGGGTCTCCTGATTTGAGAATACGACGATAATTTTTATATTTCTAGACTTAGGCTTAAAAACATTGCGTTAGAGGGTGAAAACTCGAAACCGCCCCCGAACGGCCCCGTGGGTGGCACCAACAGCTCCCACGGGACCAATGTAACTCGTAGAAACTAATCGCGCTGTCGCGACACTCCCGTTTTGAGAATACGACAGTAATTTCCATATTTCTAGACTTAAGCAAAACATGGCGTTAGAGGGTAAAAACCTGAAATAACCCCCGAACGGCCCCGTAGATGGCACCAACACCTCCCACGGGACCAATGTAACTCGTAAGAACTAACCCCGCAGTCATGGTATTCTCGGTTTGAAAATACAACGATAATTTGCATAGTCTAGACTTAGGCTTAAAAACATGGCGTTAGAGGGTGAAAACTCGAAACAAAACCCGAACGGCCCCGTGGGTGGCACCAACACCTCCCACGGGACCAATGTAACTGGTAGGAACAGACCCCGCAATCGCGGGTCTCCTGATTTGAGAATACGACGATAATTTGTATATTTCTAGACTTAGGCTTAAAAACATGTCGTTAGAGGTGAAAACTCGAAACCGCCCCCGAACGGCCCCGTGTGTGGCACCAACACCTCCCACGGGACCAATGTAACTCGTAGGAACTGATCGCGCTGTCGCGACACTCCCGGTTTGAGAATACGACGGTAATTTGCATATTTTTATACTTAAGCAAAACATGGCGTTAGAGGTTAAAAACTCGAAACACCCCCCGACTAGCCACGTGGGTGGCACAAACACCTACCACAGGACCAATGTAACTCGTAGGAATTGACCGCGCAGCCTCGGCACCCCCGATTTGAGAATACGACGGTAATTTGCATATTTCTAGACTTAAGCAAAACATGGTGTTAGAGGGTGAAAACTCGAAACAACCCCCGAACGGCCCCGTGAGTGGCGCCAACACCTCCCACGGGACTAATGCGACTTGTAGGAACTGACCCCGCAGTTGCGGGTCTCCTGGTTTGAGAATACGATGATAATTTTCATATTTCTAGACTTAGGCTTACAAAACATGGGGTTAGAGGGTGAATACTCAAAATAGCCCCCGAACGGCCCCGTGAGTGGCACCAACACCTCCCACGGGATCAATGTAACTCGTAGGAACTGACCACGTAGCAGCGGTACTCCCGGTTTGAAAATACGATGGTAATTTGCATATTTTTAGACTTAGGCTTAAAAACATGGCGTCAAATGGTGAAAATCGAAACAACCCCCGAACATCCACGTGGGTGGCACCAACACCTCCCACGGGACCAATGTAACTCATAGGAACTAACCCCGCAGTCGCGGTTCTCTCAGCTTGAGAATACGATGATAATTTGCATATTTTTAGATTTAGGCTTAAAAACAAGGCGTTAAAGGGTAAAAACTCGAAACAACCCCCAAACAGCCCCGTGGGTGGCACCAACACCTCCCATAGGTCCAATGTAACTCATAAGAACTCACCGCGTAGCCTTGAGACTCCCGGTTTGAGAATACGATGGTAATTTGCAATTTATAAACTTAGGCATAAAAACAAGGCGTTAGAGGGTGAAAAGTCAAAACAGCCCCCGAACGGACCCGTGGGTGGCACCAACACATCCCACAGGACCAATGTAAATCGTAGGAACTGATCATGCAGCCGCGGTACTCCCAGTTTGAGAATACGACGGTAATTTTCTTATTTCTAGACTTAGGCATAAAAACATGGCGTTAGTGGGTGAAAACTCAAAGCAGCCCCCGAACGGCCCCGTAAGTTACACCAACACCTCCCACGGCACCAAAGTAACTCGTAGGAACAGACCACGTAGCCGCGGTACATCCGGTTTGAGAATATGACGGTAATTTGCGTATTTCTAGACTTAGGCATGAAAACAACGCATTAGAGGATGAAAATTCAAAACAGCCCCCGAACGGCGTCGTGGGTGGCACCAACACCTCCCACGGGACCAATGTAAATCTTAGGAACTGAACTCGCAGTCGCGGGTCTCCCGGTTTGAGAATACGACGGTAATTTGCATATGTCTAGAATTAGGCTTAAAAACATTGCGTTAGAGGGTGAAAACCAAAAATAGCACCGGAATGGCCCCGTGAGTGGCCCCAACACCTCACACGTGACCAATGTAACTCGTAGGTACTGACCCCGCAGTCGCGGGTCACCCGGTTTGCGAATAAGATGATAATTTGCATATTTCTAGACTTCGGCTTAAAAACATGGCGTAAGAGGGGGAAACTCGGAATAGCCCCCGAATGGCCCCGTGGGTGGCACCAACACCTCCCACGGGACCATTATAACTCGTAAGAACTGAACCCGCAGTCGCTGTATTCTCGGTTTGAAAATACGACGACAATTTGCATATTTCTAGACTTAAGCTTAAAAACATGGCGTTAGAGGGTGAAAACTCGAAACAGCCCCCGAACGGCCCCGTGGGTGGCACCAACACCTCCCACGGGACCAATGTAACTCGTGGCAACTGACCGTGCAACCGCGACACTCCCGATTTGAGAATACGACGGTAATTTGCATATTTCTAGACTTACGCATAAAAATAAGGTGTTTGAGGGTGAAAACCCAAAACAGCCCGCGAACGGCACCGTGGGTGGCACCAACACCTCCCACGGGACCAATGTAACTCGTAGGAACTGACTGCATAGTCGCAGTACTCTCGGTTTGAGAATACGACGGCCATTTGCATATTTCTGGACTTAGGCATAAAAACAAGGCGGTAGAGGGTAAAAAATCGAAATAGCCCCCGAACGGCCCCGTGGGTGGCACAACACCACCCACGGGATCAATGTAACTCGTAGGAACTGACCACGTATCCGTGGTACTCCCAGTTTGAGAATACGATGGTAATTCGCATATTTCTAGACTTAGGTTTAAAAACATGGTGTTAGATGGTGAAAAATCGAAACAACACCTGAATGGCCACGTGGGTGGCACCAACACCTCCCACGGGACCAATGTAACCCGTAGGAACTGACCCACGAGTCGCGGTTCTCCCAGTTTGAGAATACGATGATAATTTGCATATTTCTAGATTTAGGCTTAAAAACAAGGCGTTAGAGGGTGAAAATCTAAAACAGCCCCCGAACGGCCCCGTGGGTGGAACCAACACCACCCACGGGACCAATGTAACTCGTAGGAACTGACAGCGCAGTCGCAGTACTCCCGGTTTGAGAATACGACGGTAATTTGCATATTTCTAGACTTAGGCATAAAAACAAGGCGTTAGACTGTGAAAACTCGAAATAGCCCCCGAACGGCCCCCTGGGTGGCACCAACACCTCCCACGGGACCAATGTAACTCGTAGGAACTGACCGCACAGTCGCGACACTCCCGGTTTGAGAATACGACGATAATTTCCATATTTCTAGACTTAAGCAGAACATGGCGTTAGAGGGTAAAAACCCGAAACAACCCACGAACGGCCCCGTAGGTGGCACCAACACCTCCCATGGGACCACTGTAACTCGTAAGAACTAACCCCGCAGTCATGGTATTCTCGGTTTGAGAATATGACGATAATTTGCATATTCTAGACTTAGGCTTAAAAAAATGGCGTTAGAGGGTGAAAACTCGAAACAAAACCCGAACGGCCCCGTGGGTGGCACCAACACCTCCCACGGGACCAATGTAACTATAGGAACAGACCCCACAATCGCGGGTCTCCTGATTTGAGAATACGACGATCATTTGTATATTTCTAGACTTAGGCTTAAAAACATGGCGTTAGAAGGTGAAAACTCGAAACCGCCTTCGAACGGCCCCGTGGGTGGCACCAACACCTCCCACGGGTCCAATGTAACTCGTAGGAACTAATCGCGCTGTCGCGACACTCCCGTTTTGAGAATACGATGGTAATTTCCATATTTCTAGACTTAAGCAAAACATGGCGTTAGAGGGTGAAAACCCGAACGGCCCCGTAGGTGGCCCAAAACACCTCCCACGGGACCAATGTAACTCGTAAGAACTAACCCCGCAGTCATGGTATTCTCGGTTTGAGAATACGACGATAATTTGCATATTCTATACTTAGGCTTAAAAACATGGCGTTAGAGGGTGAAAACTCGAAACAAAACCCGAACGGCCCCGTGGGTGGCACCAACACCTCCCACGGGACCAATGTAACTGGTAGGAACAGACCCCGCAATCGCGGGTCTCCTGATTTGAGAATACGACGATAATTTGTATATTTCTAGACTTAGGCTTAAAAACATGGCGTTAGAGGTGAAAACTCGAAACCGCCCCCGAACGGCCCCGTGGGTGGCACCAACACCTCCCACGGGACCAATCTAACTCGTAGGAACTGATCGCGCTGTCGCGACACTACCGGCTTGAGAATAAGACGGTAATTTGCATATTTTTATACTTAAGCAAAACATGGCGTTAGAGGTAGAAAACTCGAAACACCCCCCGACCAGCCACGTGGGTGGCACCAACACCTCCCACAGGACCAATGTAACTCGTAGGAAGTGACCGCGCAGCCTCGGCACTCCCGATTTGAGAATACGACGGTAATTTGCATATTTCTAGACTTAAGCAAAACATGGCGTTAGCGGGTGAAAACTCGAAGCAACCCCCGAACGGCCCCGTGGGTGGTGCCAACACCTCCCACGGGACTAATGCAACTTGTACGAACTGACCCCGCAGTTGCGAGTCTCCTGGTTTGAGAATACGATGATAATTTGCATATTTCTAGACTTAGGCTTACAAAACATGGCGTTAGAGGGTGAATACTCAAAACAGCCCCCGAACGGCCCCGTGAGTGGCACCAACACCTCCCACGGGATCAATGTAACTCGTAGGAACTGACCACGTAGTAGCGGTACTCCTAGTTTGAAAATATGATGGTAATTTGCATATTTCTAGACTTAGGCTTAAAAACATGGCGTTAGATGGTGAAAATCGAAACAACCCTCGAACGGCCACGTGGGTGGCACCAACACCTCCCACGGAATCAATTTAACTCATAGGAACTGACCCCGCAGTCGCGGTTCTCCCGGCTTGAGAATATGATGATAATTTGCATATTTCTAGATTTAGGCTTAAAAACAAGGCGTTAAAGGGTAAAAACTCGAAA
Source organism: Sambucus nigra (assembly GCA_949130495.1). Taxonomy (NCBI): domain Eukaryota; kingdom Viridiplantae; phylum Streptophyta; class Magnoliopsida; order Dipsacales; family Adoxaceae; genus Sambucus; species Sambucus nigra. Next base: position 548,974,879 of record OX422215.1, read on the forward strand.
CAGCCCCCGAACAGCCCCGTGTGTGTCACCCACACCTCCCATAGGTCCAATGTAACTCATAGGAACTGACCGCGCAGCCTCGACACTCCCGATTTGAGAATACGACGGTAATTTGCAATTTATAAACTTAGGCATAAAAAAAAGGCGTTAGAGGGTGAAAACTCGAAACAGCCCCCGAACGGCCCCGTGGGTGGCACCAACACCTCCTACAGGACCAATGTAAATCGTAGGAACTTACCATGCAGCCGCGGTACTCCCAGTTTGAGAATACGACGATAATTTCCTTATTTCTAGACTTAGGCATAAAAACGTGGCGTTAGTGGGTGAAAACTCGAAACTGCCCCCGAACGGCCCCGTGGGTTACACCAACACCTCCCACGGCACCAAAGTAACTCGTAGGAACAGACCACGTAGCCGCGGTACATCTGGTTTGCGAATATGACGGTAATTTACGTATTTCTAGACTTAGGCATAAAAATAAGGCATTAGAGGATGAAAACTCAAAACAGCCCCCGAACGGCCTTGTGGGTGGCACCAACACCTCCTACGGGACCAATGTAAATCGCAGGAACTGACCTCCCAGTCGCGGGTCTCCCGGTTTGAGAATACGACGGTAATTTGCATATGTCTAGACTTAGGCTTAAAAACATGGCGTTAGAGGGTGAAAACCCAAAACAGCACCGGAACGGCCCGTGGGTGGCCCCAACACCTCCCACGTGACCAATGTAACTCGTAGGTACTGACCCCACAGCCGCGGGTCACCCGGTTTGTGAATAAGACGATAATTTGCATATTTCTAGACTTCGGCTTAAAAACATGGCGTTAAAGGGGGAAACTCGAAAAATCCCCCGAATGGCCCCGTGGGTGGCACCAACACCTCACACGGGACCAATGTAACTCGTAAGAAGTGACCCCGCAGTCGCTGTATTCTCGGTTTGAAAATATGACGATAATTTGCATATTTCTAGACACAGGCATAAAAACATGGCTTTAGAGGGTGAAAACTCGAAACATCCCCCTAAGGGCCCCGTGGGTGTCACCAACACCTCCCACGGGACCAATGTAACTCGTGGCAACTGACCGCGCAGCCGTGACACTCCCGGTTTGAGAATACGACGGTAATTTGCATATTTCTAGACTTACGCATAAAAATAAGGCGTATGAGGGTGAAAACCCAAAACATCCCGCGAACGGCACCGTGGGTGGCACCAACACCTCCCACGGGACCAATGTAACTCGTAGGAACTGCCTGCATAGCCGCAGTACTCTCGGTTTTAGAATACAACGGCCATTTGCATATTTCTCGTCTTAGGCATAAAAATAAGGCGTTAGAGGGTAAAAAATCGAAATAGCCCGCGAACGGCCCCGTGGGTGGCACGAACACCACCCACGGGACCAATGTAACTCGTAGGAACTGACTGCGTAGCCGCGGTACTCCCGGATTGAGAATACGATGGTAATTTGCATATTTCTAGACTTAGGCATAAAAACAAGGCGTTAGAGGGTGAAAACTCGAAATAGCCGCCGAACGGCCCCTTGGGTGCCACCAACACCTCCCACGGGACCAATGTAACTCGTAGGAACTGATCGCGCAGTTGCGACTCTCCCGGTTTGAGAATACGATGATAATTTTCATGTTTCTAGACTTAAGCAAAACATGGCGTTAGAGAGTGAAAACTCGAATCAACCCCCGAACGGCCCCGTGGGTGGCACCAACACCTCCCACGGGACCAATGTAACTCTTAAGAACTGACTCCACAGTCGCGGTATTCTCGGTTTAAGAATACGACGATAATTTGCATATTTCTAGACTTAGGCTTAAAAACTTGGCGTTAGAGGGTGAAAACTCGAAACAGCCCCCGAATGGCCCCGTGGGTGGCGCCAACACCTCCCACAGGACCAATGTAACTCGTAGGAACTGACAGCGTAGCCGCGGCACTCCCGGTTTGAGAATACGACGGTAATTTGCATATTTGTAGACTAAATCAAAACATGGCTTTAGAGGCTGAAAACTCAAAACAACCCCCGAACGGCCCCGTGGGTGGCACCAACACCTCCCACGGGATTAATGTAACTTGTAGGAACTGACCACACAGCCACGGTACTCCCAGTTTTAGAATACGACAGTAATTTGCTTATTTCTAGACTTAGGCATAAAAACATGGCGTTAGAGGGTGAAAACTCGACTTAGCCGCCGAACGGCCCCGTGGGTGGCACCAACACCTCCCACGGGACGAATGTAACTCATGGCAACTGACCGCGCAGCCGTGACACTCCCGGTTTGAGAATACGACGGTAATTTGCATATTTCTAGACTTACGCATAAAAATAAGGTATTTGAGGGTGAAAACCCAAAACAGCCCGCGAACGGCACCGTGGGTGGCACCAACACCTCCCACGGGACCAATGTAACTCGTAGGAACTGATTGCATAGCCTCCGTACTCTCGATTTGAGAATACGATGGTCATTTGCACATTTCTACACTTAGACATAAAAACAAGGCATTAGAGGGTAAAAAATCGAAATAGCCCCCGAACGGCCCCTTGGGTGGCACCAACACCACCCACGGGAACAATGTAACTCGTAGGAACTGACTTCGTAGCCGCGGTATTCCCGGTTTGAGAATACAACGGTAATTTCCATATTTCTAGACTTAAGCCAAACATGGCGTTAGAGGGTAAAAACCCGAACGACCCTGTAGGTGGCCCCAACACCTCCCACGGGACCAATGTAACTCGTAACAACTAACCCCGCAGTCATGGTATTCTCGGTTTGAGAATACGACGATAATTTGCATATTCTAGACGTAGGATTAAAAACATGGCGTTAGAGGGTGAAAACTCGAAACAAAACCCGAACGACCCCATGGGTGGCACCAACACCTCCCACGGGACCAATGTAACTCGTAGGAACAGACCCCGCAATCGCGGGTCTCCTGATTTGAGAATACGAAGATAATTTGTATATTTCTAGACATAGGCTTAAAAACATGGCGTTAGAGGGTGAAATCTCGAAACCGCCCCCGAACGGCCCCGTGGGTGGCACCAACACCTCCCACGGGACCAATCTAACTCGTAGGAACTGATCGCGCTGTCGCGACACTCCTGGTTTGAGAATACGACGGTAATTTGCATATTTATAGACTTAAGCAAAACATGGCGTTAGAGGTTGAAAACATGAAACACCCCCCGACCAGCCACGTGGGTGGCACCAACACCTCCTACAGGACCAATGTAACTCGTAGGAACTAACCGCCCATCCTCGGTACTCCCAATTTGAGAATACGACGGTAATTTGCATATTTCTAGACATAAGCAAAACATGGCGTTAGAGGGTGAAAACTCGAACAACCTCTGAACGGCCCCGTGGGTGGCGCCAACACCTCCCGCGGGACTAATACAACTTGTAGGAACTGACCCCGCAATTGCGGGTCTCCTGGTTTGAGAATAAGATGATAATTTGCATATTTCTAGACTTAGGCTTACAAAACAAGGCATTAGAGGGTGAAAACTCAAAACAGCCCCCGAACGGCCCCGTGAGTGGCACCAACACCTCCCACGGGATCAATGTAACTCGTAGGAACTGACCACGTAGCAGCGGTACTCCCGATTTGAAAACACGATGGTAATTTGCATATTTCTAGACTTAGGCTTAAAAACATGGCGTTAGATGGTGAAAATGGAAACAACCCCCGAACGGCCACGTGGGTGGCACCAACACCTCACACGGGACCAATGTAACTCATAGGAACTGACCCCGCAGTCGCGGTTCTCCCGGCTTGAGAATACGATGATAATTTGCATATTTCTAGATTTAGGCTTAAAAATAAGGCGTTAAAGGGTAAAAACTCGAAACAGCCCCCGAACAGCCCCGTCTGTGGCACCAACACCTCCCATAGGTCCAATGTAACTCGTAGGAACTGACCGCGCAGCGGCATAAAAACAAGGCGTTAGAGGGTGAAAACTCGAAACAGCCCCCGAACGGCCCCGTGAGTGGCACCAACACTTCCCACAGGACCAATGTAAATCGTAGGAACTGACCATGCAGCCGCGGTACTCCTAGTTTGAGAATACGGCGGTAATTTGCTTATTTCTAGACTTAGGCATAAAAACATGGCGTTAGTGGGTGAAAACTCGAAACAGCCCCCGAACGGCCCCGTGGGTTACACCAACACCTCCCACGAGATCAATGTAACTCGTAGGAACTGACCACGTAGCAGCGGTACTCCCGATTTGAAAATACGATGGTAATTTGCATATTTCTAGACTTAGGCTTAAAAACATGGCGTTAGATGGTGAAAATCGAAACAACCCCTGAACGGCCACGTGGGTGGCACCAACACCTCCCACGGGACCAATATAACTCATAGGAACTGACCCCGCAGTCGTGGTTCTCCCGGCTTGAGAATACGATGATAATTTGCATATTTCTAGATTTAGGCTTAAAAACAAGGCGTTAAAGGGTAAAAACTCGAAATAGCCCCCGAACAGCCCCGTGTGTGGCACCAACACCTCCCATAGGTCCAATGTAACTCGTAGGAACTGACCGCGCATCCTCGACACTCTCGGTTTGAGAATACAACGGTAATTTGCAATTTATAAACTTAGGCATAAAAACAAGGCGTTAGAGGGTGAAAACTCAAAACAGCCTTCGAACGGCCCCGTGAGTGGCACCAACACCTCCCACGGGACCAATGTAAATCGTAGGAACTGACCATGCTGCCGCGGTACTCCCAGTTTGAGAATACGACGGTAATTTGCTTATTTCTAGACTTAGGCATAAAAACATGGCGTTAATGGGTGAAAACTTGAAACAACCCCCGAACGGCCCCGTGGGTTACACCAACACCTTCCACGGCACCAAAGTAACTCATAGGAACTGACCACGTAGCCGCGGTACATCCGGTTTGAGAATATGACGGTAATTTGCGTATTTTTAGACTTAGGCATAAAAACAAGTCATTAGAGGATGAAAACTCAAAACAGCTCCCGAACGGCCTCGTGGGTGGCACCAACACCTCCCACGGGACCAATGTAAATCGTAGGAACTGACCTCGCAGTCGCGGGTCTCCCGGCTTGAGAATATGACGGTAATTTGTATATGTCTAGACTTAGGCTTAAAAACATGGCGTTAGAGGGTGAAAACCCAAAACAGCACCGGAACGGCCCCGTGGGTGGCCCCAACACCTCCCACGTGACCAATGTAACTCGTAGGTACTGACCCCACAGCCGCGGCTCAGTCGGTTTACGAATAAGACGATAATTTGTATATTTCTAGACTTAGGCTTAAAAACATGGCGTTAGAGGGGGAAACTCGAAACAGCCCCCGAATGGCCCCGTGGGTGGCACCAACACCTCCCACGGGACCAATGTAACTCGTAAGAACTGACCCCACAGTCGTTGTATTCTCAGTTTGAAAATACGATGATAATTTGCATATTTCTAGACTTAGGCTTAAAAACATGGCGTTAGAGGGTGAAAACTCGAAACAGCCCCCGAACGGCCCCGTGGGTGGCACCAACACCTCCCACGGGACCAATGTAACTCGTGGCAACTGACCGCGCAGCCGCGACGCTCCCTGTTTGAGAATTCGACGGTAATTTGTATATTTCTAGACTTACGCATAAAAATAAGGCATTTGAGGGTGAAAACCCAAAACAGCCCGCGAACGGCACCGTGGGTGGCACCAACACCTCCCACGGGACCAATGTAACTCGTAGGAACTGACTGCATAGCCGCGGTACTCTCGGTTTGAGAATATGACGATCATTTGCACATTTCTAGACTTAGGCATAAAAACAAGGCGTTGGAGGGAAAAAAATCGAAATAGCCCCCGAACGGCCCCGTGGGTGGCACCAACACCACCCACGGGACTAATGTAACTCGTAGGAACTGACTTCGTAGCCGCGGTACTCCCGGTTTGAGAATACTACGGTAATTTCCATATTTCTAGACTTAAGCAAAACATGGCGTTAGAGGGTAAAAACCCGAACGGCCCTGTAGGTGGCCCCAACACCTCCCACGGGACCAATGTAACTCGTAAGAACTAACCCCGCAGTCATGGTATTCTCGGTTTGAGAATACGACGATAATTTGCATATTGTAGACTTAGGCTTAAAAATATGGCGTTAGAGGGTGAAAACTCGAAACAAAACCCAAACGGCACCGTGGGTGGCACCAACACCTCCCACGGGACTAATGTAACTCGTAGGAACACACCCCACAATCGCGGGTATCCTGATTTGAGAATACGACGATAATTTGTATATTTCTAGACTTAGGTTTAAAAATATGGCGTAAGAGGGTGAAAACTCGAAACCGCCCCCGAACGGCCCCGTGGGTGGAACCAACACCTCCCACGGGACCAATGTAACTCGTAGGAACTGATCGCGCTGTCGTGACACTCCCGGTTTGTGAATACGACGGTAATTTGCATATTTCTAGACTTAAGCAAAACATGGCGTTAGAGGTTGAAAACTCGAAACTCCCCCCGACCAGCCACGTGGGTGGCACCAACACCTCCCACAGGACCAATGTAACTCGTAGGAACTGACCGCGCAGCCTCGGCACTCCCGATTTGAGAATACGACTGTAATTTGCATATTTCTAGACTTAAGCAAAACATGGCGTTAGAGAGTGAAAACTCAAAACAGCCCCCGTGAGTTGCACCAAAACCTCCCACGTGATCAATGTAACTCGTAGGAACTGACCACGTAGCAGCGGTACTCCCGGTTTGAAAATACGATGGTAATTTGCATATTTCTAGACTTAGGCTTAAAAACATGGCGTTAGATGGTGAAAATCGAAACAACCCCCGAACGGCCATGTGGGTGGCACCAACACCTCCCACGGGACCAATGTAACTCATTGGAACTGACCCCGCAGTCGCGGTTCTCCCGTCTTGAGAATACGATGATAATTTATTCATTTCTATATTTAGGCTTAAAAACAAGGCGTTAAAGGGTAAAAACTCGAAACAGCCCCCGAACAGCCCTGTGTGTGGCAGGAACACCTCCCATAGGTCCAATGTAACTCGTAGGAATTGTCCGCGCAGCCTCGACACTCCCGGTTTAAGAATATGAAGGTAATTTGCAATTTATAAACTTAGGCATAAAAATAAGGCGTTAGAGGGTGAAAACTCGAAACAACCCCCGAACGGCCCCGTGGGTGGCACCAACACCTCCCACAGGACCAATGTAAATCGTAGGAACTGACCATGCAGCCGCGGTAATCCCAGTTTTAGAATACGATGGTAATTTTCTTATTTCTAGACTTAGGCATAAAAACATGGCGTTAGTGGGTGAAAACTCGAAACAGCCCCCGAACGGCCCCGTGGGTTACACCTACACCTCCCACGGCACCAAAGTAACTCAAAGGAACTGACCACGTAGCCACGGTACATCCGGTTTGAGAATATGACGGTAATTTGCATATTTCTAGACTTAGTCATAAAAACAAGGCATTAGAGGATGAAAACTCAAAACAGCCCCCGAACGGCCTCGTGGGTGGCACCAACACCTCCCACGGGACCAATGTAAATCGTAGGAACTGACCTCGCAGTCGCGGGTCTCCCGGTTTGAGAATACGACGGTAATTTGCATATGTCTAGACTTAGGCTTAAAAACATGGCGTTAGAGGATGAAAACCCAAAACAGCACCGGAACGGCCCCGTGGGTGGCCCCAACACCTCCCACGTGACCAATGTAACTCGTAGGTACGGACCCCGCAGCTGCGGGTCACTCGGTTTGTGAATAAGACGATAATTTGCATATTTCTAGACTTAGGCATAAAAATAAGGCGTTAGAGGGTGAAAACCAAAAATAGCCCCCGAACGGCCCCGTGGGTGGCACCAACACCTCCCACGGGACCAATGTAACTCGTAGGAACTGACCCCGTAGTCGCGGGTCTCCTGGTTTGAGATCACGGCATTAATTTGCATATTTTTGGACTTAGGCTTAAAAACCGGGCTTTAGAGGGTGAAAACTCGAAACATCCCCTGAACGGCCCCGTGGGTGGCACCATCACCTCCCACGGGACCAATGTAACTCGTGGCAACTGACCGCGCAGCCGCGGCACTTCCGGTTTGAGAATACGATGGTAATTTGCATATTTATAGACTTACGCATAAAAATAAGGCATTTGAGGGTGAAAACCCAAAATAGCCCGCGAACGGCACCGTGGGTGGCACCAACACCTCCCACGGGACCAATGTAACTCGTAGGAACTGACTGCATAGCCGCAGTACTCTCGATTTGAGAATACGATGGTCATTTGCACATTTCTAGACTTAGGCATAAAAATAAGGCGTTAGAGGGTGAAAACCCAAAACAGCCCCCGAACGGCCCCGTGGGTGGCACCAACACCACCCACAGGACCAATGTAACTCGTAGGAACTGACTGCGTAGCCGCGGTACTCCCGGATTGAGAATACGACGGTGATTTGTATATTTCTAGACTTAGGCATAAAAACAAGGCGTTAGAGGGTGAAAACTCGAAATAGCCCCCGAACGGCCTCGTGGGTGGCACCAACACCTCCCACGGGACCAATGTAACTCGTAGGAACTGACCGCGCAGTTGCGACTCTCCCGGTTTGAGAATACAACGATAATTTGCATGTTTCTAGACTTAAACAAAACATGACGTTAGAGGGTGAAAACTCGAATCAACCCCCGAACGGCCCCGTGGGTGGTACCAACACCTCCCACGGGACCAATGTAACTCGTAAGAACTGACTCCATAGTCGCGGTATTCTCAGTTTAAGAATACGACGATAATTTGCATATTTCTAGACTTAGGCTTAAAAACTTGGCGTTAGAGGGTGAAAACTCGAAACAGCTCCCGAACGGCCCCGTGGGTGGCGCCAACACCTCCCACAGGACCAATGTAACTCGTAGGAACTGACCGCGCAGCCGCCTAACTCCCGGTTTGAGAATACGATGGTAATTTGCATATTTCTAGACTTAAGAAAAACATGGCTTTAGAGGCTGAAAACTCAAAACAACCCCCGAACGGCCCCGTGGGTGGCACCAACACCTCACACGGGATTAATGTAACTCGTAGGAACTGACCCCACAGCCACGGTACTCCCAGTTTTAGAATACGACAGTAATTTGCTTATTTCCAGACTTAGGCATAAAAACATGGCGTTAGAGGGTGAAAACTCGACTTAGCCGCCGAACGGCCCCGTGGGTTACACCAAAACCTCCCACGACACCAATGTAACTTGTAGGAACTGACCACGTAGCCAGGGTACATCCGATTTGAGAATACGATGGTAATTTGCATATTTCTAGACTTAGGCATAAAAACAAGGCGTTAGAGGATGAAAACTCGAAACAGCCCCCGAACGGCCCCGTGGGTGGCACCAACACCTCCCACGGGACCCATGTAAATCGTAGGAACTGACCTAGCAGTCTCGGGTCTCCTGGTTTTAGAATATGATAGTAATTTGCATATGTTTAGACATAGACTTAAAAAATGGCGTTAGAGGGTGAAAACCAAAAATAGCCCCCGAACGGCCCCGTGGGTGGCACCAACACCTCTCACGTGACCAATGTAATTCGTAGGTACTGACCCCGTAGCCGTGGGTCTCCCGATTTGAGAATAAGACAATAATTTGCATATTTCTAGACTTAGACTTAAAAATAAGGCGTTAGAGGGTGCAAACTCGAACCAGCCCCCGAATGGCCCCGTGGGTGGCACCAACACCTCCCACGGGACCAATGTAACTCGTAGGAACTCACCCCGTAGTCGCGGGTCTCCCGATTTGAGAATATGACGTTAATTCGCATATTTCTAGACTTAAGCTTAAAAACATGGCGTTAGAGGGTGAAAACTTAAAACAGCCCCCGAACGGCCCCGTGGGTGGCACCAACACCTCCCACAGGACCAATGTAACTCGTAGGAACTGACCGTGCAACCGCGACACTCCCGGTTCGAGAATACGACGATAATTTGCATATTTCTAGACTTAAGCATAAAAATAAGGCGTTTGAGGGTGAAAACCTAAAACATCCCCCAAACGGCCCCGTGGGTGGCACCAACACCTCCCACGGGACCAATGTAACTCGTAGGAACTGACTGCGTAGCCGCAATACTCACGGTTTGACAATACGACGTTCATTTGCATATTTCTAGATTTAGGCTCAAAAACATAGCGTTAGAGGGTGAAAACTCGAAACAGCCCCCGAACGGCCCCGTGGGTGGCACCAACACCTCCCACGGGACCAATGTAACTCGTATGAACTGACCACACAGCCGCGGTACTCCCAGTTTGAGAATACGAGGGTAATTTGCTTATTTCTAGACTTAGGCAATAAAAATGGCATTAGAGTGTGAAAACTCGAAACAACCCCCGAACGGCCCTGTGGGTTACACCAACACCTCCCACGGCACCAATATAACTCGTAGGAACTGACCACGTAGCCGTGGTATATCCGGTTTGAGAATACGATAATAATTTGCATATTTCTAGACTTAGGCATAAAAACAAGGCGTTAGAGGATGAAAACTCAAAACAGCCCCCGAACGGCCCCGTGGGTGGCACTAACACCTCCCACGGGACCAATGTAACTCGTAGGAACTGACCGCGCAGCCGCGCCACTCCTGGTTTCAGAATACGATGATAATTTTCTTATTTCTAGACTTACGCTTGAAAACATGGCGTTAGAGGTTGAAAACTCGAAATAACCCCCGAACGGCCCCATGGGTGGCTCCAAAACCTCCCACGCGACCAATGTAACTCGTAGGAACTGACCCCGCAGTCCCGGTATTCCCAATTTGAGAATACGACAATAATTTGCATATTTTTAGATTTAGGGTTAAAAACATGGCGTTAGAGGGTGAAAATTCGAAACAGCCCCCGAACGGCCCCGTGGGTGGCACCACCTCCCACAGGAGGAATTTAACTCATAGGAACTGACCGCGCAGCCGTGACACTCCCGGTTTGAGAATACAACGGTAATTTGCATATTTCTAGACTTACGCATAAAAATAAGGCGTTTGAGGGTGAAAACCCAAAACAACCTGCGAACGGCCTCGTGGGTGGCACCAACACCTCCCACGGGACCAATGTAACTCGTGGTAATGGAACCATTAGCTGCGGGTCTCCCGGTTTTAGAATACGATGATAATTTGTATATTTCTAGACTTAGGCTTAAAAAACATGGCGTTTGAGGGTGAAAACTCGAAACAGACCGCGAACGGCCCCTCGGGTGGCACCAACACCTCCCACGTGATCAATGTAACTCGTAGGAACTAACCACGCAGCTGTCGTACGCTCGGTTTGAGAATACGACGGTAATTTTCATATTACTAGACTTAGGCATAAAAACATGGCATTAGAGGGTGAAAACTCGAAACAGCCCCCGAACGGCCCCATGGGTTACACCAACACCGCCCACGACACCATTGTAACTTATAGGAACTGATCACGTAGCCGCGGTACTCCCGGTTTGAGAATACGACGGTAATTTTCATATTTCTAGGCTTAAGCCAAAAAATAAGGCGTTTCAGGGTGAAAACCCAAAACAGACCCCGAACGGCCCCGTGGGTGGCACCAACACCTCCCACGGGACCAATGTAACTCGTAGGAACTGACTGCGTAGCCCCAGTACTCCCGGTTTGATAATACGACGGTCATTTGGTTATTTTTAGACTTAGGCATAAAAACAAGGCGTTAGAGGGTGAAAACTTGAAACAACCCTCAAACGGCCCCGTGGGTGGCATCAACACCTCCCACGGGACCAACGTAACTCGTAGGAACTGACCCCACAGTCGCGGTATTCTCGATTTGAAAATATGATGATAATTTTCATATTTCTAGACTTAGGCTTAAAAACATGGCGTTAGAGGGTGAAAACTCGAAACAGCCCCTAAACGGCCCCGTGGGTGGCACCACCTCCCAAAGGAAAAATGTAACTCATAGGAACTGACCTCGCAGCCGCGACACTCCCGGATTGACAATACGACGGTAATTTGCATATATCTAGACTTAAGCAAAACATGGCGTTAGAGGGTGAAAACTCGAAACAACCCTCGAACGGCCCCGTGGGTGGCACCAACACCACCCACGGGACCAATGTAACTTGCAGGAACTGACCCCTTAGTTGCGGGTCTCCAGGTTTGAGAATACAATGATAATTTGCATATTTCTAGACTTAGGCTTAAAAAACATGGCGTTAGATGGTGAAAGCTCAAAACAGACCCCGAACGGCCCCGTGGGTAGCACCAACACCTCCCACGGGACCAATGTAACTCGTACGAACTGACAGCATAGCCGCAGTACTCCCGATTAGAGAATAAGACGATCATTTGCATATTTCTAGACTTAGGCATAAAAATAAGGTGTTAGAGGAAAAAACTCAAAACAGCCCCCAAACGGCCCGTGGCTGTCACCAACACCTCCCACGGGACTAATGTAACTCGTAGGAACTGACCGCGCAGTTGCGACACTCTCGGTTTGAGAATACGACGGTAATTTTCATATTTATAGACTTAAGAAAAACATGGCATTAGAGGGTAAAAACTCAAAACAACCCCCGAACGGCCCCGTGGGTGGCACCAAAACCTCCCACGAGACCAATGTAACTCGTAGGAACTGACCTCGCAGTCGCGGTATTCCCGATTTGAGAATACGACGATAATTTTCATGTTTCTAGACTTAGGGTTAAAAATATGGCGTTAGTGGGTGAAAATTCGAAACAGCCCCCGAACGGCCCCGTGGGTGGCACCACCTCCCACAGGACCAATGTAACTCGTAGGAACTGACCGCACAGCCCCGACACTCCTGGTTTGAGAATACAACGATAATTTGAATATTTCTAGACTTAATCCAAACATGGCGTTACAGGGTGCAAACTTGAAACAACCCCCGAATGGCCCCGTGGGTGGCACCAACACCTCCCACGGGACCAATATAACTCGTAGGAACTGACCCCACAGTCGCGGTATTCTCGATTTGAAAATATGATGATAATTTGCATATTTCTAGACTTAGGCTTAAAAACATGGCGTTAGAGGGTGAAAACTCGAAACAGCCCCTAAACGGCCCCGTGGGTGGCACCATCTCCCAAAGGAAAAATGTAACTCGTAGGAACTGACCTCGCAGCCGCGACACTCCCGGATTGACAATACGACGGTAATTTGCATATATCTAGACTTAAGCAAAACATGGCGTTAGAGGGTGAAAACTCGAAACAACCCTCGAACGGCCCCGTGGGTGGCACCAACACCACCCACGGGACCAATGTAACTTGTAGGAACTGACCCCTTAGTTGCGGGTCTCCAGGTTTGAGAATACAATGATAATTTGCATATTTCTAGACTTAGGCTTAAAAAACATGGCGTTAGATGGTGAAAGCTCAAAACAGACCCTGAACGGCCCCGTGGGTAGCACCAACACCTCCCACGGGACCAATGTAACTCGTACGAACTGACATCATATCCGCAGTACTCCCGATTAGAGAATAAGACGATCATTTGCATATTTCTAGACTTAGTCATAAAAATAAGGTGTTAGAGGAAAAAACTCAAAACAGCCCCCGAACGGCCCGTGGCTGTCACCAACACCTCCCACGGGACTAATGTAACTCGTAGGAACTGACTGCGCAGTTGCGACACTCTCGGTTTGAGAATACGACGGTAATTTTCATATTTATAGACTTAAGAAAAACATGGCATTAGAGGGTAAAAACTCAAAACAACCCCCGAACGGCCCCATGGGTGGCACCAAAACCTCCCACGAGACCAATGTAACTCGTAGGAACTAACCCCGCAGTCGCGGTATTCCCGATTTGAGAATACGACGATAATTTGCATGTTTCTAGACTTAGGGTTAAAAACATGGCGTTAGTGGTTGAAAATTCGAAACAGCCCCCGAACGGCCCCGTGGGTGGCACCACCTCCCACAGGACCAATGTAACTCGTAGGAACTGACCGCACAGCTCCGACACTCCTGGTTTGAGAATACAACGATAATTTGAATATTTCTAGACTTAATCCAAACATGGCGTTACAGGGTGCAAGCTTGAAACAACCCCCGAATGGCCCCGTGGGTGGCACCAACACCTCCCACGGGACCAATATAACTCGTAGGAACTGACCCCATAGTTGTGGGTCTCCCGATTTGAGAATACGATGTTTACTTGCATATTTATAGACTTAGGCTTAAAAAACATGGCGTTAGAGGGTGAAAACTCGAAACTGCCCCCGAACGGCCCCGTGGGTGGCACCAACACCTCCCACGGGACCAATGTAAATCGTAGGAAGTGACCTCGCAGTCGCGGGTCTCCCGGTTTGAGAATACGATGGTAATTTTCATGTCTAGACTTAGGCTTAAAAACATGGCGTTAGAGGGTGAAAACTCAAAACAGCCTCCGAATGGTCCCGTGGGTGGCACCAACATCTCCCACGTGACCAATGTAACTCATAGGTACTGACCCCGCATCCGCAGGTCTCCCGATTTGAGAATAAGATGATAATTTGCATATTTCTAGACTTAGGCTTAAAAACATGGCGTTAGAGGGTGAAAACTCGAAACATCCCCCGAACGGCCCCGTGGGTGGTACCAACACCTCCCACGGGACCAATGTAAATCGTAGGAACTGACCTCGCGGTTGCGGGTTTCCCAGTTTGAGAATACGACGATAATTTGCATATGTCCAGACTTAGGCTTAAAAACATGGCGTTAGAGGTTGAAAACCTAAAACAACCCTCAAATGGCCCCGTGGGTGGCACCACCTCCCAAGGACCAATGTAACTCGTAGGAACTGACCGTGTAGCCTCGACACTCCTGGTTTGAGAATACGACGGTAATTTGAATATTTCTAGACTTAATCCAAACATGGCATTACAGGGTGCAAACTTGAAACAACCCTCGAATGGCCCCGTGGGTGGCACCAACACCTCCCACGGGACCAATGTAACTTGTAGGAACTGACCCCGTAGTTGCGAGTCTCCTGGTTTGAGAATACAACGATAATTTGCATATTTCTAGACTTAGGCTTAAAAAATATGGCGTTAGATGGTGAAAGCTCGAAACAGACCCTGAACGACCCCGTGGGTAGCACCAACACCTCCCACGGGACCAATGTAACTCATAGGAACTGACCGTGCAGCCGCGACACTCCCGGTTTGAGAATACGACGGTAATTTGCATATTTTTAGACTTAGGAATAAAAATAAGGCGTTTGAGGGTGAAAACCCAAATCAGCCCCCGAACGGCCCTGTGGGAGGCACCAACACCTCCCACGGGACCAATGTAACTCGTAGGAACTGACTGCATAGCCGCAGTACTCCCGGTTTGAGAATACGACGGTCATTTGCATATTTGTAGACTTAGGCATAAAAATAAGGCTTTAGAGGGTAAAAACTCGAAACATCCCCCGAACGGCCCGTGGGTGGCACCAACACCTCCCACGGGACCAATGTAACTCGTAGGATTTGACCGCGCAGTTGCGACACTCTTGGTTTGAGAATACGATGGAAATTTGCATATTTCTAGACTTAAGCAAAACATGGCATTAGAGGTTGAAAGCTCAAAACAACCCCCGAACGGCCCTGTGTGAGGCACCAAAACCTACCACGGGACCAATGTAACTCGTAGGAACTGACCCCGCAGTCACGGTATTCCCGATTTGAGAATACGACGATAATTTGCATATTTATAGACTCAGGGTTAAAAACATGGCGTTAGAGGGTGAAAATTCGAAACAGCCCCCGAACGGCCCCGTGGGTGGTACCACCTCCCATAGGACCAATGTAACTCGTAGGAACTGAAGCGCAGTCGTGACACTCCCGGTTTGAGAATACGACGGTAATTTTCATATTTCTAGACTTAATAAAAACATGGCGTTAGAGGGTACAAACTCGAAACAGCCCCCGAATGGCCTCGTGGGTCGCACCAACACCTCCCACGGGACCAATGTAACTCGTAGGAACTGACCCCGTAGTCGCTGGTCTCCCGATTTGAGAATACGACGTTAATTTTCATATTTCTAGACTTAGGCTTAAAAACATGGCGTTAGTGGGTAAAAACTCGAAATAGCCCCCGAACGACCCCTCGGGTGGCGCCAACACCTCCCACGTGATCAATGTAACTCGTAGGAACTGACCACGCAGCCGCGGTACTCCCGGTTTGAGAATACGACGGTAATTTGCATCTTACTAGACTTAGGCATAAAAACATGGCATTAGAGGGTGAAAACTCGAAACAGCCCCCGAACGGCCCCATGGGTGGCACCAACACCTCCCACGACACCAATGTAACGTGTAGGAACTGATCACACAGTCGCGGTACTGCCTATTTGTGAATACGACGATAATTTGCATATTTCTAGGCTTAAGCATAACAACAAGGCGTTTGAGGGTGAAAACCCAAAGCAGACCCCGAACGGCCCCGTGAGTGGCACCAACACCTCCCACAGGACCAATGTAACTCGTAGAAACTGACTGCGTAGCCGCAGTACCCCCGGTTTGAGAATACGACGGTCATTTGCATATTTCTAGGCTTAAGCATAAAAACAAAGCGTTAGATGGAGAAAACTCGAAACAGCCCCCAAACGGCCCCGTGGGTGGCACCAACACCTCCCACGGGACCAACGTAACTCATAGGAACTGACACCATAGTCGCGGTATTATCGATTTGAAAATACGATGATAATTTGTATATTTCTAGACTTAGGCTTAAAAACATGGTGTTAGAGGGTGAAAACTCGAAACAGCCCCCGAACGGCCCCGTGGGTGGTACCACCTCCCAAAGGAAAAATATAACTCGTAGGAACTGATCTCGCAGATGCGGCACTCCCAGTTTGAGAATACGATGGTAATTTGCATATATTTAAACATAAGCAAAACATGGAGTTAGAGGTTAAAAACTAGAAACAACCCTCGAACGGCCCCGTGGGTGGCACCAACACCTCCCACGAGACCAATGTAACTCGTAGGAACTGACCCCGTAGTTTCGGATCTCGTAGTTTGCGAATACAACGATACTTTGCATATTTCTAGACTTAGGCTTAAACAACATGGCGTTAGATGGTGAAAGCTCGAAACACCACCTGAACGACCCCGTGGGTAGCACCAACACCTCCCACGGGACCAATGTAAATCGTAGGAACTGACCTCGCAGTCGCGGGTCTCCCGGTTTGAGAATACGACGGTAATTTGCATGTCTAGACTTAGGCTTAAAAACATGGCGTTAGAGGGTGAAAACTCAAAACAGCCTCCGAACGGTCCCGTGGGTGGCACCAACATCTCCCACGTGACCAATGTAACTCGTAGGTACTGACCCCGCAGCCGCGGGTCTCCCAGGTTGAGAATAGGACGATAATTTGCATATTTCTAGACTTAGGCTTAAAAACATGGCGTTAGATGGTGAAAACTCGAAACAGCCCCCGAACGGCCCCGTGGGTGGTACCAACACCTCCCACGGGACCAATGTAAATCGTAGGAACTGACCTCGCTGTTGCGGGTCTCCCAGTTTGAGAATACGACGATATTTTTCATATGTCTAGACTTAGGCTTAAAAACATGGCGTTAGAGGTTGAAAACCCAAAACAGCCCTCAAATGGCCCCGTGGGTGGCACCACCTCCCAAGGACCAATGTAACTCGTAGGAACTGACCGTGCAGCCCCGACACTCCTGGTTTGAGAATACGACGGTAATTTGAATATTTTTAGACTTAATCCAAACATGGCATTACAGGGTGCAAACTTGAAACAACCCTCGAATGGCCTCGTGGGTGGAACCAACACCTCCCACAGGACCAATGTAACTCGTAGTAACTGACCCCGTAGTTGCGGGTCTCCTGGTTTGAGAATACAACGATAATTTGCATATTTCTAGACTTAGGCTTAAAAAATATGGCGTTAGATAGTGAAAGCTCGAAACATACCTTGAACGACCCCGTGGGTAGCACCAACACCTCCCACGGGACCAATGTAACTCGTAGGAACTGACCGTGCAGCCGCGACACTCCCGATTTGAGAATACGACGGTAATTTGCATATTTCTAGACTTAGGCATAAAAATAAAGCGTTTGAGGGTGAAAACCCAAAACAGCCCCCGAACGGCCCTGTGGGAGGCACCAACACCTCCCATGGGACCAATGTAACTCGTAGGAACTGACTGCATAGCCGCACTACTCCCGGTTTGAGAATACGACAGTCATTTGCATATTTCTAGACTTAGGCATAAAAATAAGGCGTTAGAGGGTAAAAATTTGAAACAGCCCCCGAACGGCCCGTGGGTGGAACCAACACCTCCCACGGGACCAATGTAACTCGTAGGATTTGACCGCACAGTTGCGACACTCTCGGTTTGAGAATACGACGGTAATTTGCATATTTCTATTCTTAAGCAAAACATGGAATTAGAGGTTGAAAACTCAAAACAACCCCCGAACGGCCCCGTGTGAGGCACCTAAACCTCCCACGAACCAATGTAACTCGTGGGAACTGACCCCACAGTCACGGTATTCCCGATTTGAGAATACGACGATAATTTGCATATTTCTAGACTTAGAGTTAAAAACATGGCGTTAGAGGGTGAAAATTCGAAACGGCCCCGTGGGTGGTACCACCTCCCACAGGACCAATGTAACTCGTAGGAACTGACCGCGCAGTCGTGACACTCCCGGTTTGAGAATACGACGGTAATTTGCATATTTCTAGACTTAATAAAAACATGGCGTTAGAGGGTGCAAACACGAAACAGCCACCGAATGGCCTCGTGGGTCGCACCAACACCTCCCACGGGACCAATGTAACTCGTAGGAACTGACCCCGTAGTCGCTGGTCTCCCGATTTGAGAATATGACGTTAATTTGCATATTTCTAGACTTAGGCTTAAAATCATGGCGTTAGTGGGTGAAAACTAGAAATAGCCCCCGAACGACCCCTCGAGTTGCGCCAACACCTCCCACGTGATCAATGTAACTCGTAGGAACTGACCACGCAGCCGCGGTACTCCCGGTTTGAGAATACGACGGTAATTTGCATATTACTAGGCTTAGGCATAAAAACATGGCATTAGAGGGTGAAAACTCGAAACAACCCCCGAACGGCCCCATGGGTGGCACCAACACCTCCCATGGCACCAATGTAACTTGTAGGAATTGATCACGCAGTTGCGGTACTCCCGATTTGAGAATACGACGACAATTTGCATATTTCTAGGCTTAAGCATAACAACAAGGCGTTTGAGGGTGAAAACCCAAAACAGACCCCGAACGGCCCCGTGAGTGGCAGCAACACCTTCCACAGGACCAATGTAACTCGTAGGAACTGACTGCGTAGCCGCAGTACTCCCGGTTTGAGAATACGACGATCATTTTCATATTTCTAGACTTACGCATAAAAACAAGGCGTTAGATGGTGAAAACTCGAAACGGCCCCCAAACAGCCCCGTGGGTGGCACCAACACCTCCCACGGTACCAATGTAACTCGTAGGAACTGACACCATAGTCGCGGTATTCTCGATTTGAAAATAAGATGATAATTTTCATATTTCTAGACTTAGGCTTAAAAACATGGCGTTAGAGGGTGAAAACTCGAAATAGCCCCCGAACGGCCCCGTGGGTGGCACCACCTCCCAAAGGAAAAATATAACTCGTAAGAATTGAGCTCGCAGATGCGGCACTCCCAGTTTGAGAATACGACGGTAATTTACATATATCTAAACATAAGCAAAATATGGTGTTAGAGGGTGAAAACTAGAAACAACCCTCGAACGGCCCCGTGGGTGGCACCAACACCTCCCACGAGACCAATGTAACTCGTAGGAACTGAACCCGTAGTTCCGGATCTCCTGGTTTGCGAATACAACGATACTTTGCATATTTCTAGACTTAGGCTTAAACAAAATGGCGTTAGATGGTGAATGCTCGAAACACCCCCTGAACGGCCCCGTGGGTAGCACCAACACCTCCCACGGGATCAATGTAACTCGTAGGAACTGACAGCGTAGCCGCAGTACTCCCGATTTGAGAATACGACGGTCATTTGCGTATTTCTTGACTTAGGCATAAAAATAAGGCGTTAGAGGGTAAAAACTCGAAACAGCCCCCGAACGGCCCGTGGGTGGCACCAACACCTCCCACGGGACTAATGTAACTCGTAGAAACTGACCGCGCAGTTGCGACACACTCGATTTGAGAATACGATGGTAATTTGCATATTTCTAGACTTAAGCAAAACATGGCATTAGAGGGTGAAAACTCAAAACAACCCCCGAACGGCCCTATGGGTGGCACCAAAACCTCTCATGAGACCAATGTAACTCGTAAGAACTGACCCCGCAGTCGCGGTATTCCCAATTTGAGAATACGATGATAATTTGCATATTTCTAGACTTAGGGTTAAAAACATGGTGTTAGTGGGTGAAAACTCGAAACAGCCCCCGAACGGCCCCGTGGGTGGCACCACCTCCCACATGACCAATGTAACTCGTAGGAACTGACCGCGCAGCCCCGACACTCCTGGTTTGAGAATACGACGGTAATTTAAATATTTATAGACTTAATCCAAACATGGCATTAGAGGATGCAAACTTGAAAAAAAACCCGAATGGCCCCGTGGGAGATACCAACACCTCCCACGGGACCAATGTAACTCGTAGGAACTGACCCCGTAGTTGCGGGTCTCTCGATTTGAGAATACGATGTTTATTTGCATATTATTAGACTTAGGCTTAAAAAATATGGCGTTAGAGGGGGAAAACTCGAATCAGCCCCCGAACGGCCCCGTGGGTGGAACCAAAACCTCCCACGGGATCAATGTAACTCGTAGGAACAGACCACGCAGCCACGGTACTCCCGGTTTGAGAATACGACGAGAATTAGCATATTCCTAGATTTAGGCCTAAAATCATGGCGTTAGAGGGTAAAAACACGAAACAGCCGCCGAACGGCCCCGCGGGTGGCACCAACACCTCCCACGGGACCAATGTAACACGTAGGAACTGACCACGCAGCCACGGTATTCCCAGTTTGAGAATACGACGGTAATTTGCTTATTTCTAGTCTTAGGCATAAAAACATGGCGTTAGAAGGTGAAAACTCGAAACAGCCCCCGAACGGCCCCGTGGGTGGCACCAACACCTCCCACGGGACCAATGTAACTCGTAGGAACTGATCGCGCGGTCGCGACACTCCCGGTTTGAGAATACGATGATAATTTGCATATTTCTAGACTTACGCTTAAAAACATTGCGATTGAGATTGAAAACTCGTAACAACCCCCAAACGGCCCCGTGGGTGGCACCAACACGTCCCACGGGACCAAAGTAACTCGTAGGAAATGACCCTGTAGTCACGGGTCTCCCGCTTTGAGAATACGACAATAATTTGCATATTTCTAGGCTTATCCTAAAAAACATGGCGTTAGAGGGTGAAAACTCGAAACAGCTCCCGAACGGCCCCGTGGGTGGCACCAACAACTCCCACGGGATCAATGTACCTCGTAGGAACTGATTGCACAGTCGTTACACTCCCGGTTTGAGAATACGACAGTAATTTGCAAATTTCTAGGCTTAGGAATAAAAATAAGGTGTTAGTGGGTGAAAACCAAAAATAGCCCCCGAACGACGCCGTGGGTGGCACCAACACCTCCCACGGGACCGATGTAACTCGTAGGAACAGACCCCGCAATCGCGGGTCTCCTGATTTGAGAACACGACGATAATTTTTATATTTCTAGACTTAGGCTTAAAAACATGGCGTTAGAGGGTGAAAACACGAAACAGCCGCCGAACGGCCCCGCGGGTGGCACCAACACCTCCCACGGGACCAATGTAACTCGTAGGAACTGATCGCGCTGTGGCGACACTCCCGGTTTGAGAATACGGCGGTAATTTGCATATTTCCAGACTTAAGCAAAACATGGCGTTAGAGGTTGAAAACTCGAAACACCCCCCGACCAGCCACGTGGGTGGCACCACCACCTCCCACAGGACCAATGTAACTCGTAGGAACTGACTGCGCAGCCTGGGCAGTCTCGATTTGAGAATACGACGGTAATTTGCATATTTCTAGACTTAAGCAAAACATGGCGTTAGAGGGTGAAAACTCGAAGCAACCCCCGAACGGCCCCGTGGGTGGCGCCAACACCTCCCACGGGACTAATGCAACTTGTAGGAACTGACCCCGCAGTTGCGGGTCTCTTGGTTTGAGAATACGACGATAATTTGCATATTTCTAGACTTAGGCTTAAAAAACATGGCGTTAGAGGGTGAAAACTCAAAACTGCCCCTAAACGGCCCCGTGAGTGGCACCAATACCTCCCACGGGATCAATGTAACTCGTAGGAACTGACCACGTACCCGCGGTACTCCCGGTTTGAGAATACGAAGGTAATTCTCATATTTCTAGACTTAGGCTTAAAAACATGGCGTTAGATGGTGAAAAATCAAAACAACCCCCGAACGGCCATGTGCGTGGCACCAACACCTCCCACGGGACCAATGTAACTCGTAGGAACTCACCTCGCAGTCGCGATTCTCTCGATTTGAGAATACGATGCTAATTTGCATATTTCTTGACTTAGGCTTAAAAACAAGGCGTCAGAGGGTGAAAACTCAAATTAGCCCCCGAACGGCCCCGTGGGTGGCACCAACACCTCCCATAGGACCAATGTAACTCGTAGGAACTGACCGCGCAGCCTCGACACTCCCAGTTTGAGAATACGACGGTAATTTGCATATTTCTATACTTAGGCATAAAAACAAGGCGTTAGAGGGTGAAAACTCGAAACAGCCCCCGAACGGCCCCGTGGGTGGCACCAACACCTCCCACAGGACCAATGTAAATCGTAGGAACTGACCACGCAGCCGCGGTACACCCAGTTTGAGAATACGACTATAATTTGCTTATTTCTACAGTTAGGCATAAAAACATGGCGTTAGAGGATGAAAACTCGAAACAGCCACCGAACGGCCCCGTGGGTTACACCAACTCCTCCCACGGCACCAAAGAAACTCGTAGGAACTGACCATGTAGCCGCGGTACATCCGGTTTGAGAATACGACAATAATTTCTTTATTTATAGACTTAAGCATAAAAACAAGGCGTTAGAGGATGAATACTCAAAACAGCCCCCTAACGGCCTCGCGGGTGGCACCAACACGTCCCACGGGACCAATGTAAATCGTAGGAACTGATCTCACAGTCGCGGGTCTCCCGGTTAGAGAATATGATGGTAATTTGCATATGTCTAGACTTAGGATTAAAAACATGGCGTTAGAGGGTGAAAACCCAAAACAGCCCCCGAATGGCCCCGTGGGTGGCACCAACACCTCCCACGTGGACAATGTAACTCGTAGGTACTGACCCCGCAGTCGCGGGTTTCCCGGGTTGAGAATAAGACGATAATTTGCATATTTCTAGACTTAGGCTTAAAACCATGGCGTTAGAGGGGAAACTCGAAACAGCCCCCGAATGGCCCCGTGGGTGGCACCAACAGCTCCCACGGGTCCAATGTAACTCGTAGGAACTGACCCCGTAGTCGCGGGTCTCCTAGTTTGAGAATACGACATTAATTTGCATATTTTTGGACTTAGACTTGAAAACAGGGCGTTAGAGGGTGAAAACCCGAAACAGCCCCCGAACGGCTCCGTGGGTGGCACCAACACCTCCCACGGGAAGAATGTAACTCGTGGGAACTGACCGCGCAGCCGCGACACTCCCGGTTTGAGAATACGACGGTAATTTGCATATTTCTAGACTTTGGCATAAAAATAAGGCGTTTGAGGGTGAAAACCCAAAACAGCCCCCGAACGGCCCCGTGGGTGGCACCAACACCTCCCACGGGACCAATGTAACTCGTAGGAACTGGATGTATAGCCGCAGTACTCCCGGTTTGAGAATACGACGGTAATTTGCATATTTCTAGTCTTAGGCATAAAAATAAGGCGTTTGAGGGTGAAAACCCAAAACAGCCCCCGAACGGCCCTGGGGGAGGCACCAACACCTCCCGTGGGACCAATGTAACTCGTAGGAACTGACTGCATAGTCGCAGTACTCCCGGTTTGAGAATACGACGGTCATTTGCATATTTTTAGACTTAGGCATAAAAATAAGGCGTTAGAGGGTAAAAATTCGAAACAGCCCCCGAACGGCCCGTGGGTGGCACCAACACCTCCCACGGGACCAATGTAACTCGTAGGATTTGACCGCGCAGTTGCGACACTCTCGATTTGAGAATACAACGGTAATTTGCATATTTCTAGACTTAAGCAAAACATGGCATTAGAGGTTGAAAACTCAAAACAACCCCCGAACGGCCCCGTGTGAGGCACCTAAACCTCCCACGGACCAATGTAACTCGTGGGAACTGACCCCACAGTCACGGTATTCCCGATTTGAGAATACGACGATAATTTGCATATTTCTAGACCTAGGGTTAAAAACATGGTGATAGAGGGTGAAAATTCGAAACAGCCCCTGAACGGCCCCGTGGTTGGTACCACCTCCCACAGGACCAATGTAACTCGTAAGAACTGACCGAGCAGTCGTGACACTCCCGGTTTGAGAATACGACGGTAATTTGCATATTTCTAGACTTAATAAAAACATGGCGTTAGAGGGTGCAAACTCGAAACAGCCCCCGAATGGCCCCGTGGGTCGCACCAACACCTCCCACGGGACCAATGTAACTCGTAGGAACTGACCCCGTAGTCGCTGGTCTCCCGATTTGAGAATACGACGTTAATTTGCATATTTCTAGACTTAGGTTTAAAATCATGGCGTTAGTGGGTGAAAACTCGAAATAGCCCCCGAACGACCCCTCGGGTGGCGCCAACACCTGCCACGTGATCAATGTAACTCGTAGGAACTGACCACGCAGCCGCGGTACTCCCGGTTTGAGAATACGACGGTAATTTGCATATTACTAGACTTAGGCATAAAAACATGGCATTAGAGGGTGAAAACTCGAAACAGCCCCCGAACGGCCCCATGGGTGGCACCAACACCTCCCATGGCACCAATGTAACTTGTAGGAACTGATCACGCAGTTGCGATACTCCCGATTTGAGAATACGACGGTAATTTGCATATTTCTAGGCTTAAGCATAACAACAAGGCGTTTGAGGGTGAAAACCCAAAACAGACCCCGAACGGCCCCGTGAGTGGCACCAACACCTCCCACAGGACCAATGTAACTCGTAGGAACTGACTGCGTAGCCGCAGTACTCCCGGTTTTAGAATACGACGGTCATTTGCATATTACTAGACTTAGGCATAAATACAAGGCGTTAGATGGTGAAAACTAGAAACAGCCCCCAAACGGCCCCGTGGGTGGCACCAACACCTCCCACGGGACCAACGTAACTCGTAGGAACTGACACCATAGTCGTGGTATTCTCGATTTGAAAATACGATGATAATTTGCATATTTCTAGACTTAGGCTTAAAAACATGGCGTTAGAGGGTGAAAACTCGAAACAGTCCCCGAACGGCCCCGTGAGTGGCACCACCTCCCAAAGGAAAAATATAACTCGTAGGAAATGAGCTCGCAGATGCGGCACTCCCGGTTTGAGAATACGACGGTAATTTGCATATATCTAAATATAAGCAAAACATGGCGTTAGAGGGTGAAAACTAGAAACAATCCTCGAACGGCCCCGTGGGTGGCACCAACACCTCCCACGAGACCAATGTAACTCGTAGGAACTGACCCCGTAGTTCCGGATCTCCTGGTTTGCGAATACAAAGATACTTTGCATATTTCTAGACTTAGGCATAAACAACATGGCGTTAGATGGTGAAAGATCGAAACACCCCCTGAACGGCCCCGTGGGTAGCACCAACACCTCCCACGGGACCAATGTAACTCGTAGGAACTGACAGCATAGCCGCAGTTCTCCCGGTTTGAGAATACGACGGTCATTTGCATATTTCTTGACTTAGGCATAAAAATAAGGCGTTAGAGTGTAAAAACTCGAAACAACCCCCGAACGGCCCGTGGGTGGCACCAACACCTCCCACGGGACTAATGTAACTCGTAGGAACTGACCGCGCAGTTGCGACACTCTCGATTTGAGAATACGATGGTAATTTGCATATTTCTCGACTTAAGCAAAACATGGCATTAGAGGGTGAAAACTCAAAACAACCCCCGAACGGCCCCATGGGTGGCACCAAAACCTCTCATGAGACCAATGTAACTCGTAGGAACTGACCCCGCAGTCGCGGTATTCCCGATTTGAGAATACGACGATAATTTGCATATTTCTAGACTTAGGGTTAAAAACATGGTGTTAGTGGGTGAAAACTCGAAACAGCCCCCGAACGGCCCCGTGGGTGGCACCACCTCCCATAGGACCAATGTAACTCGTAGGAACCGACTGCGCAGCCCCGACACTCCTGGTTTGAGAATACGACGGTAATTTGAATATTTCTAGACTTAATCCAAACATGGCGTTAGAGGATGCAAACTTGAAAAAAACCCCGAATGGCCCTGTGGGAGATACAAACACCTCCCACGGGACCAATGTAACTCGTAGGAACTGACCCCGTAGTTGCGGGTCTCTCGATTTGAGAATACAATGTTTATTTGCATATTATTAGGCTTAGGCTTAAAAAATATGGCATTAGAGGGGGAAAACTCGAATCATCCCCCGAACGGCCCCGTGGGTGGAACCAAAACCTCCCACGGGATCAATGTAACTCATAGGAACAGACCACGCAGCCACGGTACTCCCGGTTTGAGAATACGATGAGAATTTGCATATTTCTAGATTTCGGCTTAAAATCATGGCGTTAGAGGGTAAAAACACGAAACAGCCGCCGAACGGCCCCGCGGGTGGCACCAACACCTCCCACGGGACTAATGTAACTCGTAGGAACTGACCACGCAGCCACGGTATTCCCAGTTTGAGAATACGACGATAATTTGTTTATTTCTAGTCTTAGGCATAAAAACATGGCGTTAGAAGTTAAAAACTCGAAACAGCCCCCGAATGGCCCCGTGGGTGGAACCAACACCTCCCACGGGATCAATGTAACTCGTAGGAACTGATCGCGCGGTCGCGGCACTCTCGATTTGAGAATACGACGGTGATTTGCATATTTCTAGACTTAAGCAAAACATGGCGTTAGAGGGTGAAAACTCGAAGCAACCCCCGAACGGCCCCGTGGGTGGTGCAAACACCTCCCACGGGACTAATGCAACTTGGAGGAACTGACCCCGTAGTTGCGGGTCTCCTGGTTTGAGAATACGACGATAATTTGCATATTCCTAGACTTAGGCTTAAAAAACATAGCGTTAGAGGGTGAAAACTCAAAACTGCCCCTGAACGGCCCCGTGAGTGGCACCAACACCTCCCACGGGATCAATGTAACTCGTAGGAACTGACCACGTAGCCGCGGTACTCCCGATTTGAGAATACGAAGGTAATTTGCATATTTCTTGACTTAGGCTTAAAAACAAGGTGTTAGAGGGTAAAAACTCGATTCTGCCCCCCGAACGGCCCCGTGGGTGGCACCAACACCTCCCATAGGACCAATGTAACTCGTAGGAACTCACCGCGCAGCCTCGACACACCCAGTTTGAGAATACGACGGTAATTTGCATATTTCTATACTTAGGTATAAAAACAAGGCGTTAGAGGGTGAAAACTCGAAACAGCCCCTGAACGGCCCCGTGGGTGGCACCAACACCTCCCACAGGACCAATGTAAATCATAGGAATTGACCACGCAGCCGCGGTACTCCCAGTTCGAGAATACGACTATAATTTGCTTATTTCTACAGTTAGGCATAAAAACATGGCGTTAGAGGA
This sequence comes from Sambucus nigra, assembly GCA_949130495.1. Lineage (NCBI taxonomy): Eukaryota > Viridiplantae > Streptophyta > Magnoliopsida > Dipsacales > Adoxaceae > Sambucus > Sambucus nigra. Next base: position 549,002,656 of record OX422215.1, read on the forward strand.
TGAAAACTCGAAACAGCCACCGAACGGCCCCGTGGGTTACACCAACTCCTCCCACGCCACCAAAGAAACTCGTAGGAACTGACCATGTATCCGCGGTACATCCGGTTTGAGAATACGACGATAATTTCCATATTTATAGACTTAGGCATAAAAACAAGGCGTTAGAGGATGAATACTCAAAAAAGCCCCCGAACGGCCTCGCGGGTGGCACAAACACGTCCCACGGGACCAATGTAAATCGGAGGAACTGATCTCACAGTCGTGGGTCTCTCGATTAGAGAATATGATGGTAATTTGCATATATCTAGACTTAGGCTTAAAAACATGGCGTTAGAGGGTGAAAACCCAAAACAGCCCCCGAACGGCCCCGTGGGTGGCACCAACACCTCCCACGTGGACAATGTAACTCGTAGGTACTGACCCCGCAGCCGCGGGTCTCCCGGGTTGAGAATAAGACGATAATTTGCATATTTCTAGACTTAGGCTTAAAACCATGGCGTTAGAGGGGGAAACTCGAAACAGCTCCCGAATGGCCCCGTGGGTGGCACCAACACCTCCCACGGGTCCAATGTAACTCGTAGGAACTGACCCCGTAGTCGCGGGTCTCCTAGTTTGAGAATACGACATTAATTTGCATATTTTTGGACTTAGTCTTAAACACAGGGCGTTAGAGGGTGAAAACCCGAAACAACCCCCGAACGCACCCGTGGGTGGCACCAACACCTCCCACGGCTCGTGGGAACTGACCGCGCAGCCGCGACACTCGCGGTTTGAGAATATGACGGTAATTTGCATATTTCTAGACTTTGGCATAAAAATAAGGCGTTTGAGGGTGAAAACCCAAAACATCTCCCGAACGGCCCCGTGGGTGGCACCAACACCTCCCACGGGACCAATGTCACTCGTAGGAACTGGCTGTATAGCCGCAGTACTCCCGGTTTGAGAATACGACGGTCATTTGCATATTTCTAGACTTAGGCATAAAAACAAGGCGTTAGAGGGTAAAAATCGAAATATCCCCCGAACATCCCCGTAGGTGGCACCAACACGTCCCACGGGACCAATATAACTCATAGGAACTGACCCCGCAGTTACGGGTCTCCTGGTTTGAGAATACGACGAGAATTTGTATATTTCTAGACTTAAGCATAAAAACAAGGCGTTAGAGGATGAAAACTCCAGACAGCCCCCGAACAGCCCCGTGGGTGGCACCAACACCTCCCACGGGACCAATGTAACTCGTAGGAACTGACCGCGTAGCCGCGACACTCCAGATTTGATAATACGATGATAATTTGCATATTTCTAAACTTACGCTTAAAAACATGGCGTTAGAGGTTGAAAACTGAAAATAACCCCCGAACGGCCCTGTGGGTTGCACCAACACCTCCCACGGGACCGATGTAACTCGTAGGAACTGACCCCGTAGTCGCGTGTCTCCCAGCTTGAGAATACGATGATTATTTGCATATTTCTTGGCTTAGCCTTAAAAATATGGCGTTAGAGGTTGAAAACCCAAAATAGCACCCGAACGGCCCCGTGGATGGAACCAACACCTCCCACGGCACCAATGTAACTTGTAGGAACTGACCTCGCAGTCGCGGGTCTCCCGATTTGAGAATACGATGATAATTTGCATATTTTTAGACTTAGGCTGAAAAACATGGCCTTAGAGGGTGAAAACTCGAAACAGCCCCCGAACGGCCCCATGGGTGGCACCAACACCTCCCACGGGGCCAGTGTAACTCGTAGGAACTGATCGTGCAGCCGCGACACTCCCGGTTTGAGAATACGATGGTAATTTGCATATTTCTAGACTTAGGCTTAAAAACATGGCGTTAGAGGGCGAAAACCCGAAACAGCCCCCGAACGGCCCCGTGCGTAGCACCAACACCTCCCACAAGACCAATGTAACTCATAGGTACTGACCCCAGAGCCGCGGGTCTCCCGGTTTGAGAATACGATGATAATTTGTATATTTCTAGACTTAGGCTTAAATACATGGCGTTAGAGGGTGAAAACATGAAACAGCCCCCAAACAGCCCCGTAGGTTGCACCAACACCTCCCACGAGACCAATGTATCTTGTAGGAATTGACCGCGCAGCCGCGACACTCTCGATTTGAGAATACGACGATAATTTCCATATTTCTAGACTTAGGCATAAAAACAAGGCGTTAGAGGGTGAAGACCCAAAATATCCCCCCGAACGGTCCCGTGAGTGGCACCAACACCTCTCACGGGACCAATGTAACTCGTAGGAACTGACCACACAACCGCGGCACTCCCAGTTTGAGAATACGATGGTAATTTGCATATTTATAGACTTAGGCTTAAAAACATGGCATTAGATGGTGAAAACTCGAACAACCCCCGAACAGCCCCGTGGGTGGCACCAACACCTCCCACGGGACCAATGTAACTCGTAGAAACTGATCCCGTAGTTGTGGGTCTCCCGATTTAAGAATACGATGATAATTTGCATATTTATAGACGTAGGCTTAAAAACATGGCGTTAGAGGGTGAAAATTTCAAACAACCCCCGAACGGCCCCGTGGGTGGCACCAACACCTCCCATGGGACCAATGTAACTCCTAGGAACTGACCGTCCAGCCCCGACACTCCTGTTTTGAGAATACGACGGTAATTTGTATATTTCTAGACTTAGGCATAAAAACAAGGCATTAGAGGGTGAAAACCCAAAATAGCCCTCGAACGGCCCTATGGGTGGCACCAACACCTCCCACGGGACCATTGTAACTCGTAGGAACTGACTGCGTAGCTGCGGTACTTTCGATTTGAGAATACGACGGTAATTTGCATATTTCTAGATTTAGGCAAAAAAAAATAAGGCGTTACAGGGTGAAAACTCAAAAAAGCCCTCGAAGGGCCCCGTGGGTGGCACTAACACCTACCACGGGACCAGTGTAACTCGTAGGAATTGACCGCGCAGCCACGACGCTCCCGATTTGAGAATACGACGGTAATTTACATATTTCTAGTCTTAAGCAAAACATGGCGTTAGAGGGTGAAAACTTGAAACAACCCTCGAACGGCCCCGTGGCTGGCACCAACACCTCCCACAGGTACATGTAACTTGTAGGAACTGACCCCCGTAGTTGCTGGTCTCACTGTTTGAGAATACGATGATAATTTTCATATTTCTAGATTAGGCTTAAAAACATGGCGTTAGAGGGTGAAAACTCGAAACAACCCCCGAACGGCGCCGTGGGTGGCACTAACACCTTCCACGGGACCAATGTAACTCGTAGGAACAGACCGCGCAGCCGCAACACTCTCGGTTCGAGAATACGACAGTAATTTTCATATTTCTAGACTTCGACAAAAAAACAAGGCGTTAGAGGGTGAAAACCCAAAACAACCCCCGAACTACCCTGTGGCTGGCACCAACACCTCCCACGGGACCAATGTAACTCGTAGGAACTAACCGCGCAGCCGCGGTACTCCCGGTTTAAGAATACGACGGTAATTTGCATATTTCTAGACTTAAGCAAAAACATGGCGTTAGAGGGTGAAAACTCGAAACAGCCCCCGAACGGCCCCGTGGGTGGCACCAACACCTCCCACGGGACCAATGTAACTTGTAGGAACTGACCCAGCAGTCGCGGGTCTCCCGGTTTGAGAATACGACGATAATTTGCATATTTTTAGACTTAGGCTTAAAAACATGGCGTTAGAGGGTGAAAACTCGAAATAGCCACCGAACGGCCCCGTGGGTGGCACCAACACCTCCCACGGGACCAATGTAACTCGTAGAAACTGACCACGCAGCCGCGGGACTCCCAGTTTGAGAATACAATGGTAATTTGCATATATCTAGACTAACGCTTAAAAAATGGCTTTAGAGGGGGAAAACCCGAAACAGCCCCCGAACGTCCCCTTAGATGGCACCAACACCTCCCACGGGACCAATCTAACTCGTGAGAACTGACCACGCAGCCGCGAGTCTGCTAATTTGAGAATACGACGATAATTTTCGTATTTCTAGACTTAGGCTTAAAAACATGGCGTTAGAGGGTGAAAACTCGAAACAACCCTTGAACGGCCCCGTGGGTTGCACGAACACGTCCCATGGGACCAATGTAACTCGTAGGAACTAACCGCGCAGCCGTGGCGCTCCCGGCTAGAGAATACGATGATAATTTGCATATTTCTAGTCTTAAGCAAAACATGGCGTTAGAGGGTGAAAACTTGAAACAGCCCTCGAACGGCCCCGTGGCTGGCACCAACACCTCCCACGGGACCAATGTAACTTTTAGGAACTGACCGCGCAGTTGCGACTCTCCCGGTTTGAGCATACGACGATAATTTGCATGTTTCTAGACTTAAGCAAAACATGGCGTTAGAGGGTGAAAACTCGAATCAACCCCCGAACGGCCCCGTGGGTGGCACCAACACCTCCCACGGGACCAATGTAACTCGTAAGAACTGACTCCACAGTCGCGGTATTCTCGGTTTGAGAATACGACGATAATTTTCATATTTCTAGACTTAAGCAAAACATGGCGTTGGAGGGTGAAAACTCGAAACAACCTCCGAACGATCCCGTGGGTGGCATCAACAACTCCCACGGGACCAATGTAACTCGTACGAACAGACCCCACAGTCGCGGATCTTCCGGTTTGAGAATACGACGATAATTTGCATATTTCTAGACTTAGGTTTAAAAACATGACATTAGAGGGTGAAAACCCAAAACAGCCTCCGAACGGCCCCGTGGATGGAACCAACACCTCCCACGGGACCAATGTAACTCGTAGGAACTGACCCCGCAGTTGCGGGTCTCCTGGTTTGAGAATACGATGATAATTTGCATATTTCTAGACTTGATGGTGTTACAGGGTGAAAACTCAAAACATCCCCCGAAGGGCCCTGTGGGTGGCACCAACACCTCCCACGGGACCAATGTAACTCGTAGGAACTGACCACGCAGCCGCGGTACTCCCGGTTTGAGAATACGATGGTAATTTGCATATTTTTAGAATTAGGCATAAAAACATGGCGTTAGAGAGTGAAAACTCGAAACAACCCCCGAACGGCCCTGTGGGTTGCACCAACACCTCCTACGACACCAATATAACTCGTAGGAACTGACCAAACAGCCGCGGTACTCCCAGATTGAGAATACGATGGTAATTTGCCTATTTCTATACTTAGGCATAAAAACAAGGCGTTAGACGCTGAAAACCCAAAACAGCCCCCGAACGGCCCCGTGGGTGGCACCAACACCACCCACGGGACCAATAACTCGTAGGAACTGACTGCGTAGCCGCGGGACTCCCGGTTTGAGAATACGACGATAATTTGCATATTTATAGACTTAGGAATAAAAAACAAGGCGTTAGAGGGTGAAAACTCGAAATAGCCCCCGAACAGCCCCGTGGGTGGCACCAACACCTTCCACGGGACCAATGTAACTCGTAGGAACTGACCCCGTAGTCGCGGGTCTCCCGGTTCGAAAATACGACGATAATTTGTATATTTCTAGACTTATGATTAAAAACATGGCGTTAGAGGGTGAAAACTCGAAACAGCCACCAAAAGGCCCCGTGTGAGGCACCAACACCTCCCACGGGACCAACGTAACTCGTACGAAGAAACCCCGTAGTCACGGGTCTCCCGGTTTGAGAATACGACGATAATTTGCATATTTCTAAACTTAGGCTTAAAAACATTGCGTTAGAGGGTGGAAACTCGAAATAGCCCCCGAACGGCCTCGTGGGTGGCTCCAACACCTCCCACGGGACCAATGTAGCCCGTAGGAAGTGACCGCGTAGTCGCAGAACTCCCGGTTTGAGAATACGATGTGAATTTGCATATATCTAGACTAAGGCTTAAAAACATGACATTAGAGGGTGAAAACCCAAAACAACCCCCGAACGGCCCCGTGGGTGGCACCAACACCTCCCACGTGACCAATGTAACTCGTAGGAACTGACCCCACACTCGCGGATCTCCCAGTTTGAGAATACGACGATAATTTTAATATTTCTAGACTTAGGCTTAAAAACCTGGCGTTAAAGAGTGAAAACTCAAAACAGCCCCCGAACGACCCCGTGCGTGGCACCAACACCTTCCACGGGACCAATGTTACTCGTAGGAACTGACTGCGTAGCCGCGGTACTTCCGATTTGAGAATACGATGGTAATTTGCATATTTCTAGACTTAGACTTAAAAACATGGCGTTAGAGGGTGAAAAATCGATTCAGCCCCCCGAACGGCCCCGTGGGTGGCACCAACACCTCCCATAGGACCAATGTAACTCGTAGGAACTCACCGCGCAGCCTCGACACTCCCAGTTTGAGAATACGACGGTAATTTTCATATTTCTTGACTTAGGAATAAAAACAAGGCGTTAGAGGGTGAAAACACGAAACAGCCGCCGAACGGCCCCGCGGGTCGCACCAACACCTCCCACGGGACCAATGTAACTCGTAGAAACTGATCGCGCTGTGGCGACACTCCTGGTTTGAGAATACGGCGGTAATTTGCATATTTCCAGACTTAAGCAAAACATGGCGTTAGAGGTTGAAAACTCGAAACACCCCCTGACCAGCCACGTGGGTGGCACCAACACCTCCCACGGGACCAATGTAACTCGTAGGAACTGGCCCCATAGTCGCAGGTCTCCCAGTTTGAGAATACGACGATAATTTTCATATTTCTAGACTTAGGCTTAAAAATATGGCGTTAAAGGGTGAAAACTCGAAACAACCCCCGAACGGCGTCGTGGGTGGCACTAACACCTTCCACGGGACCAATGTAACTCGTAGGACCTGACCGGGCAGCCGCGACACTCCCAGTTCGAGAATACGACAGTAATTTGCATATTTCTAGACTTTGACAAAAAAACAAGGCGTTAGAGGGTGAAAACCCAAAATAACCCCCGAACTACCCCGTGGCTGGCACTAACACCTCCCACGGGACCGATGTAACTCGTAGGAACCAATCGCGCAGCCGCGGTACTCTCGGTTTGAGAATACGATGGTAATTTGAATATTTCTAGACTTAAGCAAAACATGGCGTTACAGGGTGAAAACTCGAAACAGCCCTCGAACGGCCCCGTGGGTGGCACTAACACCTCCCACGGGACCAATGTAACTTGTAGGAATAGACCCCGCAGTCGCGGGTCTCCCCATTTGAGAATACGACGAAAATTTGCATATTTCTAGACTTAGGCTTAAAAACATGGCGTTAGAGGGTGAAAACTCGAAATAGCCCCCGAACGGCCCCGTGGGTGGCACCAACACCTCCCACGGGACCAATGTAACTCGTAAAAACTGACCACGCAGCCGCGGGACTCCCGATTTGAGAATACGATGGTAATTTGCATATATCTAGACTAACGCTTAAAAAATGGCTTTAGAGGGGAAACCCAAAACATCCCCCGAACGTCCCTTTAGACGGCACCAACACCTCCCACGGGACCAATGTAACTCGTGGAAACTGACCACGCAGTCGCAGGTCTGCTGATTTGAGAATACGACGATAATTTACGTATATCTAGACTTAGGCTTAAAAACATGGCGTTAGAGGGTGAAAACTCGAAACAACCCCCGAACGGGCCCGTGGGTGGTACCAATACCTCCCACGGGACCAATGTAACTCGTAGGAACTGACCCCACAGTCGCGGCTCTCTCGGTTTGAGAATACGACGATAATTTGCATATTTCTAGTCTTAAGCAAAACATGGCGTTAGAGGGTGAAAACTTGAAACAGCCCTCGAACGGCCCGGTGGCTGGCACCAACACCTCCCACGGGACCAATGTAACTCGTAGGAACTGACCCGGCAACCGCGGTACTCCCGGTTTGAAAATACGATGGTAATTTGTATATTTCTAGACTTAGGCTTAAAAAAATGGTTTTAGAGGGTGAAAACTCGAAACATCCCCCGAACGGCCCCGTGGGTGGTACCAACAGCTCCCACGAGACCAATGTAAATCGTAGGAACTGACCTCGTTGTTGCAGGTCTCCCAGTTTGAGAATACGACGATAATTTGCATATGTCTAGACTTAGGCTGAAAAACATGGCGTTAGAGGTTGAAAACCCAAAACAGCACTCAAATGGCCCCGTGGGTGGCACCACCTCCCACAGGACCAATGTAACTCGTAGGAACTGACCGTGCAGCCCCGACACTCCTGGTTTGAGAATACGACGATAATTTGAATATTTCTAAACTTAATCCAAACATGGTGTTACAGGCTGCAAACTTGAAACAACCCTCGAATGGCCCCGGTGGCTGGCACCAACACCTCCCACGGGACCAATGTAACTCGTAGGAACTGACCCCGCAGCCGCGGTACTCCCGGTTTGAGAATACGATGGTAATTTGTATATTTCTAGACTTAGTCATAAAAATAAGGCGTTAGACGGTGAAAACTCGAAACAGCCACCGAAGGGCCCCGTGGGTGGCACCAACACCTCCCACGGGACCAATGAAACTCGTAGAAACTCACCGGACAACTGCGGCACACCCGGTTTTAGAATACTACCGTAATTTGCATATTTCGAGACTTAAGCAAAACATGGCGTTGGAGGGTGAAAACTCGAAACAACCCCCGAACGACCCCGTGGGTGGCATCAACACCTCCCACGGGACCAATGTAACTCGTACGAACAGACTCCACAGTCGCGGATCTTCCGATTTGAGAATACGACGATAATTTTCATATTTCTAGACTTAGGCTTAAAAACATGGCATTAGAGGGTGAAAACCCAAAACAGCCCCGAACGGCCCCGTGGATGGAACCAACACCTCCCAAGGGACCAATATAACTCGTAGGAACTGACCCCGCAGTTGCGGGACTCCTGGTTTGAGAATACGATGATAATTTGCATATTTCTAGACTTGGGCTTAAAAAACATGGTGTTAGAGGGTGAAAACTCAAAACAGCCCCCGAACGGCCCCGTGGGTGGCACCAACACCTCCCACGGGGCCAATGTAACTCGTAGGAACTGACCACGCAGCCGCAGTACTCTCGGTTTGAGAATACGATGGTAATTTGCATATTTTTAGACTTAGGCATAAAAACATGACGTTAGAGAGTGAAAACTCGAAACAGCCCCCGAACGGCCCCGTGGGTTGCACCAACACCTCCCACGGCTACAATATAACTCGTAGGAACTGACCACACAACCGCGGTACTCCCAGTTTGAGAATACGATGGTAATTTGCCTATTTCTAGACTTAGGCATAAAAACAAGGCATTAGAGGGTGAAAACCCAAAATAACCCCCGAACGGCCACGTGGGTGACACCAACACCTCCCACGGGACCAATGTAACTCGTAGGAACTAACCGTGCAGTCGCGGCACTCCCGATTTGAGAATATGACGGTAATTTGCATATTTCTAGATTTACGCTTTAAAACGTGGTGTTAGATGGTGAAAACTCGAAACAACCCCCGAACGGCCCCGTGGGTGGCACCAATACCTTCCACGGGACCAATGTAACTTGTAGGAACTGACGCCGCAGTCGCGGGTCTCCCGGTTCGAAAATACGACGATAATTTGCAAATTTCTAGACTTAGGATTAAAAACATGGCGTTAATGGGTGAAAACTCGAAACAGCCACCGAACGGCCCCGTGGGTGGCACCAACACCTCCCACGGTACCAACATAACTAGTAGGAACAAACCCCGTACTCACGGGTCTCCCGGTTTGAGAATACGACGATAATTTGCATATTTCTAGACTTAGTCTTAAAAACATTGCGTTAGAGGGTGAAAACTCGAAACATCCCCCGAACGGCCCTGTGGGTGGCACCAACACCTCCCACGGGACCAATGCAACTCGTAGGAACTGACCGCACATTCGCGACACTCCCGGTTTGAGAATAAGACGGTAATTTGCATGTTTCTAGACTTAAGCATAAAAACAAGGCGTTAGAGGGTGAAAACCCAAAACAGCCCCCGAACTGCCCCGTGGGTGGCAGCAACACCTCCAACGGGACCAATGTAACTCGTAGGAACTGACTGCGCAGCTGCGGCACTCCCGGTTTGACAATACGATAGTAATTTGCATACTTCTAGACTTAAGCAAAACATGGTGTTAGAGGGTGGAAACTCGAAACAACCCCTGAACGGCCCCGTAGGTGACACAAACACCTCCCACAAGACCAACGTAACTTGTAGGAACTGACCCCGCAGTCGCGGGTCTCCCGGTTTGAGAATACGATGATAATTTGCATATTTTTAGACTTAGGCTTAAAAATATGGCGTTAGAGGGTGAAAATCCAAAACAACCCCCAAACGGCCATGTGGATGGCACCAACACCTCCCACGGGACCAATGTAACTCGTAGGAATAGACCCCGCAGCCGCGGTACTCCCGGTTTGAGAATACGACGGTAATTTGCATATTTCTAGACTTAGGCATAAAAACAAGGCGTTAGAGGGTGAAAACTCGAAACAGCCCCCGAACGGCCCCGTGGGTGGCACCAACACCTCCCACGGGACCAATGTGACTCGTAGGAACTCACCGAACAACTGCAGTACTCCCGGTTTGAGAATACTACAGTAATTTGCATATTTCTAGAATTAAGCAAAACATGGCGTTGGAGGGTGAAAACTCGAAACAACCCCTGAACGGCCCCGTGGGTGGCATCAGCACCTCCCACGGGACCAATGTAACTCATAGGAACAGACCCCATAGTCGCGGGTCTCCCGGTTTGAGAATACGACGATAATTTGCATATTTCAAGCCTTTGGCTTAAAAACATGGCATTAGAGGGTGAAAACCCAAAACAGCTCCCGAACAGCCCCGTGGATAGAACCAACACCTCCCACGGGACCGATGTAACTCGTAGGAACTGACCCCGCAGTTGCGGGTCTTATGGTTTGGGAATACGATGATAATTTGCATATTTCTAGACTTAGGCTTAAAAAACATGGCGTTAGAGGGTGAAAACTCAAAACAGCCCCCGAACGACCCCGTGGGTGGCACCAACACCTCCCACGGGACCAATGCAACTCGTAGGAACTGACCACGCAGCCGCGGTACTCCCGTTTTGGTAATAAGATGATAATTTGCATATTTCTAGACTTAGGCACAAAAACATGGCGTTAGAGGGTGAAAACTCGAAACAGGCCCCAAACAGCCGTGTGGGTTGCACCAACACCTCCCACGGCACCAATATAAATCGTAGGAACTAACCACGCAACCGCGGTACTCCCGGTTTGAGAATACGATGGTAATTTGCCTATTTCTAGACTTAGGCATAAAAACAAGGCGTTAGAGGGTGAAAACCGAAAACAACCCCCGAACGGCCCCGTGGGTGGCACCAACACCTCCCACGGGACCAATGTAACTTGTAGGAACTGACCACGCAGTCGCGGCACTCCCGGTTTGAGAATACGATGGTTATTTGCATATTTCTAGACATAGGCTTAAAAACGTGGCGTTAGCTGGTGAAAACTCGAAACAACCCCCGAACGGTCCCGTGGATGGCACCAACACCTCCCACGGGACCAATGTATCGAACTGACCCCGCAGTCGCGGGTCTCCCGGTTTGAAAATACGACGATAATTTGCAAATTTCTAGACTTACGCTTAAAAACATGGCGTTAGAGAGTGAAAACTCGAAACAGCCCCCGATCGGCCTCGTGGGTCGCACCAACACCTCCCTCGGGACCAATGTAACTCGTTGGAACTGACCGCGCAGCCGCAACACTCCCGGTTTGAGAATACGATGGAAATTTGCATATTTCTAGACTTAGGCATATAAACAAGGCCTTAGAGGGTGAAAACCCAAAACAACCACCAACGGCCTCGTGGGTGGCACCAACACCTCCCACGGGGCCAATGTAACTCGTAGAAACTGACTGCGTAGCCACGGTACATCCGGTTTGAGAATACGACGGTAATTTGAATATTTCTAGACTTAGGCATAAAAACAAGCCAATTGAGGGTGAAAACACGAAACAGCCCCCGAACGGCCCCATGGGTGGCACCAACTCCTCCCACGGGACCAATGTAACTCGTAGGAACTGACCGCGCAGTCGCGGCAACCCCAATTTAAGAATACGACGGTAATTTATATATTTCTAGACTTAAGCAAAACATGGCATTAGAGGGTGAAAACTCGAAACAGCCCCCGAACGGCCCCGTGGGTGGCACCAATACCTTCCACGGGACCAACGTAACTCGTAGGAACTAACCCCATTATTGCGGGTCTCCCGGTTTGAGAATACGACGATAATTTGCATCATTCTAGACTTTGGCTTAAGAATATTGCGTTAGAGGTGAAAACTCAAAACAACCCTCGAACGTCCCCGTGGGTGCTACTAACACCTCCCCCGGGACCAATGTACCTCGTAGGAACTGAACGCGCAGCCGCGGGACTCCCGATTTGAGAATACGATAGAAATTTGCATATATCTAGACTTAGGCTTAAAAACATGGCGTTAGAGGGTGAAAACCCAAAATATCTCCCGAACGACCCCGTGGGTGGCACCAACACCTCCCACGTGACCAATGTAACTCGTAGTAACTGACCCCGCAGCCGCGGGTCTTCCGATTTTAGAATACGACGATACTTTTAATATTTCTAAACTTCGGCTTAAAAACATGGCGTTAGAGGGTGAAAACTCAAAACAGCCCCCGAACGGCCCCGTGGGTGGCACCAACGCCTCCCACGAGACCAATGTAACTCGTAAGACTGACCGCGTAGCCACGACACTACCAGTTTAAGAATACGACGGTAATTTGCATATTTCTAGACTTAAGCATAAAAACAAGGCGCTAGAGGGTGAAAATACAAAACAACCCCCGAACTGCCCTGTGGGTGGCACTAACACCTCCCACGAGACCAATGTAACTCGTGGGAACTGACCGCTCAGCCGAGGCACTCCCGGTTTGAGAATACGATGGTAATTTGCATATTTCTTGACTTAAGTAAAACATCGCGTTAGAGGGTGAAAACTCGAAATAACCCCCGAAGGGCCCTGTGGGTGGCACCAACACCTCCCACGGGATCAATGTAAATTGTAGGAACTGACCCCGCAGTCGCGGGTCTCCCGGTTTGAGAATATGATGATAATTTGTATATTTTTACACTTAGGCTTAAAAACACGGCGTTAGAGGGTGAAAACTCGAAACAGCCCCCGAACGGCCCCGTGGGTGGCACCAAGACCTCCCACGGGACCAATGTAACTCGTAAAAACTGATCGCATAGCCACGGGACTCCCAGTTTGAGAATACGATGGTAATTTTCATATTTCTAGACTTAGGCTTAAAAACATGGCATTAGAGGGTGAAAACCCAAAACAGCTCCCGAACGGCCCCGTGGATGACACCAACACCTCCCACGGGACCAATTTAACTCGTAAGAACTGACCCGGCAGCCGCGGGTCTCCCGATTTGAGAATACGACGATAATTTGCGTATTTCTAGACTTAGGCTTAAAAACATAGCGTTAGAGGGTGAAAACTGGAAACAACCTCCGAACGGCCCCGTGGGTGGCACCAACACCTCTTACGTGACCAATGTAACTCGTTGGAACTGACCGCGCAGTCGCGGCACTCCCGGTTTGAGAATACAACGGTAATTTGCATATTTCTAGACTTAGGCATAAAAACAAGGCGTTAGGTGAAAACCCAAACAGCCCCCGAACGGTCACGTGGGGGGCACCAACACCTCCCACGGGACTAATGTAACTCGTAGGAACTGATCGCGCAGCCACGGTACTCCCAGTTTGAGAATTCGATGGTAATTTTCATATTTCTAGACTTAGGCATAAAAACAAGGCGTTAGAGGGTAAAAACGCGAAAAGCCCCCGAACGGCCCCGTGGGTGGCACCAACACCTCCCACAGGACCAATGTAACTCGTAGGAACTCACCGCGCAGCCGCAACACTCCCGATTTGAGAATACGACGGTAATTTGTATATTTCTAGTCTTAAGCAACACATGTCGTTAGAGGGTGAAAACTCGAAACAACCCCCGAATGGCCCCATGGATGGCACCAAAACCTCCCACGGGACCAATATAACTTGTAGGAACTGACCGCGCAACCGCGACACTCCCGGCTTGAGATTACGACACTAATTTGCATATATCTAGACTTAGGCTTAAAAACATGGCGTTAGAGGGTGAAAACTCGAAACAACCCCCGAACGGCCCCGTGGGTGGTACCAATACCTCCCACGGAACCAATGTAACTCGTAGGAACTGACCCCACAGTCGCGGCTCTCCTAGTTTGAGAACACGACGATAATTTGCATATTTCTAGACTTAGGCTTAAAAATATGGCGTCAGATGGTGAAAACTCAAAACAGCCCCCGAACGGCCTTGTGGGTGGGACCAACACCTCCCACGGGACCAATGTAACTTGTAGGAACTGACCGCGCAACCGAGACACTCCCGTTTTGAGAATACGACGATAATTTGAATATTTCTAGTCTTAAGCATAAAAACAAGGCGTTAGAGGGTGAAAACCCAAAACAGCCTCCGAACTTCCCCGTGGGTGACACCAACACCTCCCACGGGACCAATGTAAGTCATAGGAAGTAACCCCGCAGTTACGGGTCTCCTGATTCGAGAAAACAACAACAATTTTCATATTTCGAGACTTGGGCTTAAAAAACATGGCGTTAGAGGGTGAAAACTCAAAACAGCCCCCGAACCCCGTGGGTGGCCCCAACACCTCCCACGGGACCAATGTAACTCGTAGGAACTGACCACGCAGCCGCGGTACTCCTGTTTTGAGAATACGACGATAATTTGCATATTTCTAGACTTAGGCATAAATACATGGCGTTAGAGGGTGAAAACTCGAAGTAGGCCCCGAACGGCCGTGTGGGTTGCAACAACACCTCCCACGGGACCAATGCAACTCGTAGGAACTGATCGCGCAGCCACGGTACTCCCAGTTTGAGAATACGATGGTAATTTGCATATTTCTAGACTTAGGCATAAAAATAAGGCGTTAGAGGGTAAAAACTCGAAACAGCCCCCCGAACGGCCCCGTGGGTGGCACCAACACCTCCCACGGGACCAATGTAACTCGTAGGAACTCACTGCGCAGCCGTGAAAACTCAAAACAACCCCCGAACGCCCTTGTGGGTGGGACCAACACCTCCCACGGGACCAATGTAACTCGTAGGAACTGACCGCGCAACCGAGACACTCCCGTTTTGAGAATACGACGATAATTTGAATATTTCTAGTCTTAAGCATAAAAACAAGACGTTAGAGGGTGAAAACCCAAAACAGCCCCCGAACATCCCCCTGGGTGGCACCAACACCTCCCACGGGACCAATGTAAGTCGTAGGAACTAACCCCGCAGTTGCGGGTCTCCGGATTTGAGAAAACAACAATAATTTTCATATTTCTAGACTTGGGCTTAAAAAATATGGCGTTAGAGGGTGAAAACTCAAAACAGCCCCCGAACCCCGTGGGTGGCCCCAACACCTCCCACGGGACCAATGTAACTCGTAGGAACTCACCACGCAGCCGCGGTACTCCTGTTTTGAGAATACGACGATAATTTGCATATTTCTAGACTTAGGCATAAATACATGGCGTTAGAGGGTGAAAACTCGAAGTAGGCCCCGAACGGCCGTGTGGGTTGCAACAACACCTCCCACAGGACCAATGTAACTCGTAGGAACTGATCGCGCAGCCACGGTACTCCCAGTTTGAGAATACGATGGTAATTTTCATATTTCTAGACTTAGGCATAAAAACAAGGCGTTAGAGGGTAAAAACTCGAAACAGCCCCCGAACGGCCCCGTGGGTGGCACCAACACCTCCCACGGGACCAATGTAACTCGTAGGAACTCACTGCGCAGCCGCAACACTCCTGATTTGAGAATACGACTGTAATTTGTACATTTCTAGACTTAAGCAACACATGTCGTTAGATGGTGAAAACTCGTAA
Organism: Sambucus nigra; assembly: GCA_949130495.1. Classification (NCBI taxonomy): domain Eukaryota; kingdom Viridiplantae; phylum Streptophyta; class Magnoliopsida; order Dipsacales; family Adoxaceae; genus Sambucus; species Sambucus nigra. The sequence continues at coordinate 549,018,556 of OX422215.1, forward strand.
GAACCCCCGAATGGCCCCATGGGTGGCACCAACACCTCCCACGGGAGCAATGTAACTCGTAGGAACTGACCGCGCAGCCGCCGCACTCCTGGTTTGAGATTACGAAACTAATTTGCATATTTCTAGACTTAGGCTTAAAAACATGGCGTTAGAGGGTGAAAACTCGAAACAACCCCCGAACGGCCCCGTGGGTGGTACCAATACCTCCCACGGAACCAATGTAACTCGTAGGAACTGACCCCACAGTCGCGGCTCTCCTAGTTTGAGAACACGACGATAATTTGCATATTTCTAGACTTAGGCTTAAAAATATGGCGTCAGATGGTGAAAACTCAAAACAGCCCCCGAACGGCCTTGTGGGTGGGACCAACACCTCCCACGGGACCAATGTAACTTGTAGGAACTGACCGCGCAACCGAGACACTCCCGTTTTGAGAATACGACGATAATTTGAATATTTCTAGTCTTAAGCATAAAAACAAGGCGTTAGAGGGTGAAAACCCAAAACAGCCCCCGAACTTCCCCCTGGGTGGCACCAACACCTCCCACGGGACCAATGTAAGTCGTAGGAACTAACCCCGCAGTTGCGGGTCTCCGGATTTGAGAAAACAACAATAATTTTCATATTTCTAGACTTGGGCTTAAAAAACATGGCGTTAGAGGGTGAAAACTCAAAACAGCCCCCGAACCCCGTGGGTGGCCCCAACACCTCCCACGGGACCAATGTAACTCGTAGGAACTCACCACGCAGCCGCGGTACTCCTGTTTTGAGAATACGACGATAATTTGCATATTTCTAGACTTAGGCATAAATACATGGCGTTAGAGGGTGAAAACTCGAAGTAGGCCCCGAACGGCCGTGTGGGTTGCAACAACACCTCCCACGGGACCAATGTAACTCGTAGGAACTGATCGCGCAGCCACGGTACTCCCAGTTTGAGAATACGATGGTAATTTGCATATTTCTAGACTTAGGCATAAAAACAAGGCGTTAGAGGGTAAAAACTCGAAACAACCCCCGAACGGCCCCGTGGGTGGCACCAACACCTCCCACGGGACCAATGTAACTCGTAGGAACTCACTGCGCAGCCGCAACACTCCTGATTTGAGAATACGACTGTAATTTGTATATTTCTAGACTTAAGCAACACATGTCGTTAGATGGTGAAAACTCGTAACAACCCCCGAATGGCCCCATGGGTGGCACCAACACCTCCCACGGGAGCAATGTAACTCGTAGGAACTAACCGCGCAGCCGCGGCACTCCTGGTTTGAGATTACGAAACTAATTTGCATATTTCTAGACTTAGGCTTAAAAACATGGCGTTAGAGGGTGAAAACTCGAAACAACCCCCGAACTGCCTCGTGGGTGGTACCAATACCTCCCACGGGACCAATGTAACTCGTAGGAACTGACCCCACAGTCGCGGCTCTCCTGGTTTGAGAACACGACAATAATTTGCATATTTTTAGACTTAGGCTTAAAAATATGGCGTCAGATGGTGAAAACTCAAAACAGCCAACGAATGGCCTTGTGGGTGGGACTAACACCTCCCACGGGACCAATGTAACTCGTAGGAACTGACCGCGCAACCGAGACACTCCCGTTTTGAGAATACGACGATAATTTGAATATTTCTAGTCTTAAGCATAAAAACAAGGCGTTAGAGGGTGAAAACCCAAAACAGCCCCCGAACTTCCCCCTGGGTGGCACCAACACCTCCCACGGGACCAATGTAAGTCGTAGGAACTAACCCCGCAGTTGCGGGTCTCCGGATTTGAGAAAACAACAATAATTTTCATATTTCTAGACTTGGGCTTAAAAAACATGGCGTTAGAGGGTGAAAACTCGAAACAGCCTCCGAACCCCGTGGGTGGCCCCAACACCTCCCACGGGACCAATGTAACTCGTAGGAACTCACCACGCAGCCGCGGTACTCCTGTTTTGAGAATACGACGATAATTTGCATATTTCTAGACTTAGGCATAAATACATGGCGTTAGAGGGTGAAAACTCGAAGTAGGCCCCGAACGGCCGTGTGGGTTGCAACAACACCTCCCACGGGACCAATGTAACTCGTAGGAACTGATCGCGCAGCCACGGTACTCCCAGTTTGAGAATACGATGGTAATTTTCATATTTCTAGACTTAGGCATAAAAACAAGGCGTTAGAGGGTAAAAACTCGAAACAGCCCCCGAACGGCCCCGTGGGTGGGACCAACACCTCCCACGGGACCAATGTAACTCGTAGGTGCTCACTGCGCAGCCGCAACACTCCTGATTTGAGAATACGACTGTAATTTGTACATTTCTAGACTTAAGTAACACATGTCGTTAGATGGTGAAAACTCGTAACAACCCCCGAATGGCCCCATGGGTGGCACCAACACCTCCCACGTGAGCAATGTAACTCGTAGGAACTGACCGCGCAGCCGCGGCACTCCTGGTTTGAGATTACGAAACTAATTTGCATATTTCTAGACTTAGGCTTAAAAACATGGCGTTAGAGGGTGAAAACTCGAAACAACCCCCGAACTGCCTCATGGGTGGTACCAATACCTCCCACGGGACCAATGTAACTCGTAGGAACTGACCCCACAGTCGCGGCTCTCCTGGTTTGAGAACACGACGATAATTTGCATATTTTTAGACTTAGGCTTAAAAATATGGCGTCAGATGGTGAAAACTCAAAACAGCCCCCGAATGGCCTTGTGGGTGGGACTAACACCTCCCACGGGACCAATGTAACTCGTAGGAACTGACCGCGCAACCGAGACACTCCCGTTTTGAGAATACGACGATAATTTGAATATTTCTAGTCTTAAGCATAAAAACAAGGCGTTAGAGGGTGAGAACCCAAAACAGCCCTCGAACTTCCCCCTGGGTGGCACCAACACCTCCCACGGGACTAATGTAAGTCGTAGGAACTAACCCCGCAGTTGCGGGTCTCCGGATTTGAGAAAACAACAATAATTTTCATATTTCTAGACTTGGGCTTAAAAAACATGGCGTTAGAGGGTGAAAACTCAAAACAGCCCCCCATCGGCCCCGTGGGTGGCACCAACACCTCCCACGGGACCAATGTAACTCGTAGGAACTGACCACGCAGCCGCGGTACTCCCGGTTTGAGAATACGACGATAATTTACATATTTCTAGACTTGGGCATAAAAATAAGGCGTTAGATTTTGAAAACCCAAAACAACCCCCGAACGGCCCCGTGGGTGGCACCAACAGCTCGCACGGGACCAATGTAACTTGTAGGAACTGACTGCGCAGTCGCGAGACTCCCGGTTTGAGTATACGATGGTATTTTGTATATTTCTAGACTTAAGCAAAACATGGCGTTTGAGGGTGAAAACTCGAAACAGACCCCGAACGGCCTCGTGGGTGGCACCAACACCTCCCATAGGACCAATGTAACTCGTAGGAACTGACCCCGCCGTCGCGGGTCTATCGGTTTGAGAATACGATTATAATTTTTATATTTCTAGACTTAAGCATAAAAACAAGGCGTTAGAGAGTGAAAACCCAAAACAGCCCCCGAACGGCCTTGTGGGTGGCACCAACACCTCCCACGGAACCAATGTAACTCGTAGAAACTGACCGCGCAGCCGTGGAGCTCACGGTTTGAGAATACAACGGTAATATGCATATTTCTAGACTTAGGCATAGTAATATTGATATGTTGATAATTTTAACTCATATATGCAATTTTTCAACTTAATTAATTTTTTTGTAAAACTACTTGGTTACTGATATTTTTTTTTATGTATCCTATCATTTGTAGGATTTTTGCACGCGAAACAAATGAAGGAGGCAATGGTTTACAACATGAAGATTGTTAATATGTTGTGGACATTCAGGATTTTATTTTTTATATGTTACAGTCGTGCGGGTTTTTATTGTTTAGTTTTATGGCCGTGCGGGCTTTTATAATTTGATTGTCGAATTTTATGGCCGTGCGGGCTTTATAATAAACAGGTTTTACATTTACAGGTTTTGAAATGTCAAGAAAATAGAGGAAACTCTGCCCAATTTTTTTTTGGGTCTGTGAATTATTAAGACGTGTAATATTTTTAAGTTTGTATATATATTTGTTTATTGACAACGTTCTCGATTCGCAATTTGTGATTTTTTTATTGTTTTGCCAATAATAAATATTTGTAACAACTCGTACGCGTCCAACGTTACACCTAGTAACCGACGGTGCACTCACAGGACCCACAATTTTAGGATTGGACCAAAAAATACATTTTTTTTAAAAATTATAGTTAAATATGGTCATGGACTTTATCCATGACCATTTTTATTTTTTTCGTCACGCAGAAAAATGGTCGCGGCCATAGTCTGCGATAATTTTTTTCGTCACGGTTGTGGGTCACGGACTTGGGCCACGACCAATTTGTCACGGTTGTGGGTCACGGATAAGGGTCGCGACTAATTTTTTTTTATTTTTTTGGCACGGTTGTGGGTCGCGGACTTTGGCCGCGACCAATTTGTCACAGTTGTGGGTCACGGATGAGGGTCGCGACCAATTTTTATTTTATTTTTTTGTCATGGTCGTGGGTCGCGGACTTTGGCCGCGACCAATTTTTCACGGTTGTGGGTCACGGATGAAGGCCGCGACCCATCACGACATGGGTCACGACCTAAGTCCGCGACCATCTGCCGTGACCCCTCTCGGCCGTGACCATTTTTTGGTCACGGACTTGGGCCGCGACCCACGAAAATGGTCACGCCCGAAATGGTCACGGGCCAAGTCCGCGAGCCACAACTTTGGTCAGGGATTTTGGCCATGACCAATCGCTAGTTTTGGTGTAGTGAGAATGCATAGGGGCTTTCCCTTTTGATTTGGCCATAGTAGCAGCTGATTTTTCATCCTTCTTTCGAGCATTTGAATTGGCCTAAGCTCGCTCATCCTTGACTTTATTCCTCTCAACTTCCACTTTAATAATCCCTAACTCCATCCTCTTCTTATGAGCCAACTCCAAAGCTTTTCGGTCAATGTGATGGGTAACCATCGCTAACATTGACTCAAAGGGGTGTTCGGAGATATTTTGAGGCACAGTGGAACAAGAAAAAATGTTCGTAAGCCGAGGAAATACTGATTACAGGACAAGGAAGAAATACATATAATACGTATCTTAAGATCTTCTTCCTCTCCCTCTCCAAATTAGTCAGCTAACCCTAAATTGGTCTCACGTAGCATATATTCCTTTAAGGGAATATCACCTTCCACAGGGGGAGCACCACTTGGTAAATTAGGATACCTAGCTTCAATTAATTTATCTACTGTGAATAACTCCTGAAACCTTAGGGATTTTTTCTCACAATAAGACTCAATCAAATCCACCACAGAGGCAGGTAACCTGGGTGCTTTCTTCACTGAAAAGAGCAAACAAAAAATGTTAGTACAAAAAGGAACAGAAAGGGATGATTAGACCTTGTAGTTATTTGAAGAAAAGTCCTTACCAATTCGGTTCAGTCCGTTCCATTCTCTCGAAATCCTACCTGCTCGTGACTCCCAACAAACATGTACTGACCCTTAAAAAACCAATCTCCCTTAACAAACATGTACTGACCCTTTTGACTATGATTGATGGTTTGAACTACTGTCACCATCCTTAAGTGAAATTTCGGGGGAGAAAAATAATAATAATCGGGGGCTTTAGCATTGTCTTTAAAGCCCATGCACACACCTAAGGGTATCTCCTGACTTCCAGGACATCATCACCCCAAAGATGGTCTTATAAGCATTTTGGGGTAGTTGAGTTAAAGTAACCTCATATCAACTAAGGATGAATCTTATGATAGGGTGTAAGGGTAACCTGAGCCCTGCCCGGAGAGCCTAGAAGGGGAGGCAATTCTCATCGAAATTTGTAATATCATACACCCTCTCCTCAGGAGAGGGGATCTTGGTATGAATGGCTATAGCGATGAAGTACTTCTATCATAAAAAGTCCAACTCTTCCTCTGAAATTTCATTGACATACCATCGAGCATCGATGGTAGAAGGATTATAAGAATCGAAGGAATTCGCTATGTCCTGTTCTTTGTCATCTATTCCCTCATTCAAGGTCTCATCTATAGAAGAGGTGGAGGGGAGCGGCCCCACGCTTTCAAACCTAACATCGCCCGCTCTATCTGACCTCACCTCATCAGAAGGGGACTCCAAGTTAATAGCAGACATGGACTCTCTATTTTCTAACTCTATACCCTCTTGAGGATGCACTGAGCTACCTACTCCTTGTCCCTTTAAATCAGGGAATACGATGGGGGGAGTTCAGTTGGGAGTGTGGCAGAATCACTATAAGAGGTGGTTTTGGGCGTGTAATTGGGATACCCTGGCTCTTCCTTAGATCATACTACTTAGAGAGGGTGTGGAAACCTCCTAGCGGTAATCCCCAAGAAAGTGGGTTCTAACTCAACTAATATCTCAAATAGGCATTGTACGTGAGGTGGGAAACACATCAATATAATAACTAGGCCTTTTAGCACGGAGAAATGAACTTGGGGGATGAATAAGGGAGAAACAATGCCAAGAACATCAAGAAACCTTAGCAATGCCTAGTTACTAAGACAACCAACTCAATGGCTATCTAGAAATTCAAATCTCCAATAAAATATTCAACAAAATGAACCCAACAAAAATTTAATGAAAATGAAGCATGTAAACCCCAAAAATTGAAGGCATAAAACCCTAAGAAGGACAAAAGGCACGTACCGGCTACTCTGAAAGGGAAGATGAAAGGGAGAAGCAAAGAATTGCACTGAGGGTGATCTAAACGTGGATGATGATGAAACACTCAAGTTATGCAAGGAAAATTTTTCTAATATCGCAATTTGGGAGCACTCTCTCTCTCTAAGCACGCTTGTGGAATTTGAACAGAATAGTTGGAGAAAAATGTAAACTCATCTTTATATAAGTTGCATTTGGCGACGAAGTGTCACTTCATTGAATGATGTAAGAGTTAAAAAGCCAACCGACAGTACAAAGAACATGCACCAACGTGCATCAGTAATCATTACATGGTCGTCGTTTCCTATGACTTGCATGTGTCTTTGAAAATGAAAATTTTTCGAGTCCATCTATTCCGCCTAGGATGACCAGAAAGCGAGACGATCAGAATCTTATCTCCTCAAACATAATTAACACTCCATCTATTCGTTCCATGTAACAACCACTCAAGATCCTCATCAGTTTAGAGAAGTTGTTATAAGATTAGACTCATATATGAAATCTTGGGTACTTTTTTTATATACTTTATAAAATAGGACACATGGAACCTTCTAAGTAAGGCAAATATCCTAGATGCTCAAGTGCCCATATGTTTGACTTGGCGATTTATTCATTAACTTAACAGTTTCCCAGTGGATCTAAAGGCCCACATTATTTACCTAATAACTGTAGTCCCCTTACTCGCCTGTACACATAAAGAAGGCCCACTAGTTACGTAGGTGACACCTAAACACGTGGTTAATACACACGTTTGCTCACTCTTTTTGGGCTTCAAATAATTCATCATTATTTGTCATATCATGTGTAAATGGTATAACTGCTTGAACTATAAAGGCAGTTCACTTGTCCCTCAAAAGGGAGAGATAACTAACTATAAATATCACATAATACCATACAGGTAGAGGACTGAAATCATTATCCCCAAATAAACCCTAAATTTGTATCCCTTCTCAGAAAGAAGAATGACACCATCACTGCACCTGTGGATGTATGTACCATTTTCCGACCGAACCATGTAAATTTTATCTTCTCTCTCTGTCTCTGATCTCTATTCTATTTTTATTATTTGTTATTGTTCATTACTAATTACACCCCTATCTAAGGCGTAATTCCCCAATCCATTTTGAGACGATAACAAGAAACATAACTCAAAAATATCCAAATGTACTTTTTTGATCTTCCAAATCTCCACCATAATCACTACATTTTGAATTTCTTTTATAAAACAACCATAATCAACATTTCCTTTTAAAAACCTTAAGACCCTTTTTGTTGCTTGAAAGTGAAGCTCCGTAGGTGACTCCATAAATCTACTAATAAAGCTCACTACAAACATTAATTTAGGTTATGTGGCAGTTAGGTACATCAATATTCCCACCATCTATTTGAAATATGTATTTTCAACCTGTGTGCCATCAACATCTCTAGTCAACTTAGTTCCTGGAATAATAGGATTCTGAATTGAATTTCAATAACTCATCTGAAATCTAATAATTACTTCTCGAGCATAATTCTTTTGCATAATAAAAATCCCATCACTTGTTTGCTTAACCCCCATCCCTAGGAAATAATGCATTTTTCCTAGATCTGTTATCTCAAACTCAACCATCACATACATGTTAAATTCAACAAAATATTACCTCATCATTTCCAGTATATATGAGATCATCTGCATAGAGACATACATTTAACATTTTACCTCATTTCCATTCTTGATGAACAAGGTATGTTCATAAGAATACTTATTGGAACCCACCTTTGTGAAGTAAGAATAAATACTTCTTTACCAAGCTCTAGGAGCTTATTTCAGTCCATATAAAGCCCTTTTTAATTTTTAGACCTTCTGTTCTTCTTCCTTTTTGACATACCATGGCGGTTGATCCGCAAAAACCTTCTCATTCAATTCTCCATGTAAGAAAGATGACTTCACGTCAGGCTAATAGATCAGTCAATTATTTTGAGATGCTAATGATACCACTAATCGAATGAGTATCCTCATGTGTAAAAACTTCAGCATACTCTACCCCATATCTTATGTGTAACCCTTAGCCAATAATCTGGCTTTGTACTTGTCAACTTCTCAATTTTCTTTGACCTTTGTCTTGTATATCCATTTAACTCCAATAGTCTTGTGTTTTATTATTAGCTAAGTAAGTTCCTAAGCATTAGTCTTTACAATTGCTTCAATCTCTAAGTCCATGGCTTTACTCTATTTTGAACTTCTCATAGAATCGTAAAAATATTGTTAGAAAACAAGGCTAGTTGAACGCTACTTTCTTCATCAAATAACTCATCTCCACTCATATAATTTGTCATCTATTTAGGAGGTTTTTTAATATTGGCTCTCTGATTTTGTCCTCTTTTAAATTGCCTTCGGATGATTTATTTTCTGATGAATCATCAACTAAACCTTCTTAGTTGGTGTCTACAACTGATTTCTCCTCATTTCCTTCAATATCAACAACTATCACTTCTTCTCCTTCATCTATCCATTTCCATTAAACTCTATCATCAAAGATTACATCTCTGTTGACTATGATCTTTTTGGCAATTGGATTATACAACTTATATGCCTTGGACTCATCACTAATCCCAAGAATAGTACATGACACATTATTGTCATCAAGTTTACTTCTTATTTTATCATGAACGTGATCATAAGCTAAGCAACCAAACACTTTGAAATGAACAACTCCTGGTTTATTTCCACTCCAAGCTTCTTCTATAGCAATATACTTCGAAATAAATATTGGAAATCTATTTAAGATGCAAGAACTCTAATTAATAGATTCAGGCCAAAATGTCTTAAGCACCTTTGTTCTTGAAAGCATGCAATGTAGCATATTCATAATGGTACGATTTTTCTTTCTGAATCCCCATTTTGATGAGGAGTACATGTTGTAGGTAATTATCTTCGTGTACCATTCTATTAACAAAAGGTGGCAAATTCATGTGAAGTAAATTCTTCTCCATAATTAGTATGAAATTCTTTAATAAACACCCCAACTTTTTTCTCAACCATAGTTTTAAACTTCTTAAATATAATTATAGGCTCGAATTTTTTAGATTTAAAATAAGCCCATCTTCCTACTAAAATCACCAATAAAATTATGAAGTACCTCTTTCCCCTGGTGGAGATGGGATTAATAGGTACCCATATGTCTGAATGAACCAACTGAAGGATATGTGAGGACTCCCAAGTGCTCTTCTGAGGAAAGGTATCATGGTGTTTCTTCCTAGTCATGCATTCCTCACATATTAGTCTTTATTTGTAGTGAAAACATCATGTTTGGAGCCATCTTAACTTGTATCATTAAACCTTCCCATGATGATGGATTTGACACACATTCTTTTGAATAGGAATAGAAAATCCTTTTTTTTGCATCTGGACAAGGTTAATAAAACTGCTCTTCAATTAAGGTATATAGAACACTCCAGAGATGCAGTGCTCTACCTCATTCACTTCAGTGTTTATATTTCCTTCCCCTTTGACACATAGGCTAGAATTATTTCCTACCTTCACCTTCTCTCTAAAGGTTTCATCAAGTTGTGAAAAAGCTTATTATCTCCACTAATGTGGTTACTACATCTATAATCAAGATACAATAGCTTCTTAGAGGTATCTTATTGCATATTCATATAAGCCATGAGTAACATCTCTTCTTTAGCTTCAACAAAATTTGTCTTTTATCCTGCTCCTTTTTGGGGAACTCAAATTGAAAATGCCCTAATTTATGGTAATTATAACACTCAAAAACTGACTTATCAAATGATCTTTTTCTCCCTCTTCCTCTTCCAGGACCTCTATAGCCTCTACGACCTCTTTATCTCCAAGGTAAGTTATTTTCCTGACTCACTTTCAGCACTTGTTCCTCCATTACATGGCCAATGATTCTTTGATCATAATCAAGCATACTTCTTTATAATCCATTATTTGAAAGATCATCTATCTCGTTAAATTCCTAAATAAAACAAACTACATAATAAAATTTAGGTGCCATAGACCTTATAATCTTTTCAATCACCACCACGTCATCTATATTTTCTCCATAGATTCTCATCTTGTTTGATAATGAGAGAATCCTTGATAAGTAGTCATTGACTGATTATCCCAGCTTCATGTGAAGCATCTCCAACTCTTTACGAAGAGCCTTCAATTGTGCACTCTTAACTCTAATTATGCATTGATACTTCTTCATCAAATCCCATGTCTTGTGATGTGTCATTCTTCAGGATTGTCTCTAAAATGACTCGATCTATGGCTTGGAAGAGGTAATTATAGGTCTTGAAGTCCTTCAGATTCTGATCTTCCAGGTCTTTGAGTTGAGTTTTAGTTAGAATAGTTCCCTTAGCATACTTTGTAATCCTATTTTCCGCCAAGCCCCAATATTCCTTGGAGCGTAATAAAGTTTCCATGATCATGGACCAATGATCATAATGCCCGTTGAAATATGGGATAACTGGTTGCAGAAATTACTTCCTTTTCCTACCATTCCGTCTTGCTGATGCAAGTTAGAAAGTTGCTACTTTATTTGATTTTTCAAATTCCGATGAGGGCCTATGATACCAGATGTTTGTTTTCTATATCTTTTAGCTTTTATTGATGATCAATTTGAGGATTGCCTATTATTGAGTGAAAGATCTGGCTTTAAATAGACTTACAACTTGAGATACCAAAAAATAAAAATGTGTAAGTGCCATGACTAACCATCACTAATATCATGGAATTCTTTTAAAGAAACGTTCAACAACAATGACGCTTTCAAACCCTATCCAGTCTCCCTAAAAATTAGAGATTATTAAATATAAACGTTTAACAAACCCTAAATACACTAATATTTTAAGAGAGGGACAAATGCCTTTACCTCCGCTAACCTCGATCCATCACCCGGGGATAATGTTGATGGAACTCAACAATGTGACCTTACCTACCTCCACCAAAGAGACTTAATGAATCCCTATGTGCAATCACCAAATGGGGAGTATTCACTAAAGGCATCACCTTTGAGCGCAGGGACATCATTAGTTACCTCATGGTAAGGCCTTTAATCTACGATGAATTATTGGGAACTTTGATATCTTGAATCATATTAGCTATTATGAAACCTATATGGGCTTCATGGTAGTACGGATTAAATATGTTATCGAGCCTTCATAACCACCTTGAAGGGACTAGCATGAACACGGTTCATCATGATTCCAACAAAAACCATCACTTGTTGATAAGAGATGATGAACATGTTCATTACACATTTCTTATAAGGTGGAGTGGTGTCTATAGTGATGATCGATTATTTTTTTAACTTCCTCTAAAGCAAGGAAAACTACCTAAATGAGTTCATAAAATGTTTAATAATGATCATCCTTACAAAGGAATAGTCATATCATTCTTCCTCTGAGGGATATACATGAAGAACATTATTTCCTCAATTTAAAAAATAAGCTCCCAATAATATGATAGATCTAATTCGGAAGGTAGATAAGCATATTTATGGTGAGGATATACTGAGTTGTAGATTGCCTTGATAAAAGTGGCGAGAGAAAAATTGATAAGAACACCCCCTGAATGCCCCAATTGAAAAGATATAGTCAAATATGATGAACACCCAACTCCTAAAATAACCAAGAAAACTAAAGACACTTTTATCCTGTAAGAATTCAAATCAATAATATAATTTCCACCGATATCACAGTTATGATAGGAACGATTTTTTTAAATTAACCATTAAGATAAAGTTACTAAATCGAGCGGGGGATGTCATATGCTTGAGGGGAAGAGTAATCACAATATAATTGTAGTAAACGTAAATGGGCCAGTACAAGTGAAAGTCAACTACCTTGTCAGTTAGATTGGAAAATGATCAATTAAAGTAGGTTGTGAACAAGTTTGGGAGTTATATAGAACAATAAGGTTTTGGGTTCAATTCATTTTCAAAATATTCAATAAATAAAATAATTATTATTCTTTTATTTCATTTTATCTCAATATTATTTATTGCTATAAAAAATTGTTTCTTTTCCTCAAGAACACTACATCTGATATTAGAGCGTTCTTCAGTGCCTCGAAACCACTGAGAGATGGAAGAAGGGGATAAGATCTGAAGTTCTTGAGAAGACATTTAAAGAGCATTAAGGAAACATAGTAGAGACAATCAATCGACATGGGACTATAAAGGTTAAAATTAATGAATTAGCAAGTTATGTTGGTGAAACTCTGGCTGAGATGGGGGAATTTCAGGAAATGATGGGATTCTTACAAGTTCATAACATGCAAAATATATATCATGAAAGGAATAAGGAAAAAATGACTAGGATTGAGGGAATTTCTTAGTGAACAATATCCATTGATTATAAAGACGGAGATCATGGTTGGAAACATAGTGGAATTGTAATTACAAATAGGAATCAATTGAAAATTCCAAAGATTAACTTTCCACATTTTGATGGGGTAAATCCTCAGACCCGACCAAGAAAAGGCATAAAATTATTTCAAATAGATCTAATGGAAGATAATAAAAATGTATGGTATGCTTCATTTTATTTAGATGGATGAGCTAATGTTTGGTTCCAAGATTACCAAGAAGGCAATGTGGAAATTAAATGTGACCAATTTCTTTGAGATATTTACAGTATGTTTAAAGAATTGGGACAAGAAGATGTGGCAGAAGTGTTCAACAAATTACTAAAAAAGGGGTTTGTGAGTGCTATTATTAAGAATTTAAAGGGTTGAAGGATTTTATAGTGAGCAGAAATAAGGGCTTAACTTATAAGGGCCTATTTGATAGAAAAGTGTCAAAAGAGGTAGAATGGAAAATATTTCCATGGAAAATTTTGTCCATGCAAAATTTGACCTAGAAAATGTAAATTATTGTTATTTGATAGTTTTTTTACATGCTGGCAAATCCTGTATTTTTCATCATTTTATGAATTTACCTATTGGAATACACCTATATTCCTACTTATGTTGTTTGATAGACAACATTTGTCATAGAAATTGAGACCTTTGCCAATATAAAATTTGACTTATTTTGTAATTTTCCCACTTTTGTATTATCCAATTTTTCTAATACTTATCACTTTTTTTGTCTTCATTTTTAGGATTAACATGTGGTGTTAGATGCAAGTGTGGTTCGATGCCAATGGAGTTAAATAAGAGAGGACGGAAGAATGTATTTTAACATACTAAGATCATCTGTAGTGGGCAGTCTAAATGTTTACATTTAAATTGTTTTGACTCACAGTGGGTAAGAAAACGTATACATTTAGGCGAGAGAAAATTTAGTGTGTGTGTAAACTTAGACGGGGGATACACATTGTGTAGCGGGTGGGGCCCGCAACTGGGCGGGCAAATGTTATCCTCGCAGCCTTGGGCGCTTACCTTTTATCCGCCAACACTCCTCCTTTCAATAAAAAAAAATTACTAACCAAACGGTAACATTTTAACAGGTAAAAATTCGACCAAGGGTTACTTTTATTTTCTATACAAACATTACTCTACCCAAAGACTTTAATACAATACTAATTTATATCCTTTTACATATCAATTCAAATAATTTCTACGGATTCTTCTTCTCAAAGCACTCCGCCAAATTCGAACCGACTACCAAATTTCAATCCACACGATAAGGTCTTGCTTTGTATGGAGTACGTTAAATATTCTCTAGATGGTTCTATGGGGACAAACCAATCAGGTTCAACCATTTGGGAAAAAAATTGTAACGAATATAACTCAAGAGATGGTGTTATTAACAAATGCACTGAGAATGCATTACATGGAAAATTTTGAAAAATTAACACAGAGTGTTTGTTGTATGCGGCGAAGTTGTCCAAAGCTTACGGTAGGTAAGGGGAAAGATAGCGACACATCGGAGGTTTCGTGGGTAATTACAATTAATTTATGTTTATTTTAAATTCATAATTTTGCAAAACTAGTGCGATAATTTTTTTGTCTATACGTCCAACGAGCTCGTGATAACTTTCGATTAAAAGCGGTTCATAAATTCAATTACGACCACTGCTACGAGGTGCTTAAGGACTTGCCCAAGTATTCCATGTCAACCACAGGATCACAATATATTGATGGCAAGAGTTAAGACACAAAATTAAATGTATTATATCTAAATTTTTCGTTATATTTTATTTCAACTGATATTTTTTTTTCCACGTAAAACAACAAAACAGTAAAATATATAAAATAGTAAAACATTAAAATAATAATTTCAACAAATGGTGTTGTATTGTATTTAAATGCTGCAGTATTGTATTTAAAATTTTCATTGTATTGTATTTCAACTGATATTTTTTTTCCTTACAGCAAACAATAAGAAAGGCAGAAAAAAGAAGAAATAAAAGAAAATGCAGACAAACGGGCTGAAAAAGAAAAAAAAAAGGCAGAAAACAGCCATTCGAGGAAGAATTGGACAAAAAAAAGAAAAAAAATATAAGTCTGAGAAGAAAACAGGAAGAAATAGGCTGAAAAAAGAAGAAAAAAAAGACGAAAAAAAGCAGGAAAAAAGAAACTCGCCTAGGCCCACACCTGGCGCCTGAGTGCGCCTCGCGCCTAGTGCCTTCAGGCGTGCCCCTTTTGAAATGCGCCTCGCCCACCCCTCCTCTAGGCGCCTCACCTGCACCTTAGTGCGCCTAGGCGTGCACCTAGGCGCGCCTTTAACAACTATGCACTGTACGCCAACATATGAAGTGAACGAATAATCTTCTGGTGAGAGCTTAATCCCATTCTTCCAACACAATTCGATTTCTGGATGAAATATGAATCTTTTTCACAGACTGCTTCCAAAATACGATTGAAGCTCGCCTTGTTCATCCTGAACCTACACTTGAACATTTCATTAGGATAAGTGGGGTTCTCCTGAAAATAGTCTTTTCATAAATTGCAATGAGCCGTCTCTCTATCTCGGTGCACCGTTCATCGCTCATGTACTTTCTACTACAGTGCAGTAAGGACGATCGATATATTGCATTTTGAAATTTATTGTGTATCGCGGAGACTTCATCATCTGAGTTGAGATCATAGGATTGGGTGATCTGTGCTAATATCATCTCCTCAAGATCGTTGTTAGACATTTTTGTTATAGACGTGGTAAATGTTTATATTTTTGGAGTAGTTGTTGTGATGCTCAACATCTATCTAAGTGGTATATTTATAGTCCTGATATTTTATATGATGTGACGTATCATCCTTATTGGACGGTAAAACAAGTCCCGCTCAACAATTTTATTGGATTAAAGTTGAACAAATTCCATGCGTATAAAATTTCAGTCCCGATATTTTGTATGATGTGACCTATCATCCTTATTGGACGGTAAAACAAGTCTCGACCAACAAGTTTATTGGATTAAAGCTGAACAGATTCCATGCGTATAAAATTTTAGTCCTGATATTTTATATGATGTGACGTATCATCCTTATTGGACGGTAAAACAAGTCCCGCTCAACAATTTTATTAGATTAAAGCTGATCAAATTCCATGCGTACAAAATTTCAGTCCTGATATTTTGTATGATGTGACCTATCGTCCTTATTGGACGGTAAAACAAGTCCCACCCAACAAGTTTATTGGATTAAAGATGAACAGATTCCATGCGTACAAAATTTCAGTTTTGATATTTTGTATGATGTAACATATCGTCCTTATTGGACGGTAAAACAAGTCCCGCCCAACAAGTTTATTGGATTAAAGCTGAACAAGCCACTACTAGTATAAATTATATGGTAATTTCATTTCAAACACTACCAAATGGCAAGCCATAAACATACCGATGATTATAACCCATGTAAATGCTGTCTGAATTACTTCCACACAAACATGGTTGCCAGGAACAAACAACCCCTTAAGGTGAAGCGAAAATCTAAAGCATCAACATTATTTCATATTAGTCATATTGAGGACATTGAACCCATTTGACCAACCCAGGAATCTACGAAGATCCCAATGGAGGGAGTGATGTTGGCCATGTGATGAAATGGTTAACTCCAACAAAAAGGAATATTCCTTCTGATGATCATTTGAAAGATGATCATTTGAAATCGCCTAGGTTATATGACAAACGCTGCGATTTAGAGTGCTTCTGCAATTGGCATGGGTTACCCGTGCCACAAGAAAAATATGCAAAATTTTGCAAAGTTTCCACGAAAGACAGTGATAAATGTATCTATCTACTGCAACGGGATATCAATCAGATGAAAAAAAATATTACTGCGCTGGCGTTGTAAACATTTGATAAATACGAAACTCGACGATCCAAAGTATGCATCAGATCCAGAACTTCTGGACTACAAAAGGGATGATTCCGACAATGATTTTGTACAACATATACCTAATATGTTGATGGGTGATGGGAATGAAATATGTTATGATCCCTGGTTGCCTAGGAAATGACGAAGTAATTAGCATGTATACTTGAATTATGTCTTTGAGTATGTGTTTAATATGTAACTTCAGGTCTGACATTATAGATGATGTGACCAATATGTATGGTGTTTGTATGTGAACGATGTTTGCACTTGAATCTAATATAATCCAAATAATTGAATAAAGGTAAAGCTAACTCCTTTAAATAAAGGTAGACATGGTTATTAAATAAAAATGATTTTATTATCACAACAAATTATTACATTACAAGTTTCACTTTACATCGGACCCCTACCAAGATATTGCTCATAAGGAAATTCGTTGAAAAGTTCAAAAACATCATCGGCAAGAGATGTTTGACTGAGCGATCCTTCGGGGTGTTGTGATGATGGATGGGCTATATTAGGAGAAGCAATTGGATATTCATCACCATATATGTATGTGGGTGTGTATTGCGGAATGGGATTGTGCCCGGAATTATGAGTGCTAAGTTATTATGAGTGCTTAGCGGATCTAGTTGAATGATTTTTGCGTCATTCATATTTATATCTACAACTTCAGACTCCCCTTGACAATGGTATAATATTTGACGATGAAGATTGTCCCTATGTGTTGTATGTATGGGGAGCCTTCTATCTATCTGCTGGTGCGCTGGGTACCCGTAAATCAGAGGGCGCAATCGAGGTGAACCCTATCCCGTCATGGTTTTTCCATCGTATTAGGGAGGGTAATATCGTACCCTTACCCATAATCTTCTAGTATGACAACCATTCATCCTCCGATGAGATTGCGACACGAGCAACTGCAGGTTACCAGTTGCCAGTTTGTTGCATATATATTTCTCTTGGAATGAATGCCATAAGATACGATGGGTTTTCTGAAATTGCAATGAGACTTGTCATTTGACGGTAGCAGCGATCTCCGAGATACCAAGTTCCACCTAACTCGATATCCAAAAGCATTAACTGTCTTTGCCCCCAAATCGTGAGCGACTATAACGACATTAAATCGATTTTCTTCTAATCCCATAAAAGGTTGCCATATCACTGACTCGGGAGGGCGCATTTCCAGTTGCTCCTGCATTGCCGAACTTTTGAACCTCATCTATCCCAATAAAGCCCCACGCTGATTAGACACCCATCGTAGCATACACGACCATCTTTCCTCAGCATTATCGTGCAATATGGGAGCCATCGTGTGAAAGTAATGGTAGCCGAAGTATTGTGAGTATAAGGAAAAACTCATTAGTATTTGGTAGATTATTAAACTAAAAAAATTTAAATTTAATGGTCGTGATTCAAATGATAAATTAAAGAAAAAATACTTCCATAAGTTGCCAGAAATAATTTACTATTTTTTGCGCATTTGTGGTGCATGCATCAAGCGCATGGTAAACACAGACTAAAATGGCAGAACCCCAATCCTTAGCAGCCACGTCATTAAGATCGTTTAAATAAGTTGTCCAATCCACACACAAGGTATTATGGCCCGTTGGAAAAAAAATGGAGCTCAACACATATATAAGAAAAGCTCTGGCGATCTGTTCTTCGCTCGCTAATCTTTGCTCCGGAGCTTGTTTGCACCAATCCAACATGTACATTTTTAATGTTCGACAATAAATATTTCTTCCTTTGTACTCTGGGTGGCCTATTCCGGGTAAATATAGGTTGAACATTCCTCCATAGTATGAGGACTAGATGTTGGAAAGCTAGGCTAAATTGGATGGATTCCAATTGGAATTCCTAAAACCAAATAATTATAGAAGTATTAAATATGGAAACTTTCAACAGTACTATAATAAAAATAATTATAGTGCAAAAAATTATTATTGAAATAATTATCTGATAAATGCACAAAATCAGAAGGGGTAATCCCCAACTCCACACTCAGTAAATGGAATGTATGTGTTATTTTTGACCACCTGCTTATGAGCGCTCCGATCATTTGGTTGTCGGAGTTAGGAAAACATTCGCTAAATAAATGACTAAAATCGAAATTCCTAATGTCCGCTCACACATATGGAATCTGGGATAATTTGGCATACACCTCAATCGGACCTTGGACAATATTGCACATGTGAAATTGACTGTCGGTTGGATGCGTTGTACGGTCAACAATCATGTCTCTCATATGCAAAAAACTATCGTCATACAACTGATGATAATGCTGATATAAGATTGGCAAATTCGGTGGTGGAGGTGGAATAGGATTTGGTTTTGTGATTTTGCCATACCATTTTCTTTGAATAGATAACATTTTCAAAACAAATAGTATCGAATATATAAAAAATATGTGTTTGATTTTTGGGATTTAAAAAATTTACAAGGATATTGTAGGAACAGTTTTGGGATTTTGGGAGTGTGAAAAATGGGAGATAAAAGTATGTTGTAAGAATAATTTTGTGATATGAGTGTGAATAATAGAATAAAAGAAAGTGATATTTATAGGGGTAAATGTATAATAAATTTAACTAGCAATAGCTAAATTATAACGATTACATTTTAACGGTAGGGAGACCTGGGCGTGGACAAGTTGTTACCATTTGTGAAAATGTTATATTTTAGCTTATACTGTGACATGTCAGTTAACTAGCAATAGATAAATTATAACGGTAAATGTTACCATTTGTAAATATGTTATAGATATAAACATAACCCAATGTCACCCCTACTCACCCCAAAACGGAGCTCTGGTGGATCCAAACCACATTTATCTAATATTCTCTTAATTTCAGAGGTCCGCGCTAGCGGCACTCTATGCCACTACTACCCACCCAAATAATAGCTCTGATGAAATTCATTGAAGCTCCGACAATGGGAATGAGTAGTGGTGGGGATTGAATGTCGCTAGCATAAACCTTTAAAACTATGATAATTTTGAAAAAAAAAAGAGGTTTGGATCTACCGTGTGTGTGTGTGTGTGTGTCTATATATATATATTGTGTAATATTAACTCAGTAAATGTTACTGTTTGTGAAAATGTTATATATATAAAACTATTTCATAAATATATTAATACAGTAAGTGTTATTGTTTGTGAAAATGTCACAGATATAAAACTATTTCATTTTCTAGTGTATACAATAAAGTTTAATATCTATGACATTTTTACAAAATATGTAAATTTATTGTGTTAATCAATTATATATATATATATATATATATATATATATATATATATATATATCCAATATGCTCCTATTTTTAAAGTTCTGCCCCACCGGCACCTAATGTCACCCCTACTCACCTCAAATCGGCGCTCCAGAGGATCCCGGTCCCATTCATCCAATCTTATTTTCAAAGGTCCGCACCAGCGGCACCCCATGATACTCCGGTGGATCCAAAACTCATTTATTCAAAAGTCTCTTATTTTCAAAGGCCCGCACAAGCGGCACCACATGCCACCCTTACCCATCCCAAATCGGAGCTCTGATGAAAGTCGTTGAAGCTCCAACAATGGTGGTAAGGATTGGATATTGCAAGCGTGAACCTTCAAATATAAGGTAATTTTGAAAAAAGAAGATTTGGATCCACCGGATATATATATATATATATATATATATATATACTGTGTAATATTATCATAGTAAATGTTACTGTCTGTTTGTGAAAATGTCACATATATAAAACTATTTCATATTCTAGTGCATACAGTAAAGTTTACTGTTTGTGTAAATTTTTTTCTTTGAAATTTTATAGTGTTCATGGATCTTGTTTGATAGATCTCGTCGAGCAGATTTCAAAAATAGTAATTTTGCGAAAAACGGATTTGTGAATCAAAAGTTATGATCATTTGAAGATTAAAAAAAAAAGGTTAACTTCCTCAAGGAAGTTACGGATGGTTGATTTTAAAAAGGTAAAATTGTGAAAAAAAGTTTCAAAAAATTAAGAGTAAGACTTATATATAAGGGAAAAACATGATGGGACTAGAATGTCTAAAAAAAATCTAATAAGATCTCAATGTGAATGTCCCTAAAACAAAATCCATAAATATGCTAAAAAAATTGCCTTTGATCTAATCCATCGATCTAGCTGTTGAAAATTACTTTTGCCAAAGAAAGCAATGCACCCGATGAACAAAAAATGTACTAGTCCCATTAGATGTTCAATTTTATAAACTACAAACTCTGCGATTAAAGAGCAATTTTAGCCATATTATCTATTACAAAATGAAACAAAAATGGAGCGTGGCTGATTTTTCAGATGCTCTGCGATGCAAGAACGAAAATGGAACCGGACATGCTCTGCGATGCAGAAAGGTAATAAAAATATAGCAAATATGGTATAAAAATGGAGCAAAATGGAACAAAAAAAGAAATAAGGTTGAAAAGATATACATGTGTGATGCAAATACCTACCGCATAGGCTGATTTTGTTTGATTTTGTAGAAGATGAGCATCATCAGAGCAATTGATGTTCTGATCTCCCATCAAGTCGGCGTGTTTCACCTCGGTAGGCACAAACGATGATTAATTAGTTTTCAAGACTTTTGTTTTCTTGGACATGATTGACAATTTTTAACACGATAATTCGTTTATGATAGTAACTCGAAATGATTCGAACGTGTGATCCGAAAATAACACGATTAACCTGAATTACCATCCCTACTTCGGGGGGGGGGGGGGGGGGGGGGAGGGTCACGTGACCCCTCTTTGGCCATTCAATTCCAAGGTAAGTCGTGAGTATCAAATGCTACAAAGCAAGGAATCCAATAAGGAAAAGGAGCTTTGGAAGGGCATATAAGGGTGCTATTAATTAGTCTCTTTATTTGTGGACTAGAAGAGAATATTAAGAACATGGTTAACCTATTTTCACCAATTTCATTGTACTGGCCTTTGAATTAGCTTGAAAATAACAATATACATCGAAACATAAAGAAACCCCCTTTACCAAAACTTATAACCCCCCAACTTCTCTTTTAAATCCCAAAATGGACTTTAGTAAAGATATTTTATCGTTACAAAAATAATTAGTAACGAAAATTTTTTATTAGAAAAAAGACATGGGAAAAAATTAGTAACAAATATTTACCGTTACTAATAATGGATTTACCAATGGCATTTTATCATTGATAAATTATGATTTAATAATGGACCATTCTGTTACTATTTCTATCTTAGTACACAAGTTTTGTAACATTTTGTTTGATTTTGTAACGATAATGGTCCATTAGTAATATTAATAAATATTTTAAAAAAAATATACTAAAATTCAATTATACTTATCACACTATTCAAATACTAAAAACATATACAAAAATAGTCCATATATAAAGGGCACTATATTCAACATTTACATTTTATATAAACTCCCATGCTTTATTTATAAAAGAAACATAATAACAAAACCTCTCACATAAATACAATTAATCCTGAAAGAGAAAAATTCAATCTTTACTATACCAAAGATAAAAATACTACAAATACAAACTCGTGATTGCAAATTTAACCACAACAAATGATCAGATATTAGAGATCAGAAAAGAGGCCATTTGCTATAAGGTTCCTTAAATTCTCAAGTATGCAATAATTTCCCTAAAGTTCAGAGTAATTAGGCTGATGTTGGTGAGCAACCTCACTGTTCGTTCTGAATAACATAATGTATTCCAATAAATCTGCATATAAATTCTCTTTAGTCTTTACTTTGTGGTATACCTTAGTGAACATGTTTTTGAAAGAATCCCACATATTTGGAATAATGTGATATTGAATGCACACCTTATTTAGGTAATTAGTAATGGAGTAAAATTTCTTAAAATGTATACCCTCCCTTTTATGCTCCGAAGACCCCTTTGGAAACCATTGAATAAACTTTTTACAAATTTTCCTATGCTCATCACAGTCCACTTGCACCACAAATAAAATTGTAAACATTTGAATAAATATTTTAATGGTAATATGAAAATAATATACAGTTCACTTTTATTTTTGTTATAATTACACCTAAATGAATTCAAAGGCAGAACTCCAACTAGATCATATTAACAATAAAAATATGTCCCACTTGTAACAATCAACAACTAAACAAAAATATTTTGTCAACTGGCATGGTTTAGGGATGAAACTTATGTCCAACTTAAAGGCATAAAAAGGCTACCACAAAAAAACTGAATTGAGGATTAGTTAATAAGAAATGCCAACGCAATATAATATTTCACCATATATAACATATGATTTTAGAAATTAAATAACTTTTATTTCCTTTCAACACAGCCATCAACTTCAAATACAAATTTTTATTTCTATACTAATGGTAACCATCAACTTCAAATAGAAAGAGAGATTAAAAAATAAATTATCTCAAGGTGTAATTTGGTGATAAAAATGGATACTGATAAGATATTTGATATTTATTCATTAATCTATGACTTTAGATATGTAAAACAAAAGATAAGGTAGATAACCTTGAGATTCCTAATATTTTGGGATGCTTAAAATACAACCTTCATAGGATTTTTATCCTAGAGCTTCAAATATTTCACATAATAAAAATATCCCTTGATTGAAATACAAATATTATTTCTTTCCTATAATGAATTGAAAAAATTAAAACAAAAAATAATATGGACAAATAATCACATGAATGAAATGCATCCAGGGAAATTCCATAAACGAATAACAAGCATTACCTTAGATCATATAACCCAAGAATTTTATCAAATCTTCAGGTGTACCTGAGCATTTAGAGTGGTCCTTGGAATTGATTAAACACAAACCCAATAATGTTACACTCCATGTGAATATTTTCCTTCTCCTGTTTGATCTTTTGATTTTGCCACATTACCTTCCACTAAAAACATCATAGTATGTTATGTTGAGAGTTTATTCCATCAAGCACACAATGGTTGAAAATGTGTTTATGTGCATCTGTGTTGGTGATGGCCATCGAAGTGAGGGATTCAAGTGGTGTTGTTGGTTTATTACCGTGTTTTGGGAGGTGTGGGGAGAGGGGGAGAGTGAGATTTGATCTGAGTGGGTGAGAAGGATTAGTAATAAACATGTTAATAAAAAAAAAATTATATCCAACAAAAGTCACCAAGTGCTTCCATTCTTGAATCATAATAGGCCGCAATTTCTTGTTGGAGTTTCATTATGGAAAGAACAAAATATATTAATTAATTTTTGCAAGGCACGTTCTTGGAACTCTTTCTTTTAGGCAAAATTTCTCCCAATTCGGTTGAGATAGAACTAGAACCGCGAGTACACTATGGGTTTTATAGAATCTGCCTTCAGGATACAATGCAGTGTATGAACAATTGTTTGATTCAAACTATGTACTATTTGATCAAACCGAGAACACTCTGAATTTGTAACTTGATAATGTCAAAGTATAGAGTACGGAGAGTGGAGAAACTAGCAATTTTCGGTGTCCAAAATAGAGTACTGGAACTCTTTTGTAGCCATTTATGTGACTGTTCTTCAACAGTCACAACTCTTCATGGAGTGACTCAGCAACCGTTTGATCATGCCTGTTTGGAACAACTGCGATCTAATGGTTCAGATTAGGCATCCCATCGTAAGCGAATGGACATCCCCTACACAAAATGCTACGAGTTCATCTAATAGTTTAGATCAAGTCGTTTCGGATTTTAAACCCTTTGATCGGATTATTTAATCACAACCGTTGATCTGTTTTACCTCGTCAAAACTTTAGGCTCCCACGCTCCAAGCGACGATGTGCACGTGCGAAGTGCCAAGTGCGCATCAAAGCGCACAATGCGCCCTAAGTCGCCCAATCGCCCTTTCGCGCGCCGCGTATCACGCTTACGCGTGTCGCGATTGGTGGTGCTTAAGCACCACCGCGATGCGAAGGATCATAGCCTCTTATTTGACTTGTCAACTAAGAATCTTAGTTGTCCTTTAGTTGATATACCACTACTTTTTGTAGTATTCTTCCAATGTGGGACAATATGGTATTTTGAGCACTCCCATATCTTTCACACCCATTTGCTCATGTTTCTACCTTTAAAACCCAAACTATGTTTAAAATAAAACACCAATAATATAATAAAATATTAACAACTAAAAAATAAAATATCAATAAATATTGGAATTTATCCAACATTCCCCCACAATTTCAATATACACAAGAGAGCAAAGCAAAAATATAATAAATAACTTTTGGCATTATCGCTAAAATCTAGTACATAAATGAGAAGTGTCTTTCGGACTTGAACTTCCATATAGTGAAAATAATTCAAAGCTTCATCAAGGTGCTGTGGTGAACGTATCTTGAACCAAGGACCTTTTGAGACTATCCGAAACTATCATACATACCCAATTCTGAGTTTATAAGTGTTCTTCTAGAATGCACTTTTATGGCCTTGCGTTAATCCTGATTTCACGAGCGCTTTAGGATCGGTCTTGATTCCATAGAAAGCGGTCACACTTTCGACACTCGTATAGGTAAATCAACTTTAGTGATTCTGCGAGTCACACTTATATGATTTATTAAGAAGTAAACTCCATCCTCTAACATGCAGAAAACCAACACTAGACACATAGGAATGGAACTTTTTGTATAAAATTCCTAGTGTTCCATAACTATAATTTAACTTGTTTGTACCTCATTGAACTCTATCTATATTTTCAAGATATGAGTTGGGTTCCCATTAAATATAGTTGTGTTATTTAATAGACCGTAGTCCCATTCCTTTTGAGGTGATATATATCATCTCCCTAACAAGACCTTTAGTCAGAGGATCTACTAAATTCGTGTTCGTTTTAATATAGTCGACTGTAATTACTCCTTCCTTGAGAGTAATTTTCTTATAATTTGATGCCTTAGACTAATGTGTCTAGCTTTTCCGTTGTAAGTTTTGTTCGAAACTTTATAAATTGTGGCTTGGTTATCACAACTTATCATAATAGAAGGCTATGGCTTTTTCCATAAAGGAATATCATACAACACATTTCTAAGCCATTATGCTTCTTTACATGCATCTGCTAGGGCTATAAATTCAGATTGCATTGTTGAATCTGATACACATGTTTGTATCTTGGATCCCGAAGAGATAGCTCCTCCTCCTAGCGTAAAAATCGAACCAGTAGTTGACTTGGATTTTAATTCAAGATTATTCCAACTTGAATCACTATATCCTTCTAAAACAGATGGATATCCTACATAATGTAAGCCATAATCCAAAGTCCTCTTCAAGTATCTAAGCACCCTAGAAATTGCATTCCAGTGCTCTTGTCTTGGATTACTTGTAAATCTACACAATACACTCACTGCATAAGCAATGTATGGTCTAGTGCAATGCATGGCATACATTAGACTCCCAATAATACTAGCATATTTAAGTTGGTCCATAGCACGCCCAGTATTTTTCATTAATTTGATGCTAGGATCCACTGGTGTAGCAGCTGGCTTATGTTCAAAATGATTATATCTTTTAAGAACTTTTTCTATATAATGAGATTGAGATAACGCTAAAGAATTATCCTTTCTCACAATTTTGATTCCTAAAATCACATCAGCTTCTCCAAGATCTTTCATATCAAATTTTGATGAAAGAAACCTTTAGGTTTCTTCAACATATTTGAGATTAGACCCAAATATTAACATGTCATTCACAAATAAGCAAATAATAACACCAACACCATTTTCAAATTTACTATATATACATTTGTCAGCATCATTAACTTTATATCTATGGGATATAATAATATTATTAAACTTCTCATGCCATTGCATAGGAGCTTGTCTAAGGCCATAAAGATATTTAACCAATTTACACACTTTCTTTTCTTGACCAGGAAAAACAAACCCTTCGGCTAGTTCCGTGTAAATCTCATCTTCTAAATCACCATTTAAAAATGCAGTTTTAACATCCATTTGATGAATAACTAAATTGTGAATAGAAGTAAGAGATATTAATATCCTAATGGATGTGATTCGAGCAACATGAGCATATGTATCAAAGTAATCAATTCCATGTCTTTGCTTATTGCCTTTAGCAGCTAGTCTTGCCTTAAATTTATTTATAGAACCATCCAGATTTAATTTTCTTTTAAATATCTATTTGCACCCAATAGGTTTAGCCCCGGGGGGGGAGATCGAAAATAACCCAAGTTTGATTTGACAAAATTGAGTTCATTTCTTCATTTATTGCTTCTTTCCAAAAGACAGCATCCCTAGATGTTACCGCGTCATGAAATGTGGTCGGTTCATCTTCTACATTAAGAAAAAATTTAGTTTTGTTCTTACTCTCATTTAAATACCCTTCAACTAAATAAATAACAAAGTCAGGCCCAAATGTTTTTTCAGTTCTTTGTCTTTTACTCCTTCGTAGTTCAACGTCATTCGTTGTTTCCGAAGAAGATATAGATTGTGAATTTTCTTCTAAATTTAAGGAGTCAACAATCGAATTATTATTTTTTAAACCTTGATTCAAAGTACTAAACTTTGTTAGATGTTCAAAGAATTGCACAAAACTAATCAGTCGTACTGTTACTAATCAGTCGTACTGTTACTAGAGTTTCAAGTACTAAACTTTGTTAGATGTTCAAAGAATTGCACAAAACTCAATGATTTTTTGAGTTTCAAGGTTTAAAAATCTATAAGTCGTACTGTTACTAGAGTATCCAATAAAAACACATTTGTAAGTCCTATTTCCTAGTTTAGGTCTTTTATGTTCGGGTTTTCTTACATAAGCAAGACATCCCCAAACTTTAAGACGTCTAATATTAGGCTTACGATTAAACCATAATTCATATGGTGTAATATATTTGTTTTTCAATGGAACTCCATTTAAAATATAACATGCGGATAAAACAACTTCTCCCCACATTGAAAGAGGTAAACTAGAATTGATTAACATTGAATTTATCATTTTAACTAAAGTCCTATTTTTTCTTTCTGCCGTTCCATTTTGTTGTGGCGTATATTACGCCGTAACTTGATTGATTATCCCATGAGTATTATAAAATTGTATAAACTCACTCGAGTAATATTCACCACCCCTATCGGATCGTAGGACTTTAATTTTATGATTTCGTTGAGTTTCAACTTCTGCTTTAAAAATTAGGAATTTCTCAAAAACTTCATCTTTACTTTTAAGTAAATATGTATATGCATACTTAGAGTAATCATCAATGAAAGTTAAGAAATATTTATTTCCACCACGAGTCATATTACTCTTCATATCACATGCATCACTATGAATAAGATCAAGCATTTCGGATTTCCTCTCAACAGATTTGAACGACTTTCTAGTTATCTTCGATTGAGTACAAATTTCACATTTAGAAAGGTTATCAAATTTACAATCCGAGATTAAGTCGAGATTAGTCATATTTTTTATACTTCTATAATTCACATGACCTAATCTACTATGCCATAAAGAAATATACTCCACCATATAAGCAGAACTAATACCATTGATTAGATTAATTTTGATCTTGTCGTTACAAGAGTACCCTTTGCCAATAAATTGGCCATTCTTAGACAAAACAAACTTATCAGACTCATACACTAGTTTGAAACCTCTCTTATTGAGAAGGTCCCCAGACACAAGATTTTCACACATATCAGGTACATGAAGTACATCAATTAGAGTAACTATCTTTCCAGAAGTTAACTTCAATTCCACTGTGCCTTTTCCAACTACATTGGTGCAAAGATTATTTTCCATCTTCACTTCATTTCCATCAATTTCTTGATATGTTTTAAACAAGGTTCTAAAAAATGAGGGACGTGATTGAGGCGTGGAGGCCAAGCCTTAAGCCTTAGAAGCCTAGGCGGGCCTAGGCGTAAAAAGGCGTGAAAAGGCGTTTAGGCCTTCTTAATATATTTTAATATTTTTTAACCATAACAAAGCTATTAAAATATAAAAATTGCACATATTATAAAAATATGTCTGAATATATGCAAATTAAAATACTATCTGATTATTTTGGATGAGATAATGGTCCGGTTTGTAAAAAAAATCTATAAAAGGCGACATCGTTTCACTAAAGCATTATTGTTTTTAGAAAAAAAAAAGCGCCTTAAGGGTTTTACCAAGAATAAGGCGAGGCGTTTCTTCCAAGCTTTAAGCCTAGACGTGCCTAGGCGGGTTTTTTAGAACAGTGGTAAATGAAGAGCGGCCTTTGCATATGTGGACCGTTGCACCGGTATCCAGCCACCATCCACTTTCATTATCAATTGAATTTTCTTCGCAAACAGTAGCAATAAGATCTTCAACATTGTTGGTTTCCTTCGACCCTTGTTTTTCCTTAAATGCCTTCTTTTTAAGACGACATTCTCGAGAATAATGACCCGATTTGTCACAAAAAAAACATTTTCCCTTCTTTTTCTTATTTGCACCTTGGTTCTTGAATTTTGAATCATTCTTTGCTTTAAATTTTGAGTTTTTGGTAATCTTGAATTTTTGATCCTCAACCATATTAGCTTTTGAATGACTCTCACCTTGTTCATCCTTCTTTTCTCGAATACGAGTATCATCTTCAATACGAAGGTGACGAAGAAGGGATTCCATAATACAAGTCTTTTCATCATGATTAATTTTCTTCTTAAAGCCATTCCAAGAGGATGGAAGTTTTGAAACAATCACCCCTACTTGAAATTCATGTTGAAGATTAATACCAGCTGCTTTAAGGTCACCAACAATTTGTTGGAGTTCATGGGCCTGTGCAATGACAGATTTATCATTACTCATTCTAAAATTCATATAGTTTGAAATTAAAAACTTACGGTTGTTCGCTTTCTCATTTTGATACTTTGTCTCCAAGGCCTTCCATAATTCCTTTGCCGTCGGAATCATTGGATGAGCGCTATAAAAAGTTTGAGACAAAGCATTGAGGATGTGTCCTCGACACATAAATTCGTCTTTTTTCCTCTTCACACGTTTTTGCTATATTTCTTCGGTGTCTTCGGGTGTGGTCTCGGGAATTTGTTCAAGGTTATCATCTAGAATGTATGCAAGTTTTAGTGATGTGAGAAAGATCATAACTTTCTCTTGCCAACGGGTGAAATTTCCGCAATCAAAACGGTAGAGTCGGATTAAGTCTTGAGTCATGAATTGGATAGATTGTGCCACAGTTCCTTCCATTTGAGTGGAGTAATAAGAATAAATTTTTTTTGCCTAAAACTGATGGAGTTTTATTATGAAAATAACGAAATATATTAATTAATTTCTGAAAGGCACGTTCTTGTAACGCTTTCTTTTAGGCAAAATTTCTCCCAATCCGGTTGAGACAGAACCAGAACCGCGAGTACACTATGGGTTTTATAGAATCTGCCTTCAGGATATAATGCAGTGTTTGAACAGTTGTTTGATTCAAACTATGTACTGTTTGATCAAACTTAGAACACTCTGAATTTGTAACTTGATAATGCCAAAGTATAGAGGACGGAGAGAGGAGAAACTAGCAATTTTTGGTGTCCAAACAGAGGCCTGGAACTCTTTTTATAGCCATTTCTGTGATTGTTCTTCAACAGTCACAGCTCTTCATGGAGTGACTCAGCAACCGTTGGATCGTGCCTGTTTGGTACAAATGCGATCTAACAGTTCAGATTAGGCGTCCCATCGTAAGCGAATGGACATCCCCTCCACGAAACGCTACGAGTTCATCTAATAGTTTAGATCAAGTCATTTCGGATTTTAAACCCTTTGATCGGATCGTTTAATCACAACCGTTGATCTGTTTTAACTCGTCAAAACTTTAGGCTCCCACGCTCCAAGCGACGATGCGCACGTGCGAAGTGCCAAGTGCGCGCCAAAGCGCGCAATGCTCCCTAAGTCGCCCAATCGCCTTTCGCGCGCCGCGTGTCGTGATTGGTGGTGCTTAATCACCACCGCGATGCGTAGGATCATAGCCTCTTATTTGACTTGTCAACTAAGAATCTTAGTTGTCCTTTAGTTGATATACCACTACTTTTTGTAGTATTCTTCCAATGTGGGACACTATGGGATTTTGAGCACTCCCATATCTTTCACACCCATTTGCTCATGTTTCTACCTTTAAAACCCAAACTATGTTTAAAATAAAACACCAATAATATAATAAAATATTAACAACTAAAAAATAAAATATCAATAAATATTGGAATTTATCCAACATTCCCCCACCAATTTCAATATACACAAGAGAGCAAAGCAAAAAGACAATAAATAACTTTTGGCATTATCGCTAAAATCTAGTACCTAAATGAGAAGTGTCTTTCGGACTTGAACTTCCATATAGTGAAAATAATTCAAAGCTTCATCAAGGTGCTATGGTGAACGTATCTTGAACCAAGGACCTTTTGAGACTAGCCGAAACTATCACACATATCGATTTCTGAGTTTATAATTGTTCTTCTAGCATGCACTTTTATGGCCTTGTGCTAATCCTGATTTCACGAGCGCTTTATGATCGGTCTTGATTCCGTAGAAAGCGGCCACACTTTCGACACTCGTATAGGTAAATCAACTTTAGTGATTCTGCGAGTCACACTTATATGATTTATTAAGAAGTAACCTTCATCCTCTAACATGCAGAAAACCAACACTAGGCACATAAGAATGGAAATTTTTGTATAAAATTCCTAGTGTTCCATAACTATAATTTAACTTGTTTGTACCTCATTGAACTCTATCTATATTTTCAAGATATGAGTTGGGTTCCCATTAAATATAGTTGTGTTATTTAATAGACCATAGTCCCATTCCTTTTGAGGTGATATATATCATCTCCCTAACAAGACCTTTTGTCAGAGGATCTGCTAAATTCTTATTTGTTTTAATATAGTCGACAGTAGTTACTCCTTCCTTAAGTAATTTTCTTATAATTTGATGCCTTAGACTAATGTGTCTAGATTTTTCGTTGTAAGTTTTGTTCGAAACTTTATAAATTGTGGCTTGGTTATCACAACTTATCATAATAGAAAGCGATGGCTTTTTCCATAAAGGAATATCATACAACACATTTCTAAGCCATTATGCTTCTTTACATGCATCTTCTAGGGCTATAAATTCAGATTTCATTGTTGAATCTGATACACATGTTTGTTTCTTGGATCCCCAAGAGATAGTTGCTCCTCCTAGAGTAAAAACCCAACCAGTAGTTGAATTGGATTTTGATTAAAGATTATTCCAACTTGAATCACTATATCCTTCTAAAACATATGGATATCCTACATAATGTAAGCCATAATCCAAAGTCCTTTTCAGGTATCTAGGCACCCTAGAAATTGCATTCCAGTGCTCTTGTCTTGGATTACTTGTAAATCTACACAATACACTCACTGCATAAGCAATGTCTGGTCTAGTGCAATGCATGGCATACATTAGACTCCCAATAATACTAGCATATTTAAGTTGGTCCATAGCACGCCCATTATTTTTCATTAATTTGATGCTAGGATCCACTGGTGTAGCAGCTGGCTTAAGTTCAAAATGATTATACCTTTTAAGAACTTTTTCTATATAATGATATTGAGATAACGCTAAAGAATTATCCTTTCTCACAATTTTGATTCCTAAAATCACATCAGCTTCTCCAAGATCTTTCATATCAAATTTTGATGAAAGAAACCTTTTGGTTTCTTCAACATATTTGAGATTAGACCCAAATATTAACATGTCATCCACATATAAGCAAATAATAACACCAACACCATTTTCAAATTTACTATATATACATTTGTCGGCATCATTAACTTTATATCCATGGGATATAACAATATTATTAAAGTTCTCATGCCATTGCATAGGATCTTGTTTAAGGCCATAAAGAGATTTAACCAATTTACACACTTTCTTTTCTTGGCGAGGCAAAACAAACCCTTCGGCTAGTTCCATGTAAATCTCTTCTTCTAAATCACCATTTAAAAATGCAGTTTTAACATCCATTTGATGAATAACTAAATTGTGAATAGAATCAAGAGCTATTAATATCCTAATCGAAGTGATTCGAGCAACAGGAGCATATGTATCAAAGTAATCAATTCCATGTCTTTGTTTATAGCGTTTAGCAACTAGTCTTGCCTTAAATTTATTTATAGAACCATTCGGATTTAAATTTCTTTTAAATATCCATTTGCACCCAATAGGTTTAGCCCCGGGGGGGAGATCGGAAATAACCCAAGTTTGATTTGACAAAATTGAGTTCGTTTCATCATTTATTGCTTCTTTCCAAAAGACAGCATCCCTAGATGTTACCGCTTCATGAAATGTGGTCGGTTCATCTTCTACATTAAGAACAAATTTAGTTTTGTTCTTAGTCTCATTTAAATACCCTTCAACTAAATAAATAACAAAGTCAGGCCCAAATGTTTTTTCAGTTCTTTGTCTTTTACTCCTTCGTAGTTCAACGTCATTCGTTGTTTCCGAAGAAGATATAGGTTGTGAATTTTCTTCTAAATTTGAGGAGTCAACAGCCGAATTATTATTTTCTAAACCTTGATTCAAAGTACTAAACTTTGTTAGATGTTCAAAGAATTGCACATCTATCGACTCAATGATTTCTTGAGTTTCAAGGTTTAAAAATCTATAAGTCGTATTGTTACTAGAGTATCCAATAAAAACACATTTGTAAGTCCTATTTCCTAGTTTAGGTCTTTTAGGTTCGGGTTTTCTTACATAAGCAAGACATCCCCAAACTTTAAGAAGTCTAAGATTAAGCTTACGATTAAACCATAATTTATATTGTGTAATATATTTGTTTTTCAATGGAACTCCATTTAAAATATAACATGCGGATAAAACAACTTCTCCCCACATTGACAGAGGTAAACCAGAACTGATTAACATTGAATTTATCATTTAAACTTAAGTCCTATTTTTCCTTTCTTCCGTTACATTTTGTTGTGGCGTATATTGCGCCGTAACTTGATTGATTATCCCATGAGTATTATAAAATTGTATAAACTCACTCGAGTAATATTCACCACCCCTATCGGATCGTAGGACTTTAATTTTATGATTTCGTTGAGTTTCAACTTCTGCTTTAAAAATTAGGAATTTCTCAAAAACTTCATCTTTACTTTTAAGTAAATATGTATATGCATACTTAGAGTAATCATTAATGAAAGTTAAGAAATGTTTATTTCCACCACGAGTCATATTACTCTTCATATCACATACATCACTATGAATAAGATCAAGCATTTCGGATTTCCTCTCAACAGATTTGAACGACTTTCTAGTTATCTTCGATTGAGCACAAATTTCACATTTAGAAAGGTTATCAAATTTACAATCCGAGATTAAGTCGAGATTAGTCATATTTTTTATACTTCTATATTTCACATGACCTAATCTACTATGCCATAAAGAAATATACTCCACCATATAAGCAGAACTAATACCATTGAATAGATTAATTTTGATCTTGCCGTTACAAGAGTACCCTTTGCCAATAAATTGGCCATTCTTAGACAAAACAAACTTATCAGACTCATACACTAGTTTGAAACCTCTCTTATTGAGAAGGTCCCCAGACACAAGATTTTTACACATATCAGGTACATGAAGTACATCAATTAGAGTAACCGTCTTTCTAGAAGTTAGCTTCAATTCCACTGTGCCTTTTCCAACTACATTGGTGCGAAGATTATTTTCCATCTTCACTTCTTTTCCATCAATTTATTGATATGTTTTAAATGAAGAGCGGTCTTTGCATATGTGGACCGTTGCACCGGTATCCAGCCACCATCCACTTTCATTATTAATTGAATTTCCTTCGCAAACAGTAGCAATAAGATCTTCAACATTGTTAGTTTCCTTCGACCCCTGTTTTTCCTTAAATGCCTTCTTTTTAAGACGACATTCTCGAGAAAAATGACCCGATTTGTCACAAAAGAAACATTTTCCCTTCTTTTTCTTATTTGCACCTTGGTTCTTGAATTTTGAATCATTCTTTGCTTTAAATTTTGAGTCTTTGGTAATCTTGGATTTTTGATCCTCAACCATATTATCTTTTGAATGACCCTCACTTTATTCATCCTTGTTTTCTCGAATACGAGTATCATCTTCAATACGAAGGTGACGAAGAAGGGATTCCACAATATAAGTCTTTTCATCATGATTAATTTTCTTCTTAAAGCCATTCCAAGAGGATGGAAGTTTTGAAACAATCACCCCTACTTGAAATTCATCTTGAAGATTAATACCAGCTACTTTAAGGTCACCAACAATTTGTTGGAGTTCATGGGCTTGTGCAATGACATATTTATCATTACTCATTATAAAATTCATATAGTTTGAAATTAGAAACTTACGGCTGCTCGCTTTCTCGTTTTGATACTTTGTCTCCAAAGCCTTCCATAATTCCTTTCTCGTCGAAATCATTCGATGAGCGCTATAAAAAGTTTGAGACAAAGCATTGAGGATGTGTCCTCGACACATAAATTCGTCTTTTTTCCTCTTCACACGTTTTTGCTTTATTTCTTCGGTGTCTTCGGGTGTGGGCTCGGGAATTTGTTCAAGGTTATCATCTAGAATGTATGAAAGTTTTAGTGATGTGAGGATGATCATAACTTTCTCTTGCCAACGGGTGAAATTTCCGCCATCAAAACGATCGAGTCGGATTAAGTCTTGAGTCATGACTTGGATAGATTGTGCCACAGTTCCTTCCATTTGAGTGGAGTAATAAGAATAAATTTTTTTTGCCTAAAACTGTTGGAGTTTTATTATGGAAAGAACGAAATATATTAATTAATTCTGAAAGGCACGTTCTTGGAACACTTTCTTTTAGGCAAAATTTCTCCCAATCCGGTTGAGACAGAATCACAATCGCGAGTACACTATGGGTTTTATAGAATCTGCCTTCAGGATACAATGCAGTGTATGAACAGTTGTTTGATTCAAACTATGTACTGTTTGATCAAACTTAGAACACATGGAATTTATAACTTGATAATGCCAAAGTATAGAGGACGGAGAGAGGAGAAACTAGCAATTTTCGGTGTCCAAATAGAGGCCTGGAAATCTTCTTATAGCCATTGCTGTGATTGTTCTTCAACAGTCACAGCTCTTCATGGAGTGACTCAGCAATCGTTGGATCGTGCCTGTTTGGAACAGCTGCGATCTAACAGTTCAGATTAGGCGTCCCATCGTAAGCGAATGGACATCCCCTACACGAAATGCTACGAGTTCATCTAATAGTTTAGATCAAGTCGTTTTGGATTTTAAACCCTTTGATCGGATCGTTTAATCACAACCGTTGATCTGTTTTACCTCGTCAAAACTTTAGGCTCCCACGCTCCAAGCGACGATGCGCACGTGCGAAGTGCCAAGTGCAAGCCAAAGCGCGCAATGCTCCCTAAGTCACCCAATCTCCCTTTCGCGCGCCGCGTGTCGCGCTTACGCGTGTCGCGATTGGTGGTGCTTAAGCACCGCCGCGATGCGTAGGATCATAACCTCTTATTTGACTTATCAACTAAGAATCTTAGTTGTCCTTTAGTTGATATACCACTACTTTTTGTAGTATTCTTCCAATGTGGGAAAATATGGGATTTTGAGCACCCCCATATCTTTCACACCCATTTGCTCATGTTTCTACCTTTAAAACCCAAACTATGTTTAAAATAAAACACCAATAATATAATAAAATATTAATAACTAAAAAATAAAATATCAATAAATATTGGAATTTATCCAACATTTCTCTCATTAACAAACCCATTCATTGAACTTTAAGCCACCCAAACTTGGGACACATAGTAACATCACTGCCACAAAATATAGGGTGACCTTTCTTTTCTCAAAATATGCAGTGTGTGGGTGTGCATAGTGCAGAAAAAGGGATATATAGTAACTTACAAGTGAGGTAAAAAGTTGAGGAGATTTGCCCCGACAATGTGTAATACCCAATAATATTATAGGACATTAAATTAAAAATCGATGTGTATGTATGTGTACTTAGTTGTGTATATGTGTGTACTTATTTGCAGTAACTCGAGACATCACTAATTTATTTTACTTTATTTTGAATATGCACATAAGTCCTTTAATTGAAATTAAATTATAATTAAAATAAAGGTAAAGATGTGTAAATAAAATTGAGTTTAGCACCTTAAAAAGTCCAATTTGAATTTCCATAGGCTATTAAATGGCTTGAGCTAGGCTTTAGACCATTTATAGATGATTTTGGTCTTAATGGGTCAAGGTAATAAAGGGCTCAACCCTAATTTCGTGGCCAACAACAAAAAAGGGGATTAAGGTTAGCTTAGTTCATAGTTAACACTTTAAAGAGAAAACGTAAGTCTAAAGAGAGGCTAAAGAGAAGGAGACTACTTTGAGAAGAAGAAATTGGGGGCAAATGGACGTGGCCGAGAAGGAATTAGGCTGATTGGATCGAAAATCTCACATCCTTATTCAAGGCAAGTTTACTTTGGATAAAGATATAATTGATTTTGTGCTGATGTATCCTTACCCATTAGATTCTAAATATAATTTTAGTGTAATTTGAGTTAGGTATTAAATATATAATTTTGTGAATAGTTAAATTAGGAAATTTATGTTAAACTCCATTTCTCTAGAATGATTGATGAAATTCAATAGGAAATTGTTTATATAAATAAATTGATGTTTGATTAATGTTGGATTTACATTATTGAGGAAAAGTCCTTTGGTATTTCATGAAATGGTTGGGAAATTTGGGGATTTAAAAATGAAATGGAAGTCTAGGGTTATAATCCTTTAGATTTGATGTAAAAAATCTAAATCTTATATAAAAGAATAAAAAAAATTGATAAGGTTGATATATAATTGAATGTTGTATGATTAGAATGAGAATTTAGGGAATATTGGAGTTGTTATGATCGTAAGATATATTAAAAATGGTGGTTTTACACATGGGAATCGTGACAAGGGATGTAGGTTAAAGAAAAATAAAATTCGGGAAGGTTTCAATTAACCATGCGAATGACCATAATTGTGTCCCATGCGCATGGGCCATGTGAACGACTGTATATTGTTACCATTTGCACGACCATGGCAGATTGGGTAACTTTACTAGTTTTATAAAAAAGGAAGGTGGGATGTAACATTACATTAATCATGTGAGCCAAATTACTTAGCAAGGTCATTAGTAAGTTAGTAATTCAATGATAAAATTGTAACCCCTATGTGTAGTAGTTTTACTTATTTGGTGTATTATTTGCAACATACTGGGTGTGAGTACTAGTGGGAGACTTACTAGACGTGATATTCTTAAGGGGTGTGTACGATGGTGATTACGTGGTTACCCTAATGAGAAAGATAGGTTTTACCTTATTTATTTTACCACAGACACTACGTGCTGATCGTACCTATTGTATCCTAAGGAGATGTACACAGGGGGATCCTTTCATATAGTTTTTAGGTATGGGGCTATATAACTGGTGTGAAGGTGTAGTGATTATCCCTTGAATATGATGTGATGGTGATAGGTGAGGGACAACCTATAACTTATTCTAGTATGAACGAGCGATCCCCAAAAGAAGTAGGATAAGCCTTCGTTATATGCCGCTTGAGAAGGTCCTTTGTATAAGGTACAAGTAATGGATCGTGCATGTATTATATAAATGTAGATGTAGAAAATACTTTTATTTAGATACTATATAATAATGACGTATAAGATCAGTAACATTGAATTTATTAAGTATAATTCATCATAGATTAATAAGTCTTAAACACGTGAAATAGGGGCTTGGGATTAGATGCATGTGATATGTAGGACTTTTTGGGTTGTGATAACTTAAAAGCGTCTAAAATATGAGAAGAAGATGTGTTGTCTATTATAACCCAACTCAGTTATATTCTTATACCTCGTATACTTGATGTTAACGTTGTTGATTTACCATTTTCAAGACATAAGCCACTAGTGCAGCCTCAACCCTAATTCAGAATTAATCTCATTCCAGTTGCCATTTATAGGACGTAGGTATCGAGCCTGCTTGCTCGTACTTCTGTATTACCCTTATTTATTTTGTCAGATTTCTTTTATTTAATTAGTATACTCTTTGATTTGATTTACTTTGGTATGTGCTTATATTACGATACTGTGATAGTTTGCGAGGATTACACTACTATATTGGATTTGGTATCCGAGTGTTGTAGTTATTATGATTGTGTTTAGTGATTTATATTATGCTTAACTTTTGTTTCCCATCATACTTCGAATGACAATTGATCAGACTCTTCTTTTATTTACTTTAGACCTAATCAATCTGGATTAGATTCTATGAGTTGTCACTATGAGGTGGTGTTTTGGTTGCGTCTTAATAAAGGGTGCGAGAGATTGGAGATGCAAAATTGTTTCAATTAAAAATTATTAAAAGGGGAAGAGGAGGGTTATATCAACGGTTCTGTGATTCTAATTACAATGTTAATTCCACACAGAACCAAGAGTGAGGTAATTGCATATTAATTTTCACATCCTATAGGGAAAGTAAAATCATTTTTACATCCTTATGTGTGAAACATAATAGAGCATAAAATGGAGAAAATAATTAGGCAGGTTTCTTTCAATAAAAATAGATGTAAAGGAAAAGAGAGGAAAAATAAGAATGTGAAAACAATAGAAACAATAAAAAGGAAAAATTATCTCACCATGTTATTAGATGTAGAATTTATAAGCATGTTATTAGATGTAGAAGCATATAGTGTGACGTAAGGTTAAATACACAAAAGAATCAGTTACAAACCGTGATGAGACAATGTATGTGCCTTTAGTATCCTAAGACACTAAGAGATTAATTAACACGTGTTCAAAATATATGGGCATTTGAAAGATAAATTTCCTTAAGAAGATCCAACGACAGTGTTAATGACAGGGATAAAAAGTATTTTAATGAAGAACCTTACAAATCCCATCACCATAAAATCAATAAATGTACGACATGCCACATTTATGAACACTTCAAACCATAGTACCATATGGTTTGGTAAATAAAAAAACATAATGGAAATGAATCCAGACCAGATGAAATTAATTTTACCTTTACGCCTGGATTTGTGCCACGTCTTCACAAGGCGATATGCACTATATTCTTGGACATTAAATATCATTTAACATAAGAATTTATTAAATAGAGGCTTTTATTAGGGAAGGATGAATTTCTAAGTTACATATGTGCTTACAAAATGTGCAATGACTCACTATTTATGTACATGAATGGAGAACCTAAGATACCTTCTTAATGTTTAATTCAACTTGGACGTGTTGTATTAACTGAATAATAAACAAACTTCATACACATAACTCCAATGAATTTCATATTTCTAGTAGTTATATCAAAATATGGAACATCATAATACATATATAGATATATGATATTTTCATGGCCTTGAATTATAAACATTGGTCAAAGCTTAAAACTCGTGTTTGAGAAGAAATAGCATGTCAATATGATTAATAACATAACAAAAAATTGGGGATGATAAAACAAATAAAATCAAAATTAATTATACCAAAAATAACACAAATCAACAGAACAGAAAAAAAAATATTGTACCTTCGCTCATAATAATTGCGCAAATTAGAACTTATTTGTAGAAGCCAATCTCAGTAGTATGCCTTTGTTTTCAAACTCAGTAATGACTTTGACAATGATGGTACACGCCAATCATTGTATTTGTCTATGAAGTCAAGCCCTAAAACATTTCATAGAAATCTCACAATACATTCAAAGTAAAATCATAACTAAAAAATTTCTCATCACAATTCAAGCAGATGGACCCATTTTAATAGATCAAAGTGTGTGTTACTTGAATGCATTGTTTATTCAAGAAATATGATGACTTCATAAAACCAAATTCAAACTCGCAACCATTATGAATCAAAAAAAGATCTCACAAACTAAAATATTTCAATAGGTATACCTTGGTACTCACTGTATCATTAAAGATGATAGCATACCCTGAAATGATTCCCTTCTTGAAACCCTAAATGTTAAAATACTAACTATATGTGTCTTCTCAAGGATAAAACTTACTAATGAGATTTAAGAATAAAACTTAAATCATAAAGAAATCAAACTTACTACGATGAGGGAACATGTGAGTTGTGAGTAGCGTCAATAGGAGAAAATTGTGACGAGTAGTTCACGTGTTTGAGAGAGAATAAATAGGTGAGGCGAGCCAAGTTTGATAGGAGGGTGGTCCAAAGAATAGGTGGGAAAATTCCCGCTACAGGTAATGTGCGAGCCTGGCTTTCAAAGGATTCTAAATCCACAAGTGGTTATGTATTTACACTTGGTAGTACAACGATGTATTGGAAACCTTCAAAAAAGACGTGCATTGCTAGGTCAACTATGGAGTATGAATTTATAGCTTTAGATAAAGATGAAGAGAACTAGAATGGCTTTGAAAATTTTCAAGTGGATATTCCAATATGGCCAAAACTCGTGCTAGCAATTTGCATACATTGTGATAGTCAATCGACAATTGACAGAGCATAGAGTCATATGTATAACGGTAAGTCTTGACATATATGTCGAAGAAATAATACCATTAAAAAACTTCGCTCTGATGGAATAATTATCATTGATTATGTTAAGTGTAAGGAAAATATAGTGAATCCGTTAACCAAAGGGTTAAATAGAGATCAAGTGTATAATCTATCGAGGGGAATGGAGATAAAGCCTATAAAATAAAGAGTTGTCTTGATGTCAACCCTACCTAAGTAACTGGAGATCCCAAGATTTAGGTTCAAAGGGACAATCAAATCTTGACTGACTATTTGAAAGAGCCTTGATGAGCTCCAAACTTATACCTATTCCTATGATAAAACAGTGCTTCCTACGAAGTAAGAAAGGATAAGCTTAGATTTTAATGACTCCTGTACTTTGAAAATTCAAATGGGATATAGTAGGATACTCTTAATAGGAAGTCTCCTATGTGAGTGTGAAGGGGCCTCTTCTATGAGAAATTTGA
The DNA here is from genome assembly GCA_949130495.1 of Sambucus nigra. Classification (NCBI taxonomy): domain Eukaryota; kingdom Viridiplantae; phylum Streptophyta; class Magnoliopsida; order Dipsacales; family Adoxaceae; genus Sambucus; species Sambucus nigra. The sequence continues at coordinate 549,060,514 of OX422215.1, forward strand.
AAGGTTGAAATTCTCTAAAGCACTCATAAAACTAGGAATTGTTTAGGGCCAAAATGAACACAACCAAAAGAACCAAATTTGTTTGAAAAATTTATGTGTGAAATCTATTGACTTGATTTACAAAAAATACTGAACAGTTCAAGACATCACGTTCACTGGTCAGTAAGTAAATCCAATAGTCTTTCACTAGGGAAGATTCAAGAATAAAAGCTTTATCTCTCTTTGTGTCTGCATAGTGTTTTATGTTAATCTAATCAATTTTCCTTCATGTGGGTGATTGTTAGAATTTATGGGTTTTAATTAAGTTGACAAAATTAGATTTTGGTCAACTTTAGGATCAATTTAATATAGGTTCCACACGTCTTTCGAGATGGTTCGAAATGGTAATACATTCTCCTCCGCAAGGAGTATAACGTGATATACTCACATACGTAAAACACTAAATTAATTAATTAGAAATTATAGCCCAAAATACCCACTTGAAATATGGAACTTGGTTGAAGAGTTATTTTAAAGCTTATCCCACATAGGAAGAATGAGAGAAACGGGGGTTTAGTATAATATAACCCATTTTGTCTTAGAGGCTTGGTGCCCTTAGGGTATCCCAACTCTTTGAAGGAGGGAGGACTCACATGGTCTTGGGTTGACTTCTAAGCCCACACGCGCGCGGGGCTATCGCCTGCTTGACCCAACCCCGTCTGGTCCGATTCGGCTCGACTCGGCTTGGCTCGTGGGTTGTAGGCCTTGGGCCTTAAACTTTAACTTGGACAAAGTACAAACTTTGTGGGCTAATTTTATTAGTCTTTTATTTGTTTTTTGTGGGTTAATTTTATTATTTTCAGCCCAGTTTATTATTCAGTTTTCATTTTGTTTTTATTTATTTATTTATATAGTTAAAATTTGGTTTTATCCCAACAGTTGATTGTTGGGATTTTTCCAACCGTTTTTTAACTACAACTTATTTAGTATAAATAAGTGCCTTGTGTCATAATTTTTGGGACATTTTTAGGCAAACGAAAAATATGTATTGTTAAGGTATGAGTTCATATAACAAGAGAATTCTGCAAATGTTGGTTCAAAAGTAACTTGCAATTTGAAGTGTTGTTATTGCAAGGGTAATTGTTGTATCCTTAGAAGATATTTACTAGATCTATTTATCACCAGTTACGGGGCAATATCATCTTCAGGTCAGAGTGTTTAACACTTGCCTCAATAAAAAATTATACATTTCTTATCCCTGTGAATTTCATACATATATAAGATTTTATGCATGTTTAATTACTGCTTATATATATTCTATAAATAAATTAAAAATAATTCTTTCTAAAAGTAACAAAAGGCCTTATAGGTATCCAATTATGAAAAAGAATGAAATTAAAAATATTTGTTGGGGAACTTATTGAATAATAGATTACACAACCTACTCACAATCCATTTGATGCACCAGTACTTCTAGTAAAGAAGAAGGATGACAGTTGGAGATTTAGTTTTTATTATAGAAGGTTAAATGAATTGATTATTAAAGATAAATTTCTTATACTGGTGATTGATAAAATATTAAATGAGTTGAACAGAGTCTTAGTGTTTTCAAAGCTAAACTTAAGTTTTGGAAATCATTTAATAAGGGTTTGCGATGAAGATATCCATAAAACTTATTTTATAACTCATCATGGCCACTTTGAGTACAAGGTGATGCCATTTGTCTTACAAATGAACCAACCACTTTCCAATGTCTTATAAACACTATTTTTGTGAACATTCTAAGAATATTTATTTCGGTTTTTTTTTATGAAATATTAGCATATAGTAAAAATTTTGAATCTCATTTAGTGCACTTAAGAATCACTTTTGAGTTGTTGGGGATGAAATAATTTTTATGATAAGAAAGTCAAGTACCCTTTTTTTGCTCCTCAAATTAAATACTTGGGTACATTATCTCGAGAGCTGCGGTGTAAACTAATAAGTCCAAGGTTGTTGAAATGATTAATTGGACCATTATGACCTCTCTAAAGTAGTTACTAGGATTCCTCGGCATAATGACCTATTATTACCGAAAATTTATTCGAAATTACAACAATATTAGTAAGCCACTTACTAATTTTCTAAAGAGACAGGGGTTTCATTGGTTTTCAAAAGGAGAAATGTACCTTAATGAATTAAAATTTATTATGGCTCAACTTCATGTTCTTTCTTTGCAAGACTTAACTAAACCTTTTTTTATTGAGACTCATGCGCGTGCTATAGGTATTAGGGAATTATTAATGCAATATGGGAAATATATAGCATTTCTGAGAAAGGCTTTGGGACAAAAATCTTTAGGATTAGGCATATATATGAGAAAGAGTTATTAGATATTGCAACCGCGGTGACTAAATGGAGGCTTTAATTGTTAGGCCATTATTTTATGATTAGAACATATCACAAAAGCCTCAAATATTTCTTGGAACAAAAGGTTACAAATTTATTACAACAAAGATGGTTCACTAAATTGTTGGGCTTCGATTATGATATTAAATTCAAGAGAGGAGTTGACAATGGAGTAGTAAATGCTCTTACGAGGGTTGTTTTTTAAGATGGTCATTATTTCCTTAGGACTGGTGGTTCCTACATGGGTCTAAGAAGTTTAAGTGAGTTATGTGGGTGACGAGAAATTATAGGAGGTTATTATGGATTTATTGGGTTCTAATTTAGTTCCCCTTCCTTTTACTTATTACTCCGACAATATCCAATATAAGGGAAGAAATTATGTGGATTTGAGTAGTGATATAAAGTATAAGTTCATGCAAGCAGTGCATGAATAGGCTATGAGCGGGTATGCTGGTATGAAAGGTTCTTATCGGCAGGCTAAATAATTATTTTACTAGCCTAAGATAAAGAACGACATTCGAGATTTTGTAAAATAGTGTGACGTGTGCGTGACATGCAAGGTAGAACAATTACATATTTTATAACCCCTTTTCTTTCCCTCTTATCCATGGAAACACGTCCCCATGGACTTCATCTAATGGTTGCCAAAGTTAGATGGTTATAATGTTATTTGGGTTGGGTAAATAGATTCAGCAAGTATGCACATTTTATGTCTCCCAACCATCCCTATTCAATAGTTACTATAGCTAAATTGTTCATTAATTAAATTTATAGGTTGCATGGTAATCTAATTCCTACAGTTTTCGATACTGATAGAGTGTTCTTAAGAAATTTTTTACAAGTGTTGTTTAAGAAATTGGGGAATTCTTTCTTGTCAACCTTAGTTTCATGGCGAAACTAAAAAAAGTGAATACCTGCTTGGAATTCTATTTGAGACGCATGACTGGTAAGAGGCTTAAGATATTGAGCAAGCGACTTACTTTAGAAGAATGGTGGTACAATACCAACTACTATAACAGTCTTAAATACATAACCTTTTAAGTCTTTTATGGATATTCACCCCCTCAATATTCAGTTTCCATGTACACGAATTCTAACGTTAATTTCATTAAAAGAGTTGTTGCAAGAGAGGAACAAAATTCTTCTCATTTGTAAGGAGAATTTACAGTTGGAACAAGATCGTACGAAATGTTTTTCTGATTTGAAAAGCACTGAAAGAGAATTTGATGTGGGGGATTGGGTATATAAGAAATTACAACCATATAGAAAATGTTCTGTAGCATGAAGGAAGAATTTGAAATTATCTCCTAAATACCATGGTCCTTTTAAAGTGATTTAAATAGTGGGCAGGGTAGCCTATAAGATCCAAATTCCCCAAGATGCTAAGATACACCCTATATTCCATCTTTCCATTCTTAAGAAGAATATGGGGCATCATCACACTGTACATTATCAACTACCTTTGGTTTTGGAGGAAGGGAAACTGTTAGTTAAATCGGTGGTTATCCTCTAATGGGGGGTGATTCCTCACAATAATCGACATTTAATTCAATAGATGATCCAATGGTCACATGCAATGTGCAAGAGCAAAATTAATGATTGCTCATTATGTTTGTAACTTGAAATATTCCGTTACACACCACTATACCATCATGTACATTCTCAAGGTTTCAATTGAAGACAAGTTAATGACTGAACGCGATAATTAAAGAGTTTATTTTGTCAAAAGAGTTTGACGGTTTATCCAATTATATGCAGAAATCATAGTTTACGTCACACAAAGCCAAATTCAATTTAGTCCAATTTTATCTTGATTAATTAGGTGAACCTAAAAATGTAAGATATTGAATCTGTATTGAAACAAACAACCCACAAGATAGGATATGAAGAAAAAATCCATTTCGGGAAAAACCTCTTATTTATTAGCACTGTTACAACTAGGTATTAAAAAATGACATGGACAAATAGACATGGAGAGCATTAAGTATTGAAGTTATGTATTCCTTCCTTATTATTGATAGAAAGCGATGTAGAACCCACAACTCCCCAACACAATAAGCTCCTCTTATCTCGGTGTTCACTAATCAACCTCAGAAAACTCTTTTCCTATCTTCAATAGTGAAGAATTAACTCCATAGGGATTAGAACATATGATGTGTTCTTCAGGGTTTGATAAAGTGATCACAAAACATCCAAAGGGTTTGTATTTGAAAAAACAAAGTCTTTGAGTAAAACTAGGGTAACGAGACCTTTTGGATATGTATGGGAAAATGATTTTCATAAAAGTTTTGACAAAAACTGTTGCCATGAACCCTTTATAGAGATGACACATTCTTCGAGGCATCATATTTTTTTAGAACACTCATTCGAACAAAAGAAGGAGTTCGTTAAAATAAAATTGTGTAACTTTTTCAAACTAAAAACAAACTCGTACAAACAAATAATAAAGCACCTTATACTTTTGACTCACTCGAGTCTACATTGTGTAAGTGCTCATCTAGTTTGGAAATTGTGAAAAAATTGTAGTCCCATTCCCTAGATACCAAAGAACCTCAGACTTTACTCTCTATTCCTTTTGATTGTTGTTTAAAGGTATATTCTCAATTACCCACACACATTAGGATTTCATTCATAACATATGCATTGCATAAAATGCCTGTGTGAGTTAATTCCCCTTTAAGTTTGTTTTTAATAATTTTGGGAAATTTTTAAATAATTTTTAAATGATTTTTAAGAAATTAAAATTGGTTTTATAAACTCTTGGGGTCATTCTGTAATTACTGTTATCATCTTTTTATACCTGAAAGTTGAGTTGGGTAGAATCCGAATGCGCTTGAGACTTCAGGGTGCGTGTGTATTTATTTTAAAACACGCGAGTGTGAGTCCATCTGAGCCTTACATCTGTCAGCATTATATCGGCCTGATCTATGTTTGTTGGTAGACTCATATCTTGTACATGATCTCAGCCTTTAGATCAATTTAATCAACACTCTGCATGCGTTTGAAACAATCCTTATGAACCTTTCTGTACCTATCAGCGTGCGTTTAAATCACCGCTTATATTTCACCGTTGGATAATAGTCAATTGCCTTGGACCAAATCTCATCCTTAGATTTGGATAGCCCTTCTCGATCCTTCCTAGCCTACTATATAAGGAGGCTTACCCTCAACATTTGGAAACTTTTGCCAGTTCGTCTAAATAGAGAGAGAAGAGAGAGAGAGTTAGAAAAGAAAAAGAGGAACCAAAGAGAGAAAGAGACCCTAAATCGTCCAAACCCTTTTCATTTTCAAACCCTAAACACATTTCTCCTAAACAGTATTTACCAAACACCACACCTGTGTGTTTGAAAGTGTTGTTGGTGGGGGTTTGAAGGGTATTTAAAGAGTTTTATCCTCTAAGTTCGAGATCTTGTTTCCAACTTAGATATTACTTATTAGATCTCTATTTCTCTTTCATAGAAACAGTAGATCTGATTATTGCATGTCATATTACACATAGATATGCATATTTTAGTTTCTCATCTTGAGAAATCGCATTTGTTGATTACTGTTCTGTAAATGTTTTCAAACCATTAGAATCAATAAATATATTTTCTATTTCTATTTCTTATGAAACAAGACTTTTGACCTAGTTGGATTTCCAATTAGTGGTTTCCAATTGAAAAATTATTTTCAAAACCTCTTAAATTAGATATGGCCTTGAACCGTCTTTCGAGCAAGGTAACCTTGGAATCCGAGATTATTTGAAAGGTCAAATAAAGTCTGTTGGTTCTAAAGAAGAGAGAAATAAAAAACAGTTCAGTTAGATATGATTTGTAAGTCGTTAGGACTTGTTTGTATAAAATAAGTATGAGTGTGTGCATGCATGTGTTATAGCACCATCACAGAAGTGTTGGCTATAAGATCTTAAATTAACAAGAGTCGACATAAAGACTGGAAAAAAGTGGAGAAGTTAGCAAACTGGGAAAGCCACGTCAACATTAGAACTGCAGAGAAGTTAGAATCAAACTAGGTGGAACATTTCTAAACTTGTATTGGTATGATTAGTTTGCATGTGTGTTATATAGTTTGTAACTTATATATTTTGTTTTAGTGGATTTTTGGTTTGTGACTTAGATGTCATCGTGGATGTTTCCTCGGTTGGGTGAGGTTTTACCACGTTAAAAACTCCTTGTCCTTAATTTTTCTACATCTCCAAATCTCATTTTTGTTGGTGTGCTGATTTAAAGCTTTTAGTTTTATTTTTCAAAACTAGTTAATTAATCTTGAACTAATCTCGTGCATGTTTTATTAAACACATCTTGTGATTAATCTATTTTGATTTAAAGAAAAGAGTTTCTTCAAAAAACAGTTCGGAGTTACTTTAATAGTTTAATCTTGTATTAAACGACCTAAGTAACGCGTTTTCAAATTACTCATCTCATTCGAACCAACATCTAAAAAGCTTCAAGCCAAATTTGTTCTTCTAGTAGAGAAACTACGTTTGATGTTCGTTCGAAGTCCATTTGAATGAACAACAAAATCTCATTCGAACGAAGATAATAAAGTCGTTTGAACGATTTAAAGACAGAAGATATTTTTCTTTGATTTTTTTTTAAAATAGCCCTCAATTTTTTTTTATAAAAACAAACACTTTTAAATACCACTAAAAAAAATGTTTACACAAAATTATCCTTACATACCTTCTCCGATAATTGTAGTGACGATCTTAACTATTCAATCTTTGATTGTCGCGTTCGGTCACTAACTTGTCTTCACTTCAAGTCTTGATAATGTACATGATAGTGAAGTGAGGTGTAAAGTAAAATGCCAAACTAAAATATAATGAGCAATAATACAACTTGTTTTTTTAGAATAATGACCCTTTTATTATTCATCTTTGATGGCTAGAAGAATTTATCTCTTCTAAATAACTTACATCCGTGGTCACTTCTCTAAAATCTATAGATAGAAAGTATAAATGTGGTTATTTATAATATAGAACCCTTATAGGATCAAAGGAATTTTAAGAACATATAAAATCCAACTTAAGACTCCCAGTGGAATGAATAAGACCCCAACTACCACTATTCATGCTTAAAATGGGAAGGCCCCATTTATCTACTTTAATCAAACCACTAACTTGTTTTTGGAAAATCATCTAAATTAGGAGAGAAAACTTCCTTGTCATCCTTACTTCCCATTTTTTTTTAAAAGTCTGCCACTTGGTTTCTTTCCCTGTATGTGTGGATGAGAGTGTACCTAATCCTTTTTCAAATATCAAGAAAATTGTATGAATACGCCATTTTAATTTCTAAAGGACTTTTGATTTACCGTAAATAACTTCAATGAGAACATTTGAATCACTTTCAATTATGATCTCATAGTCTTTGAACTCCATGAAGAATTCTAACCCGTTCTCTAATGCCTTAGCTTCTACTTCCATATTAGTTACTTATCCAAAATATGCAAAGAAAGCCCATATCATGTCTCTTGAATGATTTCTTAAAACGCCTCCTCCTGTTCCCTTTTTTGGATTCCCAAGAGCACTTCCACTTATATTATATTTCAAAATTTTAGTAAGAGGAACCATCCACCTGATCTGCAATCTCTTTTTAGGAGTTGAATGAACTTGAGTGATTTTTTGAAGTTTCATTAAATGATTTGCCTAATAAAAAATAGAGAAAACATTAGGAGTACCTTCATCATATTTGCATTTGTTCCTGTGGAGCCAAAGATACCAACAAATAATAGATGGAATGACTCTATTTATGATAGGGTCTGGCTTCTGACCATAAAGCCACCATTGGAATAATTGAATTCTGAAGCCCCATTTTGATCTATAGACTCCTTTGTTGGGATAACACAACACTAGCATTTTGATAGACCCCTAATACTAATAGACCTGATCTTATCATCAGTAGATAACGGCTATTCAACATTTTCCACATAAAGACTGAAATTTTAAGAGGAATTTATTTATTCTAGATAAATTTTGAGCTGAACTATGAAACCTTTCAATCTACATATCTCCCATGCTGATGAGATTGTTAACACACTAGTGCTACATGGCTTCCATACCACCATATCTAACGGATCTTACCATATCTATTCATACTATAAGATTTTTGATGCTAGAGAAGATGGAAATTTCATCTTCACTTTGGCCTTATCCCCTTTCTAACTTGAATCCTGGAAATAATTGATGAAGAGGTCGTCTTCTTCAGCATAATTTTTGCACTCATCAATACCCCAATTTCCCCTATATATACTTATTATCCTTATTTATACTTATTTTTTTATCCTAAAGCAGATGGAAATTTCATCTTCACTCGAGCCACATTTGACCAAAGTCAATTCTCGGACCCGGGAGCAATACAAAAGACTCTTGAAGGTCTTCGAATCACCTTTCTAACGGTATGCCCCGTGCGCGATTTGGATCAACGAATTGTGTTCTACGATTATTTTTTCGGAAAAATCTACACAAGATTGCCAATTGGCAGGTCCATTTCCGTGCCTATCGGGAATGTGCCTAGGGTTACCTTTCAATTGACAGGGCTAGGTCCAGGTCGATTGGCACACCCCTTACCCTATAAATAGAGGGCATGACCTCACTCCTAAATCACACCTTAGATCCATCAACATCACCGATCTCAGCCACATTCGCTCGTAATCAACGAAGTTTCTTCATGTGAAATTCAATTCAAGATTACATTCCCATCCTTTTCATACCCAATTTAGCAAAATCTCATTGTCTCTCATCCAACATTCATCTCACATTCAAGGGAGTTCATCCAAGATCAAAGATCAAGCTTCAAAAAGGTCCAAATCCTTCCTTCTCTCTTTAAATTTATTATTTTTGAATTAAGTAAATTAGGTTCAAAATCTAGTTTTACTTTAGTTCTTACACATTAACACCTTACATTTTTATTAGTATATTGCACATACTTTATGTTCTATACAAAAATGCAAAACAAACAAAAGAGGGTTACGCCCATAACTTTCGAACTGGATTATCCATCACACTTTTCCAAAACTAAAACACATTTTCTACACATGCACATATAATAAAATCTCGTTTGAATCTATGGGATAAACCCCACCCTTATGCCGCATGCGAACTACGTGGACAATGATGCCTTTATAGGCTACATAGGCATCTCATATTAAAATTTGAGACTCGAGTCCAATTTTCCCATTTTCCTAAATTCCCCATTTTAATATTTATCATATTTTTACTTTACTTTACATATTATATTTGTGATCCTTGTTAGCATTTTATCCAACACCTATTATCATTCCATTATAACGATCAATGTCATGATAAACGCTTAGTATAATATTTTATGTAGAATATTTTGGGAACATTCCTATGGATGACCTCACTCTATCTTTTCTATGGTATGAGTTGGGAGATTCCAATCTCCATTATATGTACACGCACACACACTTCATGGAGAAATAAAGGAAAATAATAACACAAGCCCGTGGGAGACTGAAAGGGCGGGATGGGTGCCTAACACCTTTCCATTCCATAACTTAACCCTCGAACCCTTCGAACTATTGATTTCATAAGCATCAATTTGTCTTTGATGCCGCTCACTCGAGGGGACGACATGTTCTTTTTCCTGTTTTATGCAAAATAGGCTGGCGACTTCGTCTCTTTACATTCACCCCACACCGACGACAACCGAAGCGTTCCAAGATCGAAAGAGGGCGCAAGACCTTTTCATCCCCCCTTTTCTTTTCCCAACCTCGTTTCTTAGGAATAATGAGAGAGGAGATAAAGAGGGAGGACACACTTAAATAGGGATGGACACAGTGGCGACTCCACTGGAGACAATTTTCATAAGAGGGCTATATGTTCCCTTTTTCTCGTCTATTATTTCTTATACATATATACCTCATGCTTATATCACTAGTTACTCACACACTTGTATATACTCTACATGTGCACTTCACACAACATGCCCCTTGGATCACTTATATGCACATGTTGAACACACCACTTAGAACATACATGCTTAGGCTCACTACCACACACTCACTAATACCTAGTCACACATCATTCACATATCCATGCATAGTATAATCTTCATGCTCTATTTTAGATTTATTTTTTTACTTGTACGATATCCCCTATTTAGTATAATGTTTATCATCCCAAATAAAGATACTTTCTCCAAAATATACTAATCAAGAATCATGCATTTTACACATTACATCACCAAAGATCATGGCTATTAGCCAAATTTTGTCCCTGGGGTTCACTTAGTGATGGGCACTGGTCCGACATGTCGCAGTTAGCCTAAGTGATATGACTCTCACCTTCCATTGGCCAAGTACCTTCGGCGTATATCGAACGGTTCCCCACATATCGTACTGCTTGACCGAAGTCATGATGGGAGGTATATCATCGGGAACTCATGCACGTACATAGAGTATATCAAATTTGCTCTCACACGTACTGTCCCCACGACGTGTATAGTGAGGCAATTCACATACACTCAGGTATATCAAATGGATTGTCCACACGTACCGATTTCCCTCAAAAGCAAGAAGTATATCATGGAAGTGTGTTCGTGTAAGGAAACAGTCGTTGTTTTTGTTTCACTGCGATAATACAAACAAACCTAAATTACGGCTACACTTACGAGGAAAGCACAGCGGTAAGTCGGGTATTGAAAATCCACAGGGACGAGATGCTAGAATTTATAAGATTTAATATTTTAAAATAAAAGGGTAAAAGGTGATTACAAACTAAAAAGAAAAAGATGCATAAAAGGGAAATATTAATCTAGGCGATTGTATTTAAACTAGATTAACAAAGCGGTAAAACTATAGGTTGTGTCAAATATCCCTCACCCGAGTTAATTTGTATAAAATGGATACATGGGTCGACGAGTTATTTAGAAAGCGTCTCGTTTTGACATTTAATTGAACCAAGGTTTGTCATGCCCCTAAATCCGCATAAAATCCTAATATAATTTTGGCGTCAATAAATATCCCAAAAATTGCACACGAAAGGTTGTAAGCACGGGACATACATGATATGCCCCGTCAAATCTCCTAGGCATAATAACTAGGGAAACGCACCCTAAATAGACCCGTAAAATCCATCACCAAAGCAAAGCAACGCGTCAACTCGAGTGAGTTCAATTCAAACACAACCTAATTTAATTTAGCTAGAAAGCATATTAAAAACGCGATAAATAGACGTAGTAAGTAAACACAATAAATCTACACTAGAAAGCAAGTAATCAAAACATATAAATAAAGCATGGAAATTAAACTAGAAAGCAAAGAAATAAGGAAATTCAACTGGAATTAAATGGAAGGGAAGATGAATAGTTCAAATTACAAACCCAATTGTTGTCACACCAAATGACGAAGAAACATGAGCTCTCACCCTCCAAACCCTAACCTAAACTATCTACCTTCTAATAATATCTAACTATCTCTAAAAATGAAACCAAAATTTCTTTATATAGTAAGTTACAAAAGAAATAAAGGAAAAAGAAAAGAAAAGGAACGAATTGCAAAATATCTTGTATGATCGATCGATCGATTAAAGAGCATCGATCGATCGATGGGCATCGATCGATTGATCAAAACCATCGATCGATCGATAAAATAGGTCCCAGCCCATTGTCTCAATTCGTAGTTCAAATTTGAAATCGCGATCGACCGGGGGCCCAAGCCCGGTCGATCGGTACTCTGTTTTTGGCAGACCTTGGTCCATGAAGAGGGGGGAAATGCGGTTGAAAACGGAAACGACCATATCTTCTTCGTTCGAACTCCAAACGACGCACCGTTTGTGGCCACGCGATGCTAACTCAACGAACTATGCATCCGTGGGATTTCCAAGAGCTAGAGAATAAATGTGAGTTGAATATGTAGAGGGGGATGAAAGGTAATCTTGATATTAGGGATAAATACCTAATTGGCACCAATGTTTGAGATTAAGCAACCAAGGCAGCTCAAGCATGACAGCTCAAGCGTGGTAACTCAGCGAGGTAGCTTGGTGCGGCAACTCATATTTTAGCTTGTTATATTAGTCATATTGTATTTTTATTTTTGTTGACTGTAAGCTATAACGGTTGTAATGACGTAACGATAATAATAAATGAGTTTGTGTGAGGTCAAACGGTACTTACGAGAGACCAGGCTTGGCAGGGCCTGAGAGAGCTTTCATGCTCTATCGAATGACCTCACCGTGAGAACTTTAGAGGGACTTGGTTTGGAGGATTGAGAAGTGAGGCACCATTGGGGATTGTCCTGACCATCTTAGATACACCTCATAAAACACCGAAGGACCTTAACCGTGGAGCCTCGGGCGGAGCATCTTGGAGTTCCATCAGGAGTTAGGTTGTGAACCAAACAATCCTCTACTTAATGTCACATCTACTATAGGTGATGTCACTATCCATCTAAACAATGTCAGACATGCACTTGAGTAAACCACTGTGGTATTTGGGGCTTTCAGGCAGTTGGTGAGCCACCTCTGCAACAACAGCCCCCTCCCCTGACACACAGTGGTCAGAAAAAAGGCATGTCTTGACATTTAATGTTTATGACGTGGAGCCAAGTAGTGCATTAGGCATTTAATGTTGTGACATAATGTATGAGGGATGTCTTTCATAGTTTTAATGACTGAGTTGCCTCGGGATGGTGTGGGGGGCTATTTAAGGACCCCAACCACCCCTGAGGAGATATATGATCATTTTGGAGAACTCAGGAGTCATTACTAGAGATACACATCTGAGAGAGAGTTATTGCAAACCAGAGGGTTTATCCACTCACCATTGTTATTTATTGCAAAGATTTTAATACTTGACAAAGATTCTTGACGGTGTATGGTGTGTTTCTACCTGCCTACCAAGGTGTATCTAGGGTGCTTACTTCTCTCTCCCTCTACCTAAGTTACTTCTAAAAGTTCATTACTATCTCCTGAGTTATACACGAGAGACTTGTGAGTTTAAACTGAGTTCGTCTTCATTGGGTTTGCGTTTGTATGTTCTATCATTAATCCAAGGTCTTGGGCTAATTAACTTATCATTACCATACTCAAAAGGGGTTACGCCTCCATCTATAATCTAAAGTACCCTCTTACAGACTAAAATGCCCTTGAAGTAGCGTCCAGCGACGGAACTTCTTCGAAATGCAACGGATCCTCACTTTTAGCATTCTAATACCTACAAAAGCACAATTAATCCCTGCAAAACATGTATATATCCAAATCCAAGTTTGTCTGGTTAATGAGCATAAATATAGGCATTAAGGATAGTAAAAACGCTAGAATGCATAAAGTTAACGGGTAGAAATATGCAATATTTGATACGAATCACACCGCCTAACTTAAACATTGCTAGTCCCTAGTAATGAAATAAACAAAACTAGTCCACAGAAGGCAGTACAAGATGTATATATGCATCGAAATATAAATGCCACTTTCGTAGGGAGCATGATTGCATTTAGCGTATGCAATAAGTCGTTAAACCCCTAGGTCACCCTAGTGGACGAGTGTAGTCTCATGAGGGTTTTCAGGGACGGTACCCACAAACATCAATTGGTTTCCTCAAAATAATCCCATAGCAGCATGCGACAAGCCCAACAATAGCGAAAATGATTTCATACGCATTATTAGCAAATTGAACGGATTCAAACAAAAGTCCAAATCATTAACATTATAGAATGCACCTCATAGAATTGAAACTTTAAAATGTGGGAGGAGAGCGAGCACATGCAATGTGTGATTTGGCCAAAAACTTATATAAACCGGATAAAGATTAAAGCAAGCATACATTCAATCCTCACGGGCATTACACTCATCAAGCGAATTCACTCAAAACAGGGAGGTAACACACGGAACATGCGGGCATAAAGAGTAAATGTAAATGGAAACTAGGCTGCACACATGTCACAAATGAAGAACACTATATATAAAATGAAAAACTGTAATCTCAATAAAAGAATACCGCACACTAAAAGAGGCGAAATGCATTTTCACAGATTATCAAAACTATTTCAACCTTTGAATTACATCAACCAAAGATCACATAGGACTTGTAATATGGTTGTAATGTAGGCTAGGATAGGGTACGAAACGAAATGATGTATATACAGATTCAAAGTGTTCAGAATGAAAACTTGGAATAATGGGAAGATGCGGGAAATTTCAAAGTTGGAAAATAAGTTCCAAAACGTCATTACATATATCATCGGTGAGAGTAATCAAAGCTTATTGAACACTATACACAACATTTACAACTTTATCTTTCTTTTCTTTTCTTCTTTTTCTCATGTTTTCTTTTGCTTTTTTTTTGCTTTTTGCTTTCTCTTTTTCTTCATTTTTTTCACATTTCTTTTCTTTAGTTATCTTACTCTCATATGCCTAAATTGCAACCGTAACACAAAAACAACATTCAATCCCAAGTAACATTCCAAACAAAGGTATGGAAGGTGTATGTATGGTGTATAACTCCAATTCAGAGTTGGTTATGGGATTTGGGTAATGAAACGAAAGGCTATATTAAGGCTCAAAGGGATTAATGAGGGAAAATATTTAAGGTGAGGTCAAGGTCAATATGGGTGATATAAAAAAGATGGACTATGATCATTTCAAAAAGTTTACGCAATTCTCGAGTCAAAACAATATATGAAAATCATGCTCAAGTAACACATTTCATGTATGAACTCAATTAATGAACGGTCAAATGAAAGAATAGTGAGATTACCAACGAATTCAACGTTTTCAAAGAGGAAAAAATAGTGTATAAGACTCATAAATGCAGAAAGGCACAAAGCTTACTCGGTGTAAGTATATACAATGCAACAAAAGATTACCGAGTTATAAAAATCTTAAACCAAATCAATAAGGCAAGAAAGTGCATGTGCTCATGGGTTTAAAGTTTAATGCATGAAGTTATTCATAATATCAATAAGTGAGACTAAAGTCTAATAACTTCTAAAATCGAGAACATGCATCATTGGGTTGTCTATTGGATCGGACAATAATTGAAATTTATCAACGAAAACAAGGGCAAAATGCCCAAAAAATGAGAAAAAAGAAAGAAAATATTTTTCAATTTTTTAATTTTTCTAAGAAAAGCATACTAAGTAACTAACATGTGAGCAAAACATGGACTAAACTAATGAATGGATAGAATATCCCACACCCCCAACTTAAAATCTGACATTGTCCTCAATGTTAATTAAGAACCAAGTCAAAGAGAGGAAAAGAGTGATATTACCCAAAATTGGAGCAATATCCAAAGAATCTACAAAACAAGTTAGTACCGAGCATAACAAAAATAAATAACAAAAAGTTAACTAATTACACTAGACTAAATTAAAAGGAAAGGAAAAATAAAAATAAAGAAAGAATAAAAATCAAACTATATATAACCTACTATTTAGGCTTCACACTAACTGTACACTAGAAGTCTAAATAATTGAGGGTCCACCGTGAAAACAATTTGACTTTGGAGGATAACCAGTGTACCCTCACATACAAGCATGCCTTCCAAAAAATATGGATTCCATTTGAACAACGGAAGGCATGTGTAAGGCGTAAGAAAGGAACCATCACCAATTAAAAGTTTTGGAGGGACGATGGGGGGTTTGGATTGAACGGGTGACAAGAACATGTGGAGACCGAGAAAAGCCTAATATCCTCCCAATGATTTTGAAATTGGAATGTGAGGCGACGCACACGAAGGCACGAATGCGATCGTGGAAGGCGACTCGAGCAAGTACTCCTCATCGGCGAAAAGGTTTAAAATATTAAAGTTTGAAACCGAATCATCGGGTACTTGAGACGGTGTGATAATACAGAATGAAAATGGGGATGAAATAAATTCAAACTCATGAGATGAATCATCATCGCATGAAGATTGAGTTTTGAAGGAAATAATATCATTTTCAATGAAATGTTCTTCTTTGGGGTCCAAAGAAGAAATCATTTCATTGCAAATAGATATTACGTCATTTTCATCCTCACTTTCAATATCTATTATGCAATGGGCAAAGTCTAGAATGGTTTGTTCCAAAGTAGGAAAAAGTAACTCATTTGGTTCAAAACATTCTACGACTTCGAAAGTCCCGGAAGCAAAATCATCATCGGATTCAAATAATAAATCCAACTCATGTTCCCAACAGCGATTTTCTTCCCGATAACGATTTTCAATTTTCTCATTTTCATACATACGCAAGCCCTCACCGAATGTCATAGGTCGAGGTGCGGATACATGAAAATGGGAACTTTGAAAATTACAATCGGACTTAAATGAAAACTCATTATTATAGGAATTTTGAAAACTATTCGAATTTGTTTCAAAATTCCTATTATAAGGAGGTAAAGGCCCAAAATCATTATCATCATCATCATCAAAATTCCAATAACCTAAGTTTTGACTTTCGTTATACTTGCCCAAAGTCATATTTGAATTTTTTATACTTTGGGATTCTAAGTATTCACTGAAAGTCATAGGATTGCTAGAATTTTGAGAATTATAACAATTCTTACCGAAAGAATTGGAATAAGACATGTTTACCCCAAAAATGGCTCGAAGTGGCGGATTCCACAAAGTAGGTACGTGCGGGAAAAATTCAAGCATTTCTAAGTGCTCAAATGTGGAAGTCGTGCAAAACGATTAGCAAATAATACAAATAGAAAGAAAATGCTATGAAATACTAAATCAAATAAAGTCTAAAACAGACTAGTCCCTGGAAATGACGTTGTTTTGATTACGCGTGAAAAGTGTGTTCGTGTAAGGACACAGTCGTTGTTTTCGTTTCACCGCGATAATACATACAAACCTAAATTATGGCTACATTTGCGAGGCAAGTACAATGGTAAGTCGGGTATTGAAAATCCATAGGGACGAGATGCTAGAATTTATAGGATTCAATATTCCGAAATAAAAGTGTAAAAGGTGATTACAAACTAAAAAGGAAAAGATGCATAAAAGGGAAATATTAATCTAGGTGATTGTATTTAAACTAGATTAACAAAGCGGTAAAACTATAGGTTGCGTCGAATATCCCTCACCTGAGTTAATTTGTATAAAATGGATACATGGGTCGACGAGTTATTTAAAAAGCGTCTCATTTTGACAGTTAATTGAACCAAGGGTTGTCACGCCCCTAAATCCGCATAAAAGCCTAATATGATTTTGGCGTCAACAAATATCCCAAAAATTGCACACGCAAGGTCTTAAGCACGGGACATACATGACATGCCCCATCAAATCTCCTCGGCTCAATAACTTGGACAACACACCCGAAATAGACCAGTAAACACCATCACCAAAGCCAAGTAATGCATCAACTTGAGTGAGTTCAATTCAAACACAACTTAATTTAATTTAGCTAGAAAGCATATTAAAAATGCGGTAAATAGACGCGGTAAATAAACGTAATAAATCTACACTAGAAAGCAAGTAATCAAAGCATGTAAATAAAGCATGGAAATTAAACTAGAAAGCAAAGAAATAAGGAAATACAACTTGAATTAAATGGAAGGGAAGATGAATAGTTCAAATTGCAAACCCAATTGTTGTCACACCAAATGAGGAAGAAACATGAGCTCTCACCCTCAAAACACTAACCTAAACTATCTACCTTCTAATAATATCTAACTATCTCTAAAAATGAAACCAAAATTGCTTTATATAGTAAGTTATAAAAGAAATAAAGGAAAAAGAAAAGAAAAGGAACGAATTGCAAAATATCTGGCATGATCGATCGATCGATCAAAGAGCATCGATTGATCAATCAAAACCATTGATCGATCGATCGAATAGGTCTCAGCCCACTGTCTCAATTCGTAGGCCAAATCTGAAACCGCGGTCGACCGGGGGCCCAAGCCTGGTCGATCGGTAGTCTATTTTTGGTAGCCCTTGGGCCATGAGGAGGGGTAAATGCGGTTGCAATCGGAAACGACCATATCTTCTTCATCCAAACGCCAAACGACGCACCGTTTGCGGCCACGCGATGCTAACTCAACGAACTATGCATTTATAGATTTTCCAAGAGCTGGAGAAGAAATGTGAATTGACTAAAATTTCCTTAAAGTAGCATCCAGTGACGAAACTTCTTCGAAATGCTGCGAATCCTCACTTTTAGCGTTCCAATACCTACAAAAGCACAAAAATCCAAGGTTGTTTGGTTAATGAGCATAAATATAGGCATTAAGGACCGTAAAAGCGCTAGAATGCATAAAGTTATCTGGCAGAAATATGCAATAGTTGATACGAATCAGTAGCCACTATGACTAACCGACCTTCCAAAGAAGAGAAAATTAACATCGTAAAGAAGAATTTCTTACCCCATGTTCGAGCAGCAATGGGAGGACTTTACTACCCTCATTTCTGAGCCCTCTAAGAAGGAAGAGTGGAGATTGACGAAGGTCTTTCAAAGATAGAAGTTGAATCGAAAAAAGTGTCTGAATAGTTCACTCCCAGAAAGTATGAAAAGCCTGCTAGTACCGCTGTTTCAACCATCAATAACTTCTCTCAGCCTGCCACTTCACGGGCACCAGAAAGTTGTCTTAACCCAATCAAGAAGGAATACACTGAGCTTCACTCTCCCCTCTTCAAAGTTTATCCGGACCTCCTAAGTTGAAACCTTATCAAACCATTCAATCCTAGTCCATTACCAAACCCACTTCCCAAAAACTTTGAACCAGATGCCCGTTGTGACTTTAAAAAAACTACCAGCCATACCACCGACTAGTATTTCCACCTCCAAAATTTGATCCAAGGTCTGATCGATCGGGGTGTCACCACCCCACCAATCAATCCTAAACCAAACACTACCCACAATCCACTCTTAAATCATACAAATGCCATCTTCTTAGATGAAGACCCAAAATTTGATCCATCTACCCAGATCGTACTAAGTAAATCACCCATCACACCCATATACTCTCCTAGACCTCTCCAAGTGTGCCCATATTTTCTCCTACATCCTATCAATTTTTTCGATCATGCTTTGTCACTTCTTACGATAGCATGCATTATTATTTGTACCCGTTCCAGAGGGAAAGATATGGAATTGTCAGTAGTGTTGAACCAGTTTCTTGAGTTCGGGCTGAAATTGCCCTCAGAAATGACCATTAACTGTCAAAGATTCAATACACTATTCTTGGAAGCTCAAAAATGGGCTTGAGAGTCAGATAGTTGGGTGGTACCTACTGATGAAGTCAGTTTAGATGACGTTGTCTAGATCATGGCAGACTTATTTCGATAGACCAATGAAATTTGCAGTATGTCCAATCTACTTGATACTTTGACATTACAAGGGCGCATGGTCCTTTCACTTTTACATATCCCCGTCGAACGGGAGGATCTATAGGAAGAGGTTATTGAAGTTGTGGAATGTATTGACTTTTTATGGAAAAATGATGTCATTGTCACCGGATGGGGGACAAGTTTGCTGATTTAGATGAAGAGTAATGCAAAAAAAAACTAGCCCGATAGTTAACATATGCGAGATGATATCATTTGAGGAGCTACTAGGAGAAATTAACAAGGTGGATGAACAAGTTGAAATCAATGAGAAAATGAGGTTCCTATTTTTCCCTCTTATGTGAACCATATGACCAGGTCAGGGAGACATTACCAAGTCCCAAACCTGCCACCATCGGCAAGTGACAAAGAAAAAGGTGTTGAGAATCTCCCTATTCCATAAATGAGCCTCGAAGAGAGAAATATCCTCGATTAGTTAAAAAATACCCAAGCTAGCATCACTTTGGGGGACTCTTTATGTCTTCCTAGCTGCACTAGAATTCCTTGATCAAAATACTCATCGATCCCACAGTCCCTCCTTCCACCATGCTAGAAGAAGTAGTGAATCATCTCGGATCCCTAACCTCTACTAGAATGATCTCCTTCTTCGAAGAAGAAATCCCTAAGATTGGGTCAAACCATAACTATGCTCTCAGTATCTCCATCAAAGTCATGGGAAAGACTATACCTCTCTCTCTTGTCGATATGGATCATCTGTTAATGTCTTCCTATTTAGGACCCTTAATTGTTAAGACTAAAAAAGAGCAACCTTGCCCAAACCTTTGCCACTATACGTGCTTATGATAATAGCCGTCGAGAAGTTATGGGATCCATAAAGCTTATAATAGGGGTTGGACCTATAAATCCTGCTATTAAATTCCAAGGCATCGATATCCCAACTTGTTTCAATATCTTGCTTGGGCGACCAGGGCTCCACAACATTAAGGGTGTGTCTTCTTCCCTTCATCAGAAACTGAAATTATTTGCCAATGGGTAGGTCATCACCATCTTGGATGATAAAAACAATGTCGGGAATGCAAATACTAGTAATCTGGTACTTGAAATACAATACCGTGTGAATGATATGCTTCTGTCAGGATTTCGAGTGAACCAGTTTTACTCCCAATAGGGATGATTTCAAAGATAGGGTTTTTTCGGAGTATAACCCTTATTAAAACGTCAATGTGATCCAAATGTTCAAAAACATGCACTTTATGCCCGGACTGGGGATGGAATGAAGAGGAAAGGGGATACTTGGGCCCATTATGTTGAAGAAAGATTTTCCTCCTTGTGGCTTGGGCTATCAACCATCAGCAAAAGAACTAAGATTGATCCACCAATCTCGACTGAAGAAAAGGTTAGAAAGTATAAAGATTGTCTCTAGGGATTCCTTGAATAGAAGATTCATTAAAGAGGGTGAAGATTTCCCCTTTTGCGAATTTCCTAAACCGTGGTATGATCATATGGACAAGAAGATGAAACCTAGAATGGAGATATTTTTCCAAGACAGCTACTCATGGGTCTAGAATTCCCAACATCATGTGAAACCACTCATTGAAGAGACCATAGACGATATCGGAGATTCTAAAGGAAGTGACTCCGAGGATTCCTTCAACTTGCTGACACTAGCGCTGACACTCTACATGATCCACTCAAGCACTACATCACCAGATCCATACCGCCAGATCAAAGCTACTGATGCACCTCTCCTCAATGGGCATGCTATACCAGTTCCACATGCTAAAATACAACCCAACTCTGATATTTATCCCATTTCCTCTTTTTTTATTGTTCCTCCCTATTCTGATGTAATCGATACCTCTTTCGATGAGGTTCTCAATGCTATTTTTCCTAACAATAAAGTAAATGAAGATTATTAGAATATTGATGTGCCTTACATTAATTATCTTAATTATAATCAAACTCTTGATGATGATGGTTTTGGAAATGAATAATTCTTAACTGATCTTAATAAGGTTAATAATAAACAACATAACCGTGTTCAAGTTAATGAAGATGAAAATGTTGTTAATAATCTCGGTTCTAGCATCCAACTGTGTGAGATTAGGATAGGGTCCACCTCTGACGAGAAATTGAGGAATTACTGATGGAATTCGTAGATGTCTTCGCATGGTCTTACGACGATATGTCTGAAATTGATCCTGAGATAGCTCAACATTAGATTCAAACTCTCCTCGAATGCAAACCAATCAAATAAAAGCTACGAAATCTCCGCACCAACTGGTCGCTCAAGGTTAAGGAGGAAGTAGTCAAACAGCTGAACATGGGATCCATTCATGTGATCGAACATCCCACATGTCTAGCCAATATCATACCCATTCATAAATCAGGAGGGAAGGTTCGCATATGCGTTGACTATTGAGACCTGAACAAGGCCTCTCCAAAGGATGACTAACCGCTACCTAATATCGACATGATTATAGAAAACATAGCCAGTCACGCTCTTAAGTCATTTTTTGCTGGGGTTGGTGGATATAACTAGATTAAGATGCAGTCAGATCATTAAGAGAAAACCACATGCATCACCGCTTAGGGAACCTTTTGCTACACCGTTATGCCATTTGGTCTAAAAAATGCAAGGGCTACCTACCAGAGGGCTACCACAACCATCTTGCATGATCTGATATACAAGTAAGTCAAGGTATACGTGGATGGTATGATTATCAAGTGTAAGACTAGAGAAGGTCATGTCCCCACTCTCTGGAAATTCTTCGAGTGACTGCGGCAATACCAGATGAGATTTAACCCTAGAAATGTGTCTTTGATGTTAGTAAAGGAAAGCTCTTGGGGTTCATGGTTAGTGATAAAGGGATATAATTAGATACTGCCAAGCTAAAAGCCATACTCGAGATGCCACCACCCCGAACGGAGAAGGAATTCTAGGGATTCCTTGGAAAATTGAAGTATATTAGTTGGTTCATCATCCATTTGACTTCTATCTGTGAATCCATTTTCAAAATCCTCTGAAAGGATTCAACCAAAGTCTGGAACGAATCTTGCCAATAATACTTTGACCGGATCATACAATACCTAACCAGACCTCCGGTACTCATGCCATCGCAGCCTGGTCTTCCCCTACTCCTATACCTAATCATAAAAGATACTATAGCTGGGGCTTTGCTAGCCCAATACCTTAAAGAAACCCGCAAAGAGAGAGTCATCTACTAAGCTAGTCGCAAGTTGGATGGATAAGAAGTTAACTACACAGCCTTGGAAAAAGCATGTGCTCCCTCGTCTGGGTCGCCCAAAAATTACGGCACTACATGATCACCTTTCCCATCAAACTTGTATCCCGAATGGATCCTATTAAGTACCTATGCATAAAACCTGCCCTGTCCAGCCGAATGGCTCGATGGTTGATGCTACTAACTGAATTTGATATCATATATGTCACACAGAAAATCCATGAAAGGAATAGCCATCTCTGACTACCTCCCTGACTACCCTATAGAAGAAGCTGATGTCTGGATTTTCAAGTTTCTGGATGAGAATATCCTTTGTACCTCCCATGAAGACATCCAATGGAATTTTTTTTTTACGGCGCCATCAGCAAGAAAGGGTATGGCATTGAGATACTCCTAATTGCCCCTGATGACTCTCACACTCCCATTGCCATTAATCTGGATTTTCCCTACACCACCAACATGACTGAATACAAGGCACGCACAGTAGGCCTCAAAGTCTCTCTCAAAAAAGGAATACAATACCTAGATGTTTATGGGGATTCACCCCTTATCATCGATTAAGTACTCAGGAGATGGAAAGTCAAGGATGAGAAACTCTTACCCTTCCATACCGACCTAGAAGAACTAGCCTCCCAGTTCTAAGATATCACCTTCCACTACCTGCCTGGAGCAAAGAAAAACCTAGCCGGTGCCTTTGATACCCTAGCCTCCATGATTGACATGCCCGATGGAATAACAATGGCCCCTTTACTAGTCCAAAAGTAAGATAAACCAACCCACTGCTACCACCTTGAGCTCATTACAAGAGAAGATCCTAATATAGTCGACTGCTGGTACTATGATATTTGGCTCCTCTTCAAGCATGGTAGGTATCCCCAAGTTTATAATAATAAAGACCGATCAACCCTCCACAAACTGCCTGCCTAATATATTATCAGTGATAAAGCACTATGCAAGTGAAAGTTCGATGGAACCCATTTACACTGCATCACAGGGGTTGACATCGAAGAGATGATGCAAAAAATCCACAGCGGGGATTGCGAACCCCATATAAATGGCTATATGCTCACCAAGAAAATCATCGAACAGGGTTACTACTGGACTACCATGGTTGAGGATTGCACTGCATATGTTCGAAGATGTCTCGAATGCCAACAGTTTTCCAACCTTCAGCACTTGCCTCCATGGGAATTATATAACATGATTTCTCCCTGGCCATTCTCCACATGGGGCATCAACATCATAGGGAAAGTTACACCCAAAGTCTCCAATAGTCATGAGTTCATCCTATTTTCCATTGAATACTTCACCAAATAGGTCGAAGCTGAGTCATATGCAATGCTGAATGCCAAGAAGGTGGCCAAGTTCATCAAGAGAAATATCATCTTTCGATATGGGGTCCCGCATGAGCTGGTATCAAATAACGGGTTACATTTCGAAGAAGAAGTCACAAAAGTGGTCGACGAGTATGGGATTCAGAGACACAAATCTTCTCCTTACCCAACTCAATCCAATGAAGCAGTTGAAGTCGCCAATAAGAACATTAAAGCCATTATTAGAAAGATGACTGAAAACTGTCGAGATTGGGCCAACGGGATCCCTATGCTCTCTAGGAAAATAGCACTTCAATATGAACATCTACTGGGGATACCCCTTACTCTCTGGTATACGGTATAGAAGCAGTCCTACCCGTGGAGTTGGAAATTCTTCACTATGCGTTATGATTGAAAGCAAAGTCATCGAGGAAGACTAGCATCAAACACGTCTTGACGAGTTGTCGCTATTGGAAAAAATGAGGTTGAAAGATCTATATCATATACAAGGGTACCATCGTCGAGTAGCGCAATCGTTCAATAAGAGAGTCAAGGGTTGTGGTGTCCTAGAGGGGGACTTAGCCCTAAAAGAAATAGTAGAGGCTATTTGGGACCCTAGAAGGAAATTCATGCCCAATAGGAGCGACCCCTACATTGTGAAGAAGATATTATCAGGCGGAGCGGTTAACCTGGATCATCTCAAGAAATTATTCCCCATGCCCAAAATCTCGGCGCGCTACTACTCTTCTCATCTCCATTCCATTCTAAAAACAATTCGATCTTCTAAAAATCTTTTCGCTTTAAAAAATGAAACTCGAAAAATTTTCAAAACCCCCAGAGGTACGTAGGCAACTCATACGCTTCACATGGGCACGGTCCCTTTCCTTTTCACGAAATGCTATTCTTTTCTTATCCCTAAGAACAACAGTTCATTTTAACGTATACATGAATAAGAGGATATATATGCCTTAGTGATTGGTACAGATAATTCAAATGCAAAATTCATCAAGAGTCACAACCATATAATTAAAATTTTCTTTATTTCATTAATAAAAATTTCGTTACAATTACATCAGCATAGGGAGTCGAACGACTTCCCTAGCCAACCTACCCCTACTTTACTAAAAAAACAAACAAAATAAAAACAAGCCAACCACTCCTAAACAACCTCCCTAAATTATTCCCAAATAACCTACATAACCAGAAACATCATACAAAATCTTCACAATTTTACCCGCAGCTGCCGAATGAACTAGCCCCATCATTACCCACATCTTGGGGCCCCAAACTTCCCCTGACTGAATAGAGTGTCACTGACACTCCATAGATCGATAAGCCCAGACCATCTTGGGGAAAACCATAACACCTCCCTCTATGGTGTCTGATATGTCAAACCACCTTTTTCCGATCTCTACAGCCAACATCTTTGCATCTACTCTCCTCCATAAACACTGAATGTAGTACTCAGAGATATGCCAGAATCTACCAACAGACTGGGATGGACGAGCCGATGGTCGATGATTCTCCCATAAGGAGCCCAATCGCATGCACATACGCTCTGTCAAGTCCTCCACCCAAAAGAAATCCAATGTCCATGGTGGCACAATCTGTTCCTAGCTAAATTAGCACAATAGCCTCCAAGAAAAGTAGAAAGAGGTCTTCCTGAGGCCAACCAACCAAACATACTGGTATTCCCCCGGTTCCAGAATGGATAGAAGCTCCCCCCACCAAGGCACTGACCAACGCAGACCTTGATCCCCGTGCTCCACAAACTAATTTTCCCCACTCTCAATGTCCAGGACTACATTGATAAAGTAGCGTGAATAGAAGTTTGTCATAACCGAAAAGGGATATTCAGGAGGGACCACCATACAGAATCTCTTCGATTGCCACATGAACATCATTACGGGGCGACCCCTCAGGAAGTCGGAACGACCTTCCTACCAGGCATCCAGACCATTCAGAGTGTCTACCAATATCACCACTGCAGGATTATGACAGTATGACATCCAATAAGCAATGACTGCGAGTTATGGGTGCACTAGCAGTTCCCCAGTCACCAACAACAGTTTTGAAACCAGGACCAGAGTGACGGCTCTAGCATAACTGATATCACCGACACCCTACAAATGCACATAATACAACATAGCAGGAAGAAAGATCATTCCTCCCATAACTAGTGACTTGGATGCCAAAAGAGAGATATGAAGAAGTCTCACTAACAGTTCCCTAGGGGACTAGGAAAACACAGGCATAGCTGTCGCAACACTGGGATTTATCCCCAACTTGGAAGAAAACTCTTCATAGGTTGGGCAGACCTCGTCCAACTTAAAGCGAAAGACATGGTCTCAGGATACCAAAACTCTACTACTGCCATCAACATATTCCACTCAATGGGTCGGTTAAGCCATAAAGAGACTCGACACATGTTGAAAGTGTCGTAGTCGACATTGTATAAGCACATCACCTCTACGGTTTCTAGGTAAGTAGAAAATTCAACACTACCGGGGAGAGCCATATCGCAATGTAAGCAAGAAGAATGCAAAAGAGAAGGAATGTGGAGGTGTGAAGAAAATGCTCCACCCACACCCCTATTTATACTTGGAAAACACCAACCAAAGACAAAAACCCTGTAGAAATTGGAGGAAAACTTACCCCACCAAGTACCAAGCAATTGAAGAAATTAAAATCAAAGCCTTGGAATGATTAGACTGGACTGATATGCCGATAGGCAGGATAAGGGGCATGCCGATCGACAACCCCTATTTTTTGAAATTTTCCCTTTTCCTTTTTTACCAAAATAAAAAAACTCAATTAAAATAATTTTTATTCTTAAAGAATTCTGAATTTCCATCTCCTTATGTTTTTACTTATCTTGTTTAAAAATAAATATTCTCTTTTACCTTTTTACGATCTTAGCGACAAAGTAAAAAGATCATGTGCAATAAGTCACTAAGAATAAGAATTAACAAAAACTTCATTTTATTTGAATATATGTCGTGTTACATCGGTTTTATAGGAAGAAATAAAAATACAACGGGACTCATCCCGAACCCATACGCCGCTCTCTCATCCCCCGGCTATGAGACAACGTACCTCCACTCCCCGATCCAGACCGTTCCTCAAACGAGGCAAACAACACCAAACAAGAAGGAATCAGAATCGCATCCTGAATATGGGTAGTCACCGAAGCTATCCAATCCCGAATATCCTTCAGCCAGGTGGTTGATAGTCTGATGTTCTGTAAGAAAAACAATAGTAAAATAGCAAATCAATAAGTTCGAGGCAAAGAAAGAAATAAGGAAATTAAAAAGAAATGAGATGAAAATTATACCGCCAGATGGAGAACCTCCTCCGTCAGTCCCAGCTCCTTCTGGTCCATCTCATTAGGACGGTGTAACATACACACCGACCATCCATCAGCTCATCGAATATTATAAGAAGGAGGGGCCAACCGCACAAAAGGAACCTCTGAGGTCGTCACCACCGTCGATGTTGACGCACCACCTGCACTATGGGAAGACCCCATGGGACGACTCGAACCCGCCTGGGGGAGAGGCATAATGTCATATATGCTGGGAGGCATCAACCATCTTTACACGTAGTCCAAATAATCATATGCCTCCACCATGTAGGTATATGATGAGTAAGGCTCGCCTATCATCGCCGCTACCCATACATCATCCAGCATCTCCCTCACTCTCCTCATGTACACCGGGGGCCTCGCAGGTGGCACAATCACATCCTCTTCCATAATCTATTGGTTTAATATCTCCCTAAGGTACCAAGAGTAGAAGAACTCATGTGCTAACAAATGCTGCATCTGCGCATCCTACCTAGTCAACCCTATATGCTAGATGGCTGTTCCCCAGGGATAGAAGGTCACCTGCAGAAGTCCGCAATAGACTCGCCCTTCAAAGCTATCAATTGGGTGTTAAACCCAATCACCTCATAGAACCACGTGTGTAAAGGACAAAAGGTTCGTTATCACGAAATTATGAATAAAATGCATAAAGGAAAATACAAATGCATAAAGGAAAATGCACAAAATAAAGAATACCTCTAAAAGATACGTGGCACCAGTAAAGGTATGTTAGCAACACCAAATGAACTCATCAAGAGAAGAATAAAGGGTCACCAAAGTCAGGCTCCCCCAGTCATAAAGAGGGATGTTTGAAAACACCCTAAAAAATGGAAAAACCCACGAGTGGACGACGTCGCCACTTAGAAGCCACCCAACACAAATAGAATAAACAAACGGGCCATCTTTTGCACCTGTCGCCCATCCTCCTCATCAATCCTCTGACTCAGTAACAACTCCCTCGAAAGAGACAAACAAAGAGATTCCCTAGAGACTACGCTCTCCACATTACCTAATGCCACCATCACTGTCTCCGACATCACCCGTAACGTCCTGTCCACCTCTATCTGCACCCATCTCAGTCCTGCCCTAACAGCTACTGCATGTCTATGGGAGTCATCGTCATCTCCATAAATCCAAAATTCATAGTGTGAGTGGTGTTCCACCACCTGTCCCCCAAAGCACAAAGGATTACTGTAGAACGAGGCATCTCATCCAGAGCAGACGCTAGTTTCCTAAAATTGGCTGATCACACCACCTAACGCACCACGGACGGAAGGTGCTCCTAAACGTACTTAAGCCCCATCATCCCTAGAGCACGAAGAGTCGAAATGGAATCATGGGACTGTCTGAAAGGAAAAGATCTATAACACCCAGTGTAATTTCGACGTCGATCGCCACCAAAACTATGTCGTGCGTTAACTAAATAAATATCATCCTTAGCATGTGATAGATATGAGACATCATAAAATTCATCCCAAAAGATAATGATTTAAATCAATCCCAAAAATTGAATCATCAATGCGATATAAAAATCCATCACCATGCTAGACTCTAATAATACCCAAATCTTAAATTTAATAAACTGCAATAAACTGAATCCATAATGATATCTGGATAAAATCGTAACAACTGTGGAACCGAATGGCCTAGTAAATCCATAAACTGAGTCTCATAATAAATGCGAAGGAATATAACTAAACTAGCTACTAAGCATAAAATAAATAAACTCGAGTTGCACCTCTAAGATATATCTCTAATGATCCTGTGCAACTACTCCAGCACTAATACCTGAAAAAGGTTAGTCAATGCACAGGGTCTGAGCCCCGAGCATGAATACACACTACTCCCCTCAATTAGGGTCCTTGAACCCAGAAAGTAGCATTATACATGATAAACATCACAATAGAGTATTTTAAATTAAACGAGCTAATTAATAATGATGCGAGTAAAATAAACAACCTATGCTAGAAATACTCATCTATGCCATCTCGTCATCCAAGTCCAATTATCCACTCATTTAACTTAAATTAAGTGAATCTAAGTATTATTTTCATCATTATAAACATCACTTTGTGGAACTCCCACTTATCTTTATCTCATTTTATTTGTTTGGTTACGGTACTCTTGTTGTTTTACACCACACATATTCCCCTCGCCATGGCAAGCCAGTCTGTTTAAATTGTTGACCCTGCATGTTATGTACAAGGTTCCATGCACAATACCTCTTCATAGCTATCCATCCCATTTAAACTATCAACCCTGCACATTATTAAGACATCATACACCCACACGTCACAATATCCAGCCAACCCGTTTAAACTGTGAGTCTTGCACATTATTAATGACGCCAATATATTTTTAATACCCGTTTTATTATCTTAGGTATTAATTTTCAATTTCTCATTTTTCTCATTGTTTTGATTAAATATATTCCACCCTTATCATCGATGTGAGATCCTCAAAACACCCCTTAGTCCCATACCTAAGGGCTCCCAAATCACCGATATGTCCTACCTTATGTGTAGGTTGAATTTCTCGCATTAATCTCATCCTAGTTTGATGCCTAGGCTAGCACAGCGATGATATAACATATAAATTATCCCCACCTTGGAATCACCCATCCGTAAAAATCTACACTCACTAGTCCCATACCTAGAAAACATAAATCACACTAAGGCCTATTTACACGTCCCATACCTAGTAAGCATCCTAAAATATAGGTGAGAACATACTACCCAAAATCCCTTCGTACCCACGATGATAAACATAAATATCAATCAATCACATAATCCAACAACACATATAAACAATATCAGAAATATATTTGTGATGGTACAATTTAATTTAATTTAATTTAATTAATAATACCGTCATCGTTCTTAACACAATTATTTCCATTTAATCATGATGGATTAATCAACATATAAGTTTAAGAAACCCGCCAAAATTGTCCACTTTTATTAACCACGTAATTTTCATGCGTGTATACACGTCCCGATTTCATTTAAATAACCCCCTTAAAATTCTACGTGCGATCCTACACCCATAACCACCAAAACCCAATACTCTCTCCTATGCACCCAAGGGTTTCCAATCTTATTCCATATTATTTTTTTTATCAAAATAGTACCAAATTTAGTTTTCATTTTTCTAATTAAGTTGTTAATATATTTTAAGAAAAACATGACGGTAAAGGTTTAGACGACACTTAAAATGCATAATACTAAAAGAAGAGAATGGAGTATCCATGCCTGAGTAAAAATTATTTCCAAATTCTGATTAGACGGTTGAATTCCTCTAAAAAATTTTGCAAAGAGTCGTTCTTGAACAATCTTGAGTAAACCCCAATTATGCCTTCAATTCTAGAATCAAAACTTTAATTAAGTTGGAGGTTAAAGTTTGTAATTGAAAGGAAAATATTTTGGAAGAGCCTTCTAGTGTAAAACTTGGAGAAAAACAGATTATCAAAGGTTACCCATGAATTAAATGTGTTATATAATGATTAGGTGTTTTAATCCTAATAGAACTCTTCTTAAACATCAAGCCAACCAGCCGCCTCTGATCCCGACCGAATCGATTCGGCACAAGGCCGAATCGATTTGCCCCTAGCAATTTGCCAAGAACGCCCAAAAATTTATATATGTAATAACTTTCCAAATTAAACCACGATTGCAAACCCGATTTAAGTTCCACTTTTAATAATAAAAATCTAATATATTTAATTAACAAAAATATTTTATTCCATAAATTTTATTTTTTTAACTCCCGAATTAACTAAATAGATAATTATAAAATTACGGGGTCTGACAAGATCCTTGTCAAAAGTCAAGAAAAAAAGTGCAAATATAACCAATAGAGAATACAAAAAGTCATCAGCACTTACATAGCCTCTAGGGTTCACCACCCTAGAAGAATGATAACGCGTCGACTCACGCAAAAGGATCCGCTCATCTGCCACTGGCTCCAATGAGTCAAAGGAATTTTCACTGCCCAGTGCAAGGGGCAACCTAGCCCTCCGTTCTAAGTTTTCCAATCGTCAACATTGAGCCACGCCATATATGTCACGCTCCTTGAGAAATCAACCATTTCTTGGTTTTGGAAATGCTAAAATGATTTTCAGAAGGTAATTGCAAAAGAAGGAAAGTCTGAAAGGTGTCAAAAATGAGGAGAACCCGTCCCCTTTTTATAGGAGGCTAAGGGGCATGCCGATCGATAACTCCCCGCAACATACTAATGGGTACTATACCTCCACCTACTCGAGGTACCCCAAAAGACCGTGCCACTTCTGTTTGGCACCTCGCACACCATGTCGGTCGGGCACCCTTTCTGAAATTTTGTACAACAATTTCTAAAAAATGCCATAAAAAATTGAAAAATCCCCAGAAAATTCCTAAAATTACCAAATGAATTTTAAAACCTTTCTCACAAAGAAAAGAATTTTTAGCACACTCATTTCCCTAGTGAAACTCTTACCTCCCCAGCGAAATTTTTAAAATCAATTGGATATCCCTCCAGCAAAAATAAGGAAACACCCAATCCACGAATTAATTCCTCTTCCTCAGCAGAACAAAAAACTCAAAATCAAATCCTTCCCCAGCGGAACCATAAGATAATTTCCACCATGGACTATCCAAATTTCCCCAAGAAAAATACAACTTAAGCCCTCAGAATTGGCTTCGACCCTTAGAATTGGCCATCCCTACTTAATCCCTCAGAATTAGCTTTGACCCTAAGAATGGGTCATCTCTACTTAAGCCCTCAGAATTGGCTTTGACCCTTAGAGTTGGTCATCTCTACTTAAGTCCTCAGAATTAGCTTCGACCCTCAGAATTGGTCATCCTCACTTAAGCCCTCAGAATTAGCTTTGGTCTTTAGAATTGGTCATCTCTACTTAAGACCTCAGAATTGGAATCAACCCTAAGAATTGGTCATCTCCACTTAAGCGCTCAGAATTGGATATGACCCTTAAAATTTGTCATCTCTACTTAGGCCCTCAGAATTCGGTTTGACCCTCAGAATTGGTCATCCCTATTTAAGCCCTCAGAATTAGCTTTGACCCTCAGAATTGGTCACCTCTACTTAAGCCCTCAGAATTGGTCATCTCTACTTTATCCCTTAGAATTGTCCTAGACCTTTAGAATTGGTCATCTCTACTTAAGCCCTCAGAATTGGCTTCGAACCTCAGAATGGTCATCCCTACTTAAGCCCTCAGAATTGGCTTTGACCTTCAGAATTGGTCATCTCTACTTAAGCCCTCAGAATTGGTCATCTCTACTTAATCCCTTAAAATTGGCTTTAACCTCATAATTGGTCGTCTATACTTAAGCCCTTAGAATTTGCTTCGACCCTCCGATTGGTCATCCTTACTTAATCCCTCAGAATTGGTCATCCCACTTCAAGCCCGCAGAATTGGCTTCGATCCGCATAATTGGTCATCTCTACTTAAGGTCCTCAAAATTGACCTCGACCCATCGATTACCCCTAGCATTTCCCTAGGTCCTCAGAATTTACCTCGACCCTCTGTATCGATCATCCTCGTCCCCTTGATCCCAATAATTAACCTCATTCCAAAATATCATATGGTGTCTATTCAATGGATATCATTTATTCCAAGCTCACTTGTCGAGGGGATCTATATACACCACATTTTAGGACCCCCTAAATCTCTCCTTAGTTCCCTAGAACCTCCCCATTTCACTACAAACCCTAAGTCATACTTCGAGTATCGATCTAGAGGCCATCGGTCACTCCCAGGCGGGGCCCCATTTGACTCCAGTCAAATTCATCGTCATCGTCAACGCAAAAGCTCTTTTAGTCTTCGAAGGTCTATGAATCCCATTTCCAACGGTCTATCCGTACATGAATCGGTATAACGTATCAGACAAACGAACCATTTTACAACCAAAAATCACTCTAGAGGTCACCGGTCGCTCCCGGGCCCCAATTTGACCACATTAAACTTCACTGTCAAAGATAAATCTCTTTAATTATTCAAAGATCACTAAAACCCTTTTCCAACGGTTTGTCCCATGCATAAAATGGCATAACCGTTCGGACGAACGATACATTTTCCCTCAAAAATTGATCTGGAGGCCACTCGGAGCTCCCGGGCTCCGTTTGACCAAGGTCATCTCTTCAGCTCAAACGAGACTAAATGAATCTATGAAGGTCACTAAATACCTTCCAACGGTTTTCACTGTGAATAATTTTGACTTATGGTACGGACGAACGATCCATTTTAATCCGAGAGGTCATCGGACACTTTTGGGCCTCAGTTGACCAAGGTTAACTTTCCGAACCAAGTGAAGCTCTTTAGAATGTCAAAGTACATCACCTAACCTTTCCAAGAGTCCACCCCATGCTCTAGTTTGACTTACTATTCGAATGAACGATCTATTTTCGTCCGATCATCTCCCGTCCAAAGGATCGTCGTGCGCTTTTGAGCCATATTTGACCCAAAGTCAACTCTCAAACCTTGGAACGGTCCAAAGGACTCTTTAAGGTCTCTAAATTACCTTTCTAAAGATATTCACCGTACTCTATTTGGATAAATGGATCACATTTTATGATCATTTTTCTGGAAAAATCTGCACGAGACTACCAATTGGCAGGTCCGTTTCCCTACCTATCGGCAGTGTGCCTAGGGTTACATGCCGATTGGCAGGGATAGGGATAGGCCGATCAGCACACCCTTACCCTATAAATAGAGGGCATGAACTCACTCCTAAATCACACCTCAGATCAAATTGAATTTACTTGGCGACCAAACCCACCGTCATTGGCATTTTAAGGGTAGTAAGTGCCGCACTGGGCTACACCTTCTAATCAATATTGGCTTGGCAGGACATTTCAAGAACCCAATTAGGAGTCAACTAATTGTATTTATACACGAGTTTGGATGGGTCTAGAGAAAAGATGATTGTAGAACATACAATATATAAAAGAAAATCACAACCTATAACATATAAAGCCCAATACATGATGGGCCAAACAATAAAAAGAGAATAGTAAAAATGTGACATTGATCCCAACAACATTCTCTCATAATCAGCGAAGTTTCTTCATGTGAAATTATTTTCAAGTTTACATTCCCATCCTTTTCGTACCCAATTTGGAAAAATCTCATTCTTTCTCATCCAACATTCATCTCACATACAAGGGAGTTCATCCAAGATCAAAGATCGAGCTTTAAAGAAGATTCAAATCCTTCCCTCTCTCTTTAAATTCCTTATTTTTTCATTAAATACATTAGGTTCATAATCTAGTTTTACTTTAGTTCATACACATTAACATCTTACATTTTTATTTGTATATTGCACATACTTTATGTTCTATAAAAACCCAAAACAAACAAAAGAGGATTACACCCATAAATTTCGAACGGGATTATCCATCACACTTTTCCAAAACTAAAACACATTTTTCTACACACGCACATATAATAAAATCTCGTTCGAATCTATGGGATAAACCCCACCCTTATGCTGCATGCGAACTACAGGACTTTGATGTATTTATAGCCTATGTAGGCATCTCAGATTAAATCCCGAGACTCGAGTCCAATTTTCCAATTTACCTATTTTCCTAAATTCCCCATTTTCATATTTATCATATTCTTACATTACTAGACATATTATATTTGCAATTCTTGTTATCGTTTTATCCAACACCTTTTATTATTCCATCATAAAGATCAATATCACGATAAATGCTTAGAATCATATTTTATGTAGAATAATTTGGGAACATTCCTATGGATGACCTCACTCTATCTCTTCTATGGTATGAGTTGGGCGATTTTGATCTCCATTATATATACACGAACACACACTTCATGGAGAAATAAAGGAAAACAATAACACAAGTCCATGAGAGACCGAAAGGGTGGGATGGGTGCCTAACACCTTCCCATTCCGTAACTTAGTTCCCGTACGCTTCGAACTATTGGTTTTGTAAGAATCAGTTTATATTTGATGCCGCTCTCTCGAGGCGGTGGCATGTTCTTTTACCTGTTTTTGGAAAAATAGGCTAGCGACTCCATCTCTTTATATTCACCCCATACCGAAGACGGTCCTAGCGTTATTAGATCGAAAGAGGGCGCGAGACCTTTTCATCCCCCCTTTTATTTCCACAACCCACGTTCTTTGGAAGAAGGGGAGAGAGAGAGAGAGAGAGAGAGAGAGAGAGAGAGAGAGAGAGAGAGAGAGAGGACACGCGTAAATTGAGATGTCCACAGATGGTATTTACTACAAGAGGCTTCCTTCATATATTGGGACCATATGGAATCACTAGAGCTGAAGTTCCACCAAATCTTCACGTTTAGATAATTTTATATATCTTTTAAATTTCTGATCCTCAAACCTCCATCATGGAGAGGTCTAGTAATAACCTCCCAACTACACCAGTAATGCATTTGTTCTCCATAGTTTGAACTCCAAAGGAAATTAGACCTAAGGCCACTTAGCCTATTTGAAAAACCCTCACTAAGTTATTTTAACTTCTGTTAAAAAGATTAAATGAGTTTCGAATTATTTTTTGAAGAGACTCTTGTAAAAATCTTCAATAATACACAAGATGTGTTAAAAATAGTTTGTTAGAACAAATTATTTAAGTTTCTTGGAAATAGGTTTTTAGTTGAAAACTTAAGTCTATATAAGAAGATTGTAGCAATGGAAAATAAAGCAGCACACACAAGAGTCAAGATTTTTAATGTGGTAAACCCCCACCCAATTGAAGAAATATCCACGGAGGTCTCTACACCTAAAAACAAAAATTCACTAAAATAGTTTAAGGATTACAAGCATTCAACGATAAATACACACAAAACAAACATATTCCAAGTCCAAAAATATACCTACACACCTCAGTTATTTTCTGACTTCTTTAAGGCTCTGATGTTGTCCTCTCAGTTCTTTATCTCTCCTCCTTTTCTCTTATATCTTTACGTCGATTCAGAAGACCATAATCTCCCAACCAACAACATTGTTAAGTGACGGTGTGTGATTGTGTTGTCAGTGTTGTGCCTAAATCACATGCATGCACTCACACGCACTCAATTACAAACAATACCTACAAATTACAAATCGTCTAAGTTTGAAACCTCTTTTTCACACTATCGAAATTAGACTTAAGACTTATTTTTACAGAAAGGTTTCAGATCTATAAATCTTTAGATTCTTCAAAATAGAGATTCTTTTGAAATTATTTATATACAAATTTTTTTGAAATGAAAAATTTACGAAATCTGAAACTTGAAAGTCTTTATTTCAGGTTTGTAAAAAATAGAGAAATGTTGGATAAACATATTTACAAAAGTTACAAAATAAATCCAACACGAGAGAATGATTTCTTTCTAAAGTTATAAAAAATAACCTATGATCTACGTGACTCTATCACTGAAATAGATCTTCAAGTTTCTAAAATTAGAAATGAGATCTAGTTTGTGTGAGGCTATTGAGTGAGAGATTTAGATCTAAGAGGATCTAAACTGTAAACCAGAAAACCCTAAACTCTCAAAAATATTTTCTTAAGAAATTTTGCCAAAGTTTCGTTTGTGTTTTCCAATTTTCTCTCTATTTATTTTTCTTATCTCTTTTTCTCTATCTCAAACCCTAAGCCTTTTCAAACATTGAAACTGTAAAGATGAAGGCACATGTTTATACTGGTGATGGAAGGGTCTGGAAGAATGAGGGAAATCAAGGGCTGAGATTAGTTCGACTATTCAAACTCTAAATCCGATGGCTCACAATGTACCACATAAGAAATGATTTTGATTTGTTCTTTTGAAAGTCACAATGTTCAAACAGGATTACATGCAAGCCTTAGATAATAACTTATCCAATAGTGAAGATTGAAACGTCCAATATAGACTCAAAAGAAACAGAAACCCCTTCATTAGTAAGGCAACACGTGTATGCATCTCAGCGGCTGAAAAATGCGTGTTTTTAAACTTTAAAAAATATCATTTGCACCCAGACAATTCTCTTGCTCTTTTGAATTCTACCCAAGGCAGTTTTTAGGATGTTATAATATATGAAAATTAACACTAAATATTTTAAAACCCAAAATTAATTCTTAAAAAATGGATTTTAAAAGTTTTAAAAATTCCTAATAAATGTAAAAAATTAAATTTAATTCATATTAACACACAGATCTTATATATGAACTAAATTATGCAAATGTACAATCCTAGAGTGTGTTGTGTGTTGGTTTTCTACCTGAAGGCCTTTGATCTTTGCTGATGTAGGCAATCATTATGATACAATGATGTAGGAGTGACTCAATATAATTTTTTCTTGTTTTCCAAAGTAGTTGAGCTCCTATATAGTGTAGACTCAAGTGAGTCAACTATATAGTGTGATTCAATCTCCCCCTTTCGAATTGAGAGGCAAAATCTCCTTTGAGTCATCTAGGACTCGTAGGGATAACAAAAGATAAGAAAACACTATTCCTATACAAAAGTCTATCTACCCCATTTCTTAGAAAATAAAAAAGTACATAACTCAACTATATACATACCAATACCCTAAATGTATCCAATGGTAGTAATGGTACTGATTCCTGAAAAATAAATTAGCTCGTGGAAAAGATCAAGAATTTTAGTTGAATTTATACAATAGATTGTCCAAGATGGTCTCAAATACCCCCCCCCCCCCCCCCCCCCGCCCCCCATTTTGTCTCAAATGGACAAGGGGTAATAGAAAAAATCATAATAACCAAATATGAAGTAAATCTAGCAACCTAAATTATACAACTAGTCATATTTGAAATGAATGCGCTCTCTATCCTCAAAAGATTAATTATAAATAAGAAACCTACCCGAGAGGGATTATATTCAGGCAATATCATACAAATGGATTTTCTTAAGGATTCAAATCGTATATTATCCAAAGGTTTAGTGAAAAAATCAGACACTTGATATTTAGTGGGTAAATAATTTATCTCTAATTCTTTAGATTCAACTAATTCATGCATAAAATAATGTCGTATTTTAATGTGTTTAGTACGGGAATGTTGAACTGAATTCTTAGAGATATTAATCATAATTTGATCATCGCATTATAGGGTTAGCTTTTCTTATTTAATGCCATAATCATTAAGCATTTGTTTTATCCACGTTAATTGAGAGCAATAGCTTCTTGCTACTATATACTCTAATTCTAAGGAGGAAAGTGAAGTACAATTTTGCCTTTTACTACTCCATCCTACCAAATTATTACCTATGTAATAACAAGCACCTGATGTTCTTTTACTTTCATCAGAACACCCAGCCCAATCAGCGTCGGTGTATCCTACAATTGTGCTAGATGTATGTTTTGTGTACCATATACCTAGCTTTATTATCCCACTAACATACTTAATTATACGTTTAACACATAGAAGGTGACTTTCTTTAGGCTCACTTTGGTAACAGGAACAAATATAAATAGCATACATGATATCAGGTCATGAGGCTGTTAAGTATAACAGGCTTCCTATCATGCTTCTATATAGGGTAGGATCTATAGGTTTCCTAAGTTCATCTTTCGATAACTTTGTAGAAGTACTCATGGGAGTCCTTGCAATTTTAGCATTATCTAAACCATATTTATTTACTAACTCTATAGCGTACTTAGATAGCGAAATGAATAACCCATTATCATTCTATTTGACTTGAAGTCCTAAGAAATATTGTAGCTCCCCCATAAGCGACATTTGGAATTCCCCATGCATAATTTTAAAAAACTCGTTAATCGTGGACGGGGAAGTGGAATAAAATATTATGTCATCGACATAGACCTGAGCTATTAAGACCTATTTGTTAAAGTGTTTAATAAATAATGTCTCGTCATTTCCACCTCATCGAAACCCTTTATTGATTAAAAGGTTGACAGGCATTTGTACCAGGCCCGAAGGGCTTAATTTAAATCCTATAAAGCCTTTTTCAATCTATAAACATGGTTTGGGTAATGAGGATCAATAAAGCTTTTTGGCTGTTCAGCATAAGTCTACTATGTCAAAATATCATTTAAAAAGGCATATTTCACGTCCATTTGATAAAGCATGAATTGTAAATGACAAGCTACGGCCAAGAGCAGTCGAACAAATTCGAGGCGAGTGACATGGGCGAAACTTTCCTCGAAATATATTCCTTTAACTTGAGAGTAACCTTGGGCAACTAATATATCTTTATTTCTAACTATCATCCCTGACTCATCTGCTTTGTTTTTAAAAATCCAATGAGTCACAATAACCCTTTTATTTTCTGGTTGAGGTATGAGATACCACACGTCATGACTTTTGAATTGGATGATCTCTTCTTGAATAACACCTATCAAAAATGATTCATTGAGTGCTTCTTTTACATTCTTTGTTTCTATTAAAGAGACAAAGAATGCA
Source organism: Sambucus nigra (assembly GCA_949130495.1). Taxonomy (NCBI): domain Eukaryota; kingdom Viridiplantae; phylum Streptophyta; class Magnoliopsida; order Dipsacales; family Adoxaceae; genus Sambucus; species Sambucus nigra. The sequence continues at coordinate 549,100,412 of OX422215.1, forward strand.
TAATGAGCAAAATTACGTAGCTAGAATCATGTACGCACTGGCTCTGGAGGATTAGCAACAATATTATCTAAGGGATGATATTTTGGAAACCAATTAGGTACTTCAGGTGTCTCAGTTGGTAAAGGATCAACTATCTCTCGATAGTCATAGGTAAAATTGTTTCCAGACTCATCCACTATAGCTGTCCCTTGTTCTTTACTATCGACATTAGTGTCACTCACTATCATATTTATCGATTCCATTATGACTTTATTACACAAATTATAAATGCGATAAGCCCGACTATTAGGGGAGTAACCCAAAAATATGGATTTATCACCACGGGTTTCAAATTTAGACAGGTGTTCTCTATCTTTGGAAACATAACAAATACTCCCAAAAGTTCAAAAATATTTTAAGTTAGGATTTTTTCCATACCAAAGTTCATAGGACTTTTTTTTTGGTATTTTTACGAAGGTAAACTCTATTGATAATATGACACGCTATTTGCTGAACTTGTGTAAGTAACCATTACAGTTACAGTATTATGTTATGCCTAAGTATTTAAATTCACCTCCTCCATCGATGCGGATTCGATTGACTTGGGTATCTTTTTCATTTTCGATTCATAAAAGAAATTTTAAAATTCTCTCAATGTATCAGATTTTTGCTTTAAAAAGTCTACCCAAGTAAATCTAGTGAAATCATCCACCATGACTAAAATATAACGGTTACCACAAAGGCTTGAAATTCGAGAAGGACCCATGAGATCCATGTGGATTAGCTCTAAAGGTTTTGTAGTTAAAGTTTCTTTAACTTTCTTATGAGCAGATTTTACAATTTTTCCTTCGTGAAACGGCCCCCAAACCACATTTGAAATAGGTTTTATTTTTGGCAAACCCCTAACTATATCTTGTGAACTTATTGCTAAGGTTATCATAATTTATGTGACTCAGATGATTATGCCATATTTCATTATCATCAAGTCTAGATAACCTACAAGTCTCATTACTCGGATTTACCGTGTAACAGTTATTTGGGGTCCTGTGACCAGTAAGGACGCATTCACTATTCTCATTTAATATCTTACAATTAGTTTTTGAGAATGTGACTGTATGATTGGATTCACAAAATTGTGATATGCTTAACCGATTGACTTTAAGACATCTCACTAATAGGATAGCTTTGAGAATATGGAGTCCTTTTTCTTGGAGTGATCCTTTGCCTACGATCTGAGCTGATACTCCGTCCCCAAACAAAACATTTCCTCCTAAGAATTCAGTTATATTGGTTAATTTAAGATCATCTTCGGTCATATATTTGGTACATCCAGAGTTTAAGTACTAACCAAAACCAGTTTGCTCAGCTTTTAAAGTACTTATCACTATATTACACTTCAACTGGGGTATTAGATCATCCCTTCTAACCCATGTAGCTTAGTTTTAAAAGGTTTGTGAGCTTTTGGTTTAGTAATAAATCTTGGACCCTTTCTTTTAGACTTCTTCTTAACGTGGGATATTTTCTTCCTATTCCTATAGTTAGAGTTTTTATTTGGATATTTAGGAAGTACATAATGGTTTTCTCTCTGTCTAGAATAGTTAAAGTTTTTACAAACAGGTGATTTATAGACATTCTTATACAGTCTTGTTTGAAAACATTCATCGAGACGGTGTCCATAAACATCATAATATGAACAATATTAGTAGATAGATGGTTGTCTCTAATTTTTAAAATATTTGAATAGAGGTTTATCCATTTGCTAGGCAATGACCTTAGGTCTAACTGCAACTGTTTTCCATTCAGGTTCAAATCTCCTCACAGGGGAAAAAACATATTTGGCCTTAGGTTCAGCAGTAGGATTTGGATAATTTTTCATCAAGTTATCTGGCGCTTTTTGTTTATTATCAAAATTAAGTTTTATGGATTGAAAATTAAGACATAAATCAGTAGGTATTTTTCTAGAAGACACAAAATTTATGTTTTGCAAAGCTTTATTTTGTGTCTTAGTTTTTTAATCAAAACCTATGTCTGTTTTGTCTTCAGAATTGGTTTTACTAGAGGCAACACAATCTTTCAAACAATTGGAATTATTTTCAAACTTAGCATTTTTTTTAAGACAGTTGAAACCTTTTCTTTAGGTTGTTCCAATTATATCAAAGTTGCCTTTTATTTCTTTTCCAAAATGTCATTTGACTCAAAAAGTTCTTTAATTTTTTCAATAAAAGATTTGGTTTTGGATTCATAGGACAAGCATTGATTTGTATAATCCTCAGTGTTCTGCTTTACCATTAGGCTTAAGGCTTCAATTCTTTCAGCTAGGTCCTTGACGGTCTTTTCTAGTTTGACACTCTTCCTAAGTGTCTTAGTGTATAGTGTGTGAATGTCAGGGAGATCATCATTATCGAACTCATTAAGTGCAGTGTGTGAATTATCCCCTACCGTTTCATTCATCGTACTCACACACCCATTAAATTCGTCATTGTTGTGTTCACTTTGACTCACACACATCATCGTAAAGTTACTACTAGTAGTAATAACAATATTAACATTATATAGGCAGAGTGCAAATAATATAAAAACAGTCAAGAAATCATTGGACATAACATAACTAGGCATGATAACATCAATTTCATTATTACTAGTAGATATATCATTAGTATAAACAATTTTAGCAAAAAAAAAACATGCAACGGTAAAAAGTGCTGGATGATTCAGCCTCATCTTCTTCAGAATTGCTTGAATCATCGCAAGTCTTACTGATATGTGCTCTAGCAGTGTTATTCAGTTTCACCCTACAATTAGTAGCTAAGTTACCCCTTTTACCACATCTGAAAACACTGAGTATTTTTAAGGTCTCTTTGATTTCTATGGTTGGTCTCAGCATTGTGTTTATCCTGATTTCTCTCATGAGGTTTGTTATTAGAATGGTTAGGATAAACAGGTTTCCCTTGTTTAGAAGTAGCATTGTTTCTAAACTTTAGAATTTTCTTAAAATGTTTTACATCAGGGCTATTTAATTATCCACGGTTTCCAAATCACATTCCTCATCAGAATCAAGGTCAATGTTAGGCATGACTGACTGTGGTGAAGTCATTTTGGACTAGAATACAATATTAGAACTAGACTGCCTTTTCTGGTTATTGGACAAATGTTTTTTAGATTCGAGTTCCATTTTTACAGTGCAAAGTTTGCTAATGAGGAGTTCAAGGTTCAAGTATGGATTGTCTATCTCCTCAATTCCATACCTTTTATTGTCAAACTTAGGGGGAAGGGATCTTAGGATCGTAAATACTATTTTTTTCCTATTGTAAATTATATCGTTAGCATGCAATTTTGTTATGATGGCAGTTAATCTAATATAAAATTCATCAAAGGTCTCAGTCTCATGCATAAGCAAGGTATTATACTATTGTATCAACATCTGTGTTTTGGTAGCCTTAACATCCTTATCCCCTTCATGGTGTAACACCCCACCTAATTAAATACCGGGCGATCACTCTTTTATTAAATTAAATCAAGGTGAACAGTTGGTTCATTCTTAGCATCACTGTCGAAAAATAAAATTTTCCAATTTAACACCCTAATTAATTAAGCTAAGTGTCAAAACCAATTTTCATATATACTTTCCAAATTTTATTTAAAGAAAAATAATTTATTTTATTAACAACATCCAATAAGTAAGAATCACACCACATTAAATTCTGCAACATAATCCAATTAATTTAATACATTCGTCAACCGAATGTCAACCTACAAAATCTAAAGTCACACATCCAAACTGAATAAATCCCATAGTAACAGTACTGGAAATAACTGAAATACAATTGTTCAATAACAACGGAATAATGGAAAGAGATACACATGCCCAACTAAATGAAAGTACTAAGAGTGGATCCAAATGAACGAAGTCGTCTAATCAAGAGACCTGCAACTCCCATCTAAGCTGCAGCACGTTCCTTCCAAGGGATCCTAAGCAAGATGCCCCTGTGGCTGGGCACCTGTGATACATACATATATATACAAGAGAGAGAGAGAGAAAAAGAAACGGGTCAGAGCCCGATAGTGTGTTTGATTTAAAATTCGTTTAGCAAGTATTTAAATTGATACAGGCTAATGCAATAACATATTAGTGCGACACTCTCTTGAGAAATTCTCACCTCTCTTCTAATGTGAACACCTATCGCACTAACCTTCCCAACGGTTTATCTCATCATTTATTGCACTAATCTTCCCAATGATTAAACTTATCTTAGATTACTCGTAAGATTCAAAATTTAATAATTCAATTGTTTGAAAAGAATATTTCAATAAGTGACCAAAGTTCTCATTTTAACTTTATTAATTAATAAAGTTTTCTAGTGTCATATAATACTTTCTCAAAACAAGTATTTATAATTGAGTCATCAACCATGCCCTACATATCACATCACAGTAGGCAGTTCTAGATTCCAGAATTTCATATATATATATTAACTACTCATAAAATATATATATATCATAACAGCACCCCAAATAAAACTATGGTGCGGGCATACTCTGCTATCCAATCCCCGTATCACTCGTACTAAGGGAATACAAATTCGGAATCACTCTCGAACTGTATTAACACATACTCAAACAATATTGAGGCGAAGTATAGATTCCAAGTCTCTTCGGACCGTCTGAACTATCACTGCGATAGCCTGTACCAAGGATACCTATACACAAACAATATGAGGCGAAGCATAGATTCCAAGTCTCTAAGAGGAAAGCACATACCCGCATCTCTTAGGACCGTCTGAACTATCATTCCGATAGCCTGTACCAAGGATATCTATCTTCTAGGGTACAAGTCAATATCCCCCATAAAGGTCCCATCGAAGTAAGACTGTCCCAGCGCGGAAACCTCGGGGATAGCAAGTAGCGTGGGCATGATTTTCACACATAGATAGTATATGCATACACAATCATATAACTATACTAATATTACCATATCAATAATGGGTAAATTCTCAACTCCCATAATTATGTCATTTGCATTTATTTCTCATTATATAGTTATCACGTATAACCATTCACATCTTACTTTAATTTGAGGAACTTTTCCACTTACTACATAACGCTTCTTGTATTCTATCCTCCCAATTATAAAATTCAGTAGGTATACGCATTTGTCCCAAAGTAACTCTCTTACGTGTCTCTCTCTTTAAATCATAAATTCACCGACCCTTATGTAATTATCCCAAAATAGAATCTTTGTCTGACATCAAGGGTCCCAAAATCTATTCACATGTCCTACTGGTCCTCCCTATCTCCCAAAATATTTTATTAAGGATGCCCAAGAATTATCTCACAATAAATTGAATTTAACTCATTTAAGAAGGAAATAGGAGTCTGCCAGGAGGGGTCGATCGATCGAGGTCTGGGGCTCGATCGATCGAACCTTCGATCGATCGAAGCTCTGTGCTCGATCGATCGATCAAGCAGGTATGCGAAAACTGAAATTCTGCAGTTACGTGTTTCATCTCCTAACTTCAACAATTTCCATATTTTCTAATCCCAATCGTCCCAGAATTGATACTACTAACCATATATCATCATATTAGGTATTTTCAACGTAAAGCATGTGGATTTCAGTCATTTAATCATGGATTAACAACCCAAGATCTATACAATTATCAAGAACCCTAGAAATTTCTTAATCATGGTTCTAATCTATTTTTCCCAAAATTTCCTTCTAATACAACATTAAAATTTCGTGGATTATTCATCTACATCACTAATAATTTCCAGAATAAGGTTTAAGTCATCACTGCATGCAAATTCCTATCACAATTTAGGTTTTTCTTCAATGAAATTCATCCCTAATCATTCCTAAACTAATATGAAGGATGCACCAACGAAATAAGCAAGATAAACACTTGCCTGGGATTTTTGACGTTCTGGTTTGCGAATGATTTTGGTGTGGTTGCGTTCCCCGTCGCGCGATCTACGCATTGGTGGTGACGGCGGTGCAATCGGAGGTGTTCTTGGTCTAGAACTCCTTGGAGAGCTTCTCCTCTTCCTGTCCAATGGCCATCATTTGTATTTCATTGTGTTAACCCTAGAAGATGAAATTTTCCATCTGATATAACCCTATAAAATTCGTGGGTTTAATTACCCAAAGATGTGAAATGTCCAAAATGCCCTCCCGGGGTACTAATTAGGCCTAAAAATGCCCAGAGACCCAAACTAAACCTCCGGGTACACTTTTCTGACTATCTCGACCCTTTCGGACACGTTGGCGTACTCAAAATGACCATACGGACAACTTATAAAATATTCACTTTTATTTAACAATATTTAGTCCCGACACGACACAGGCGCGTCCCGACTTAAATTTTCATAATTGTCATTTTATTCACACGTGACAATATTATAAAAATGAATCTCATAGAATACTGTACTCATCCAGTAACATTCAAAAAATAACAAATTTTCAATAATTACTAACTCTCGTCACGCTAGTAAATATTTAAAACAACATTCCGGATTAAAATTAAATTAATTTATCTCAATTAAATTTAATACATCCCATAATTTAAAAGCTATAAAAATACGGGGTATTACACATGGGCTGTGACTAGCATGTACCAGGCTTCCTTAGATGTTGAGCAGATAGAGATAAGTTTAAACTCATGTTAATTTACATACATAAAGATAGCATTATTTTCTTTTCTATTACTTAAGGAGGCAATTTTTTCTTCTTTAGTAAACTCACTGAGGAGCTTATTTATCCTCTCAATACTACCTTTTGCTATAGGATGGGTTGGGTGAGAATAAGCATTTTCAATAGATTTCCAGACATCATCTCCCAATGTCCCTTAGATGAAAGAAATCATCGTTACTTTTCAGTAAGGGAAATTGGTTCCATCAAAGAGGGGAGGTATGGATATATTTCCAAGACGCTCAAATTTTTCGTCCAATAAAAAGATTTTGTAAATAGTGTCAAAGTACAGGATCAAAATATTTTGAGGAAAACTCAGTACAAAGCACTGATACCAATTGAAAAACCCTTACTAAGTTATTTTAACTTTTTTTAAAAAGGTTAAATGAGTTCCGAATTACTTTTTGAAGAGACTCTTGTAAAAATCATTAACAATACACAAGATGTATTAAAAACAGTTTGTTAGAACAAATTATTTAAGTTTTTTGGAAATAGGTTTTTAGTTTAAAACCTAAGTCTATATAAGCAGATTGTAGCTATGAAAAATTACAACAGCACACCCAAGGGTCAAGATTTTTAACTTGGTAAAACTCCACCCAATTGGAGATACATCCACGGAGGTCTCTACACCTCAAAACAAAAATCTACTAAAATAGTTTAAGTATTACAAGCATTCAATGAGAGATACACACAAAATAGAACTATTCTAAGTCCAAAAATATACCTACACACCTCGGTTATTTTTTAACTTCTTTAAGGCTTGATGTTGTCCTCTCCATTCTTTAGCTCTCCTCCTTTGCTCCTATATCTTTACGTTGACTTAGAAGACCAGATTCTCTCAACCAACAACACTGTTAAGTGATGGTGGGTGATTTTGTTGTGCCTAAATAACATCCATGCACTCACACACACACACACACACACACACACACACACACACACACACACACACACTTAATTACAAATAATACCTATAAATTACAAATCATCTAAGTATGAAACCTCTTTTTCACACTGCTGAAATTAGACTTAAGACTTATTTTCACAGAAAGGTTTCTGACTTGTAAATCTTTAGAATATTTAAAATAGAGATTCTTTAGAAATTATTTATATACAAAATTTTTTGAATTAAAAAATTTACCAGATCTGAAATAAGAAAGTCTTTATTTTAGGTTTGTAAAAAATAGAGAAATGTTGGTTAAACAGATTTACAAAATTTACAAAACTGATCCAACACGAGAGAATGATTTCTTTTTAAAGAAATAAAAAACAACCTATGATCTACGTGACTGTATCACTGAAATAGTTCTTCAAGTTGCTAAAATTAAAAATGAGATCTGGTTTGTGTGAGGCTATTGAGTGAGAGATTTATATCTAAGAGGATCTAAACAGTAAACCAGACAACCTTAAACTCTCAAAAATATTTTCTGAAGAAATTTTGCCAAAGTTTCGTTTGTGTTTTGTAATTTTCTCTTTTTTTTTCTCTCAAACCCTAATCCTTTCCAAATATTGAAATTGTGAAGACGAAGGCACATATTTATACTAGTGATGGAAGCGTCTGGAAGCCTGAGGGAAATCAAGGGCTGAGATTAGTTCGACTATTTCAACTCTAAATCTTATGGCTCATAATTCACCGAACGAGAAATGGTTTTGACCGGTTATTTTTAGAGTCACAAGGATAAAAAAGATTACATGATGTCCTTAGATAACAATTGATCCAACGGTGAAGATTGAAACATCCAATATAGACTCAAAAGAAACACAAAACCCTTCATTAATAAGCCAACACATGTATGAATCTCAGCGGCTGAAAACGTATGTTTTTAAACTGTAAAAAATATCATTTGGACCCACACAATTCTCTAGATCTTTCGAATTCTACCCAAGGCTATTTTTAGGAAGTTATAATACACATAAATTAACCCCAAACATTTTAAAACCCCAAATTTAATTCTTAAAAAATGGATTTGAAATATTTTAAAAATTCCCAATAAATGTAGAAAATTCATTTTAAATCATGTTAACACACACAGACACACACACCTTATATATGAACTAAATTATGAAAATGTGCAATCCTAGAGTGTATTTTGTGTTGGTTTTCTACCTAAAGGCCTTTGATCTTTACTGATGTAGGCAATCTTGAAGATGCAATGAAGTAGGAATGACTCAACATAATTTTGTCTTCTTTTCCAAATTAGTTGAGCTCCTATATAGTGTAGACTCAAGTGAGTCAACTATATAGTTTGTTTCACTATTAAATATTCCCTTAGGAGGAGATAAGAAAGACATTAAATATAGTTGCATTGACATTAACATTGATTTGACAAGGACTAATTTTCCTCCTGTGCTTAGACATTTGGCCCTCCATCCTTGAAGAAGGTATATGTAGTTAAATTTGTGTAAACATTATGTTCATGGGTATTTTAAAAGTGTTTGAAACATTTTTTTTAAAGTTTTTAATCAAAAAATCATTTTAAGGAATATCGTTAGAACGAGTTATGAAGGCTCGTTCGAATGAATTTCTCCAACTCGTTGGATATTAGACGTTAAAAAAAACTTCAAACAAACCTTTTTTTTCGTATCGGGCTGGAATGTCATTTGATATCCCGTTTGATGCCATTCAGACGACTTTGCATAGGTCCGTCGAACGAGGTCAAGTCCATTCGAATGATCGTGAAAAAAATAATTTTTCACTTGGTTTTAAATGCAATCTTTTCAATTCTATATCTCCGATATTTTTTCCCTATTTAATGTAATACCTCGTATTTATGAGGATATAGAATTTAACAAATTTGGTGATTTATGATTTAATTTATGGAGTATTTAATTAATTTGGTGAATTAAGATATAATTAATTTGAGTTATTTTTTAAAATTTACATGTGTCGTAATTTGAGGTCGAGGTTGGAGATTTTAGTAAAGTAACTCGGATGTCGATTGTGAGTGCACAAATAATCCCAATAGGTTGAGATAGTAAAAAATGAGTGACCATGGGAAGTAATTTGGTCTTGGGGCATTTTTATGCGTGGTCGAGCTCATACAGGGTTTTTCGGCGCATTTGGGCTTGGCCCATAGGCTTAATTTCAGGATTAGCAATATAAAAATTATATTAGGGAGCTTGTGGCAGACACAACTCTATACGAAAACCCTAGTTTCACAGAGGATAAAAGAGGGAGAAATTGGGAGAGCTTTTGGGAGCCAAATTAAGAAGAGGGGTGTGTTCTTCGTCAAATATTCAACTACATCAAAGGAAATCAGACCCTACTAATTTATTCAGGAAGTGTTTAAACTTTCTTTCAATTTAATTGTAGTATTTCCATTTATATCATAGAGGGTGTGATAAATAAATTCATTTTGGGGAGTTGTCTATCATACGAAATGGGTTTTTGTGAAGTTGAATAGTACGTGTAAAATTAATACTTAGTGATTACGAAACTCATGTATTACTATTAGAATTCAATCCAGGATTAGAAAACAAGAAAATTCATCTTGTGTAATTGATGTTGGGGATAAATATTTGGAAGAAATTTCAGAACCTCTGTATAAACCAAATCTACGAAGTTAGTGGTAATTTTAGAAATCGTTGATGATTAGGGTTGCAGTACATAGTTCGATCTGGACAATAGAGTAATAAAGGTTGGGAAGTATTGAATTAAGGTTTGGATTATAATAGTGAAGGTTAAGGTATATTAATGATGGAAACGCTGGTCGTGGAGAAGAAGAACACGACGCTGAAAATGAAGGGTCGTTCAAACGACTACGAACGTCGCCTAAGATTTCTTTGTGAAATAAAAGGGATTAATTAGTGAAATATTAATTGGAGGTAAATACCTAGGATTTGGGGGATGGGTATTAAGGAATATCAAAATTAATAAGGGTATTAAACTTATTAACGTTACTATATGGTATAAATCCAAAAGGTTAAAAAACAGACTAAGCTAGAGGAGTCCGGGCATGCTGGTTGAGTGACACTACTTTGATGAAATTAATGGAAGTGGAATTAATTCAATTAAGGGTCGAGGTTTTGACTCGGATATTTTTAGGCTAGTGCAACGGGAGTTAGGGATGAAGTAGCCGATTTAATTTATTATAGGCATATATAATAAATTAACGAATAATAAATTTAATGAGGGGTGTTAAACTTAATAGTGGTAATTTGTGTAACAAATTTTAAAGGGTGAAGATACAAACCGAATGAGTGGGTCTGGGTATTGTAGTTGGGTGACACTACTTTAATAACAAAATAATTAATGTGAGATTAATTAAATTACGAGTCGGGATATAGACTTGGGTGTTTTGGGGGCTAGTCATACGGGTGTTAGGCATGGGTTAACCGGAATTTATTAAATATATGTATACAGTTAGTGTGATAATATATATATATATATATATATATATGTGTGTGTGTGTGTGTGTGTGTGTGTGTGTGTGTGTGTGTGTGTGCACGCGTGCTTTATAAATATCGATGTGGGTGAAAATTACAATCTTCATCTGTATTAATAGTTTGATCCTCCCACACTTTCCATTTCGGTTCCTACATATAATATCTTTATGCTTGATCCGAATAGGGTTCTGAAACAAACTATTAATAGAGAAGAATTAGACTCCCTAGAAAAACGTGATGAGACTTGGTCCTTGTTAAAAAAGGAATATGATTCTTTTGGTTAAGGTGTCTTAGAGTGTTTGGTTTACTCTTTTTGGATAGGCATCTTGATTTCTCTCTATCATTTCTTTTTACTCTATAGATATGATCTTTATTTTATTCACAGTTTTAGATTTAGCCTTGTACAATATTGATCTTCTATGTTCATTAGGTATTATTTTATCTCATATGGTTAAATGAAAACTTACAAGCATAGTTATTGTACTAATGGATATATTTACGGATTTTAATACTCCATGCTTAAATTTATATAGCTGGAGATGCCTTAGTAAACTGAGCTTTCTATTTTAGAGTATTTTTCATAAATCATGCATTTTACACTACACAATAAATTTGAGCATTTCCATGCAAAATATATTGAAGGGTTATATTTTCTACTTCCATGGGAAATTAAATGTTTTATGTGACGTTTTGATGAAAGGGCATCATTGTTAATCCTTTTGAGTATAAGAGCTTTTATCATCATAATTGGAGTTCAATATATATATATATATATATATATATATATATATATATATATATATATATATATATATTTCTGTGTGTGCGTTCAAAATTATGAGTGATGATGTTGTAATGGCTGTAAATTTGGATCGTAAGAACTACCTTTAAAAAATTGGAAATACTTTCCCACACTTTGTAATGAAAAGAGAAAGCCGTCACATGCAAAATTTTATCAAAAGCGATGTCTCTAAGATTTTAATCTATCCAAAATTGAGTAACATCAAGAATATGAGGCTTAAAAGGTTTTAATCATAAATCACTATTTGAGGAAGAAAAAAGTGGTAGTGGAAATTTTTATTTGTTTTCAAGATCAAATGAGGCCTTCCCTTTGTTGTATAAAGTCAAAATTTTTCAAAAAGTGTGTTCAAATATTGATCTTCATTCTTCAATTTTATGGGCTAATACTCACTTTTTTGCTTTTCTATCATGATTTATGTCTTTCAATCACTCTATCTTTATTGCTTTAATTTGACCTTAGGCCTTTGAATGCTAAACCATTCTTTTGTAGAATATTTGGTATAACCAAGAACCGTTGTATGATATTTTGTATCTTGTTTGGTCATTCAAATTGGTATTCTAGGGAGCAAAATGTACATGCTTTTAGTTAAGAAATCATATGTAAACTTCCTTTTCTGTTTTCACATGTTATGGCTTTCTAGAAGCTATCGCAACTATTGTCGTCAAAGCTTCTTTGCAGTGATATAATCGTGTCCTGCAAGACAGTTTCTTACTGCAGTGACAGGACTTGGTTTTGCTAAAATTTCCTAAATCGGGATGTTTTAACATTTTCAACCATTTATCTTTCAAAACCTCTAACCATTGAGAAACCTTCCCCCTTCCTACCATTTTAGCACCTTGGAAGTCATTTTAGGTTATCTCAATCTCATTCTAGTGGATCAATCTTCATCTTGGTGATTTTTCTTCCACATATTTTTATATTTGTACATTTTCAGAGTTTGGACTAGGTGATAGTAGTTTTGGTAGATTTTGATGAAATCTTTTATATGATTGATGAGTTTCTACTTGAATTTAGATTGAATTTCTTGAGTAGATTTTAGTGTGTATAGATTTTCTATACCCTCTTGGGCTTTGTCTACTCATAGTATTAGTATAGGTTCCTTAGTTTTCATTTTCATATCTTATATAATTTATCTGCTTGTGTCTTGGTGTGTGATTTCAGGCTACATTATGGCTTCGAAATCAAGCTCACGTGCCTCGACTTCCTCCAATTGCTCCAGATTTAATGAACTCTTTACTTTATGTTCTATGCATTGGGAGAGGTCAAATAATTTGGAATCTTTTTCTAACACCCGTTTATAGAGTTCTTGAATAAAAGAGATTGGATTGGTATTTTCTCTCAAATAGGACCATATTATTTTAACTTGGTGATATAACTTTAGTCGAGTCTTGTGGATGGTAAGGATCACATAAGAAATAGAGTCCTTTGTGCCAAAGTAGGGGAATTCATGTGAAACTTACTTCTAAGGGGATAATAAACCACTTTGATGTTCCATAAGTTAAGAGTCCAAAATATACTTATAAGTCGATTTCGAGTGAACCTTGTCACTATAATGTGCTCACTCTTTTGAGCAACAATCATTGTCAGATTGGAATAAAAGGGCTTTTTCTCTTGCATTTCTTGCAGAGGAATTCTATATTCTAAATATGGTTATGTTCTATTGTATTTTCCCCACACACCACCCACACAAAATAACACTAAAATGTGAACAATTGTTGTATGCCATTAGTTTGGATGTTAATATGTATTTTTTTGATTTGATTATGACATAATTTTTTATCACACTAAGTCAAAATGAAAGCTCATGCTTTGACCTACGATCGTTTGATATTGGGTTTTCTTTTGGAGTTTGGAGATCCTACATTTCCAATTAGAGTTCAGGAAAAGCCGTAATCTGCATTGACTGTTAATTCATACGATGACACACTTGTTCCACCACATGTGGCTCCTCTACCACTTCCTCATCCCGCTTCAATATAAAGAACATATAGTTCATGCCCTTTATCATAAAATGACTTGGATTTTGCCGTCTCTAAGCTATTTACTCAACTGGGTTCTAATTTGCTACCTTTTTTAGTTCTATGAACTCTTCTTTCTACGATGACTTTAAACACAAGTTTGATAGTCATGCACCTAATATTATGGATGCCTTGCATGATCCTACCAATGAGCTTATCAATCTGCTTGTTTTTAGGATATTGAAGAAAAAGAAGAAGTGATGCAATTTGTTTGGGGTTTTGTTTGTGTATAGTTATTTAGATTTTTGTGTGTATTGATCATATTCATTATAATCAAAACACTTAACTTTTGAATTATTATCACTTTCTAGCATTATTTATATCTTTGCTTGATATATTTATCTTCCCATGTGTAGTTAAAATTGTTGGTTTTAGGCCTATTACTCTCATGATTATATCTTGCCTAGACTAATATTTTAATTATTCACTCATTATTTGATTTATCTCCATTTTTTGGTTTGATTAACATGTTTTACTCCCTTAACATGCCTTGAGAACTTGATCCGATGTTCATAGTTCTTTCATTTGCCACTTTCTATGACAAAAAATGGGAGAAGTGTATAGATCAGGGGAGTATAGCTATCAAAGAATATTAGGTTGCATATAGTTATTTATTGTTATATCATGTGTTGTTAAGAGGTATTATCAATTTGAGGGGGATTTATTTTAGATAGCTAATGTTCGTGTTCACAATTCAATATTCCTACGTTAACATTTATCATATTTTCTTGTCATATTTCCTCACATTAGTACGTTGATGGGTTTGTTAGTGTGTAACACGAAAGTATTAAACAATATCTTCTTTTTCATCCATGAACATGGTTGAGTCTCTTATAATGATTAATTTACTTGCAGCAAATGTGAATTTCAATTTTATATATTTCGCCAGATGAGTCGTAAAATGGTAAATTTCCTTCATTTGTTTGTAATTTGTAATTTTTATGTTTTGTCTCAGAATTCGGTAAAGGGGAGATTATAATGGCATAGTATACTCGTTGTACTCCACATGATGTTTGTCTAAATTCCTAAAACAAAAAATGTTTGACACTTTGCTCAAAAGGTCACCGAAAAGCTTCATCAATGAATCATTCAATGTTGAAACTCAAGTAAACAACTTAGGAAAGGTATAAGACTTAGCGGACTTAGATTCACTTTGATTAAAATATTTTTATTCTTGAAAATTCTAGTTAATTAACCTTAGTTTTTGTAGTTTTATGAAATACACATGCTGCTAACCACGATCCGTCTGTTGTGGAGTGACATTTGGTGTAATAGTGGAAAAAAAGTTGATATTGTTGACCATGGTACCAAAAATTACTATTTTTTCTAGTATTAAAATTTGTTGTTGAATAAGTTTTAAAATATTGTGAGTGATCTTGAGGGTCAATCGCTACATGAAGTGTAAAAATGTCTTGCGACCAGACCAACGATAGCTCGTTAATTTCTAATGTGTAATGTGTAGTATGTGTGAGTGAATGTGAGTGACCTCTTAGGTCCTTTGGCTCAATATTCTATCTTTACCAATATATTAAAGTGGTTAAGACTTAGCTTGGTCAATAAGATGTAACTCACGACCTTCAAACCAAAAGTCTCAAGAATTCCCAATTGGCCATCTGCTCGAGCCCTGCTTGATCGGCGAAGTATTCTTGCTAAGTAAACATGTGTAAAACACATGTTCGCATATTTGTGTATTGCTTGAGTGAATTCTCTTAACTACACTTAATTAGTCAGCCAAGGATTGCTCATTCATTTAATCTTCTTTTGATAACTAACTTGGGGTTGCTCGCACAACCCTTTTATTAGTTTTACTAGTGTAACTTTTTGGAGATGACTTAGTGTTGCCCGTGCAAACCCCTTTCTGGTAATTCTTGCATGAGTTTTAGAACTGACTTGGGGTTTTTCACACAGCCCATTTGCTGATACTTCTCGCATGACTTTTAGAGCTACTTTGGGGTTTCTTGTGCAACCCCTTCCTTTATTATTCTTGTGGATTGAGGCGTTGCTCTTATGTCCACTTTGCTTGGGTCATTCTCGCAAAATCCTTCAATATATGTGGGGTTAATCTTGTAGCCCTATAAAAATGGAAGTTATCTCTAAGAACTCACATTATTTAGACCCGAATCCCGTCACTAGGCTCCCAAGGTTGGTAGGGTATGTAGTTATATGCAGATGTTATGCGGTTAAGTAGTGTGAATCTTTTTATAGAGTCTTTTATTTTTGGTAAAAACCATTTTCACTTGATATTTATATGTATATTGTCATTCATATCGCAAACAAGGTTTAAGGGATACCTAGGGTGCAACCTTATCCCTATGGGAGCATGTAATACCAATGTTTTTTCCTACCTAGTCAGGTATCTTAAAACACGAACAAGTAGTGAAAAACATAATATACAGGAATGTACATGAATAACATGCCAAAATAAATATAGATTTATATTAAATGGAGTTCATACCATGCGTGCGCGCATTCTCTTGGAAACAAATAGTGCATTTGGGGAAAGACAAAGAAGGGGTAGGCCTCCGTAGAGACCTAGTGGTTGTAAGTGATCTGCGTATTTAACTAGAGAGTCAAAGGTTCGGTTTCTAGAAAGTTGTTAGGCACCCTCTCCGCCCTTTAGATCTCAAATGTATATAACAAATGTGTATATAACCATGTTATAGTGTAAAAGAAATAATAAAGTAAAAATATTTAATATATACCTAGAATGTGCAGTGCAATGTGTGATGTGGGTATAAAAAATATAGACCAAGAGAAAATATATACAAAGTTGGACATGTTCACTCAGAGGACTGTCTAATTGAGTCTACGTACTCGCAAAAAGAGATTCAAAGTCCACATAGCTCATGTGAAGATCAAAGGTATTCTACTTTTCATAAAGGCTCGATGTAAGATACCTAAACTTTCTTTCATCTTTCAAGGTATTTTAAAGAGAAACAAGACTAGATCTGAAGATATGACTGAATTTGTGTCCATGGAAAGACTTGGATGAAATTAATTCACTTATGAAACTACTTAATGAAGAAATAATCGAGATTTCCGACATTAAAAACAAAATAATAGCTCGAATTTCCAGATCTAATGATCCTCTAACCTATATGAGAATATTTCATTAATTTTAACAAAAATTATTTGGTTTTGGGCGTTTACATAAATAAAGAGTAAAAGTATGAAAATATGTACACGATTTGACTTGAGAAGATGATTTGGGTGGTGTTGCAACATAACACCACCCCTTTAGATCTTAACATCTAAATAAAACTATTAGAAGAAGCATATATGCGATATTATACATGCACCATTATGTTTTGACAATGTTCCGACTTGAAATCAACCTTTTAGAATGTAGATATAAGATTTTTTTTAAAGAAGAAAACCTTTAATATGAAGAAGAAATAAAAAGGCAACATATAAGGTTATAACTTTTGGTTTGATGTTGAGATCTTGACTTGAGAGTGGTTTTAGAGGCAAAAGAATAGAGCTTTGAGGCATTTCTAGATAGAAAGATCTTCAAAACAGAAAGGCAACGTTTAAGAGGCAGAGTTATTGTGTGCAAAAGTGGTTAGTGAGGTCTAATTTTATAGGCAAATTCTCTAGGGCTCATGACTGATAGTTCTTCTGACATGACTAATTAGGCATGGCGCAGTACACCTCATGACTGATAGGTTATGGGGGTGTATTTTTCTTTTGGGGTTTAATTCAGGGCCATTTTTGGGTTTTTTGGATCATACATTTTTGGAAATTTCAAGGCTTCTAAGCCTATATTTTGTGTTGTTCGCGCCACCATTGGTGTGACCAAGGTTTTGGTCTTTTATTTTCGGTTATAGAGGTTTCACAGTTTGTGTTATACTCTTTTGGGATTATTAAGGAACACAATGAGGTGTCAACAATGTGCTCAATCGTAACCGAAGTCATTAGTGTCATTGCTATTTTTAAATAGAAGTGTACTATAATTTCAAGTCTTTTCCATAGTGATGGATTTTTATCATTGATTTTATATTAGAAGTAGTAGAATATCATGTGTTTTTATATATCCAAAACCAAATGTAATCTCCCTTGATTCTCCCTTTGCGGGTTCGTGATCTTTTGATGACTACACCACCTTATTCTCTAAATTCCACGTGTCATTCTGCATGGCATGTTCAACTAATAGTCCTTTAAATTTCCCCCAGAATTGGGATGGTTGGTTTGTAGGCCCAGTTAGCCCAATTTTGCCTCGTTAAATTGCACATGGGCTGGTGTGGCTTTTCTCCAGCATCGTTCATCAATTAACACATGTCCCATTGGTGACTTAGGGAGCATAATGATCATCATGGCACACGTAATACCCATGCTTAGTGTTGTGGGAGACTCTAATTTTCTTCTTCAGGCAACCAGGATGTGCGAAGAACGTGAGGAGAGGGAAGAGAAAGTGAGGCTCTTTGCCTAAGAGATTCACCACTTCAGCTTCTCTTTAGGGGAAAAGAGTATAAGGGGTTTCAAACTGCCTCATGCTTACTTAAGCTAAACTTTCAAATGTACAAACCCTTAATTTCATTTTCTCTCTAACATGAGTTGTGAAAACTCATATCATTTTCTTCTTCATCTTTAATATATTTTCATTTCCTCTCAGCCATTTGTAGGAATTTGAGGACGTACAAAGTGACCTAAAAAATAATTTTCACCTATTCCATACTAACTATGTTAAGACAAGGACGTCGGGAGATCATGCATTTGCACATGATGTTGATAGTGAGGTTGCCTTTGTGACAATCGTTATAATAGAGAGGAGAGTCTGTTTCCCCTTTCACCAATTAGTGGTGAAAGTACTTTATAATCTTGAAATATAAGCAAACAATATATGTTTCGGAATTTTAATGGGGACAATTTCCAGTAACCATATTTGCGAGACTAATCTAGGTTTGAATGAAATAAGATATTTCTACTACATAAGGACTTTCATTGGGTCTAGCACATATACCTTTTAAGTTAGAGAGAATTGTAATCTGGTGATTTGGCCATCCAGATCACAAAATGACACTGGCAAAGATATCTTAGTGTTTTTTGAGTTATTATATTTTGAAAACTACATACGTATTCATGTTCCTATTCATTTTGGATCTCCAAGTTGGTCTTTTACCATCTGTTTAAATTATTTTGTGAATCTGGACATTTCTATTACTAATTGGCAATTTTCTTTATATGCATATCCTTACTACAAAAGGAAACACAAAAACCAAGATTCTAGTTAGGTAGACACGAGGAAAGCTTGGGCCAAGCAAAACCCAATTGATGTCAGACCTCATTGGAGAATAACTCACATCTTTCTTTATCATGAACTGACAGTTGCATCACCTAGGAACTGCACAGTTATTTCAAAAGTTACTACTTCTAACTACACAGTGGTCGGTTATTCTTCTATTCCAATAGCCATCCCTTCCATAACGAAGCTTTTTGAGGGATGTACGTTAGTGAAGCGTTATCACCCACTTACGTCAACTCAACTAATTTTGAGGATGAATCGGACAAAGAATAAAAAGATATTCTCTTTGACGACTTTGATCCAATCTTCTCATATAAAGAATTTGGCATCTTAGGTCAGCTTTAGGAATAGTTAGTGGAGGAAGTAGAAGGTAAATAAGATGACTTATGCTTTTTTCTAGTTCGTGAAAATCTTAAAGAGATGACGGGCTGACCCAGATGAACCATTGACCTTTCTATCATCTGTGTCAATTAGAAGAAGTAAGACGACAAAGTTAAATACGCCCTCAGGGTGAAAATTGGACCAAGAAAAAAATGACCTCCTTCCAGTATAAAGATGCCCAAGCTAAGAAAATATATATAGAGAGGGAGGGAAAGAGAGAGATATTGATATATTGAGAGAGAGAGAGAGAAAAGGATATACATGACAAAAGGAAGAAGACATATAAGGCTCTTCCCCCAACTAATTATGGGGGCAATAAAAATCCATTAGCTATTATCCCTCATCCGCAAATTCACTAATAAAATCCTCCACCATTCATGTCTGGGGTTCTTTCCTGGATGGCGAGCTTTATTAAGGTCAAAGAGACTATCACCATTAACGACTCGATGTTTCAAAATGTTGAGATTGGATATTCAGTGGCTCAATCCTCCATGTTGCCCATGGACATTTTGTCTTTAAGAAATTTCACCCAAGGGTGCCTTCACAACTAAGGACTCCACCACTCTATTTTAAGTCAAGAATTAATATTTTTTTTCTAATATTTGGATTTCATTTAAATGTTAACTTTTACATTTTCTTATATTTCATGTCATGCAAGAAATGCATGAGGTGAACACTCGAGATAAACAACTGCTAAAGCGAAATGATCGTTTTCATGACCAGTCCATTGTCATGAAGAACTCTATTGAGTATAATAACATGATCACCAAACTAAAAGGAAATCTGAAAGAGGAGACAACATGTAAAGAAAAGGTGGGGTTCGGCCAAACTCCTTGAGTTGGAGTTCAACAGGATTGACACCAAGGGAGACCCTCAAAAAAGACTTTTCCCTAAATACCATGTAGAAGTTAATTATGTATAGGCAAAAATGCACCCGTAAGGAAATTGGGAGGATGACTTGAAGAAATCCTTCAAAAACGGTTTAGATGCCAGGGTGGAAGGGGTTGCTGCGTAATTAGACTATCATGAGTTTGTTGCCTTCAACCTTGGGTCGATTGCTGGTGTTTAATATGCAAATGTCCTGAAGAATTACCCAATGTACGCAGAACACTCCCCATTGCAGAAGCTCATTATGGGTGAAGAGGAGACCTCCTTGACAGTAGATCAAGAGGTTGAGCATATGGTTGTTAAACCTGTTGCTTCGACTGAGGCAATCGACTAAGGAAACAATGTAGTTGCTAGTTAGGGGAGGTCACCCCTAGCTCCCTTATATTTTCTTTTTCTTTTTCTTTTTCTATTTCATTTTATTTATAAGAAGTTTAAATTCCTATTGTGGGCCTTGCGCCATTTTTTAAAGATTAATGAAACTTTATTTTTACCTTTATTTTCTTTATTATTTATGGTTAGGTTTGTAACTTTACCAACTAACCTAATAGTTAATAAAAACTCATAAGTTGTAATCTGAAAATTACCCCACAAAATTATGTAATTAACCAAATGGATAAATTACTAATCCATTAATTAAAACTTTCAAGTTTAACTTTCTATTTAACTTAATATATAGTCAGCAGAGGTGTGGTCTATAAGAAACCTATGCGACTTGTATAATTTAATCAATACGCAAAATGATTAACTAGTTGATTCAAAATTAACTTTATTTTATAACTGAATCTTTAATGGATGGAGTCGTGGTAGAGAACTGACTCCAGTGACTTGTATAATTTAATCAAGATAATAAATGATTTACCAGTTGAATTAAACTTGAAACTTAAATTTTTTATTAAACTTAATATTTGAGTTTTACCACTTTTTAAAGAAGGTTTGGTTCCAAATCCTAGGAGACCGACTTTTCTTTAAGTTTTACCACCCATTATTATGAGGGTTTATGACCATTTAAGGACAACCAATCCAGGTTGAGATGTATCACTATTTTCAAGTGGGTCTGATTCCAATTCTTAGGAGGATGACATATCCTTAAGTCTTACCACCCATTATTAGGCAGGTTTATGCCTATTAAATGTTGACCAACCCATGTTGGGTTGTAGAACTAATTTCAAGTAGGTTAGATGCCAAATATTTGGCAATCAACATATCTTTAAGTCATACCACTAATTCTTAAGTTGGTTATGCCTATTATAGGTGGACCAACCCATGTTTGGTTATACCACTGTTTTGAAGTGGGGTTGATTCCAATTCTTATGTAAATGACTTATCTCAAAGTCCCACCACCCATTCTTAGATGTGTTTATGCCTATTAGAGGTCGACCAACGCATGTTGGGTTGTACAACTATTTTAAAGTGGGTTTGGAGGTGAAGTCCACTCTTGGAGGCACAGTTAAAAAAAGATGTATTTACTAACATGAGTCATCTTTATTGAATTGAATAAATTGGAAAATTAACCAATCTACTTAATGCTAAATTTTCCTATGGTTCATAGAATTGCAATAACTAGGTATAATTGTGTATTTCAATTCTTCCAGGTTGTATGATCTGCCTCATCCTTTTGGAACTATTATATACGAACCTTGCCAAATTGTTGCCAAATTTTATCGAAGGGATTTTTGGCGTCTGGAAGAATATTTATTAGCAATAGATCATTGGGTTGGGATTCTGTGAATTTGACCTTCCCATCATGTTTCTTAGAGAGCTCTTGTTTATATTTTGCAAGGTGAATAAAAACATTTTATTTCTTTCCAATGATAATTCAAGATCATGAGCCAAACAGTCGTTTTTTTGTCCGTCTTCAAATATCTCAGTCCTTAGAGTTGGCATTCAAAATTGTAATGGGATGATGAATTCCATGACATATGCCAATAAGTAAGGGGTTTCCTCTCTTGAGCGTCTGTGAGTTTTTATGTCACCTAGAGGACAGATGGAAGTTCATCCCGCCATATTATATTTATAATGTGTAATCATCATTTAACTTTGGTGAGAAGAGTTTTATTGATTATTTATGCTTGTCCATTGCATTATCAGAAGAACACTGAGGCATTATGAACTATATCCCATTTTATGCGCAGAACTTAATGAGGATGTCATTGTCAAACCGAGTCCCATTGTTTGTCAACAATGATCAAGGAATATCAAACTTAACGATGATGTTCTTCCACACAAATAGCCTATCGTTACATTCTCTGATATGAGCTAGAGACTATGCCTCCACTTACTTGGTGAAGTAATTGTTGGTGGTTATGAGGTAATTTATATTCTCCAATGCTACATGCAAAGGCCCAATAATGTTCATGCCCCACTAAGAAAAAGACCATGGACTTGTAAAGGATTAAGATTATTGACTGAATAATTGATCATGGAGGGGGGAGGGAGTTCCTTACAGTTTGCACATTTGTGCACGAAATGATTGGCATCCTTCTCCATGGAAGGCAATTAATAGAGTTGAGAGATCACTTAATGTCAAAGTTATCTCCCACCTACGTAAGCTCAACAACTTCATTCGTGCATTTTGCGAAGAATGACTTCCACTTAAAGTCAATGACCCCCCCCCCCCCCACCTTTTGATTTTTTTACCACAATAATGTTAGAGATTCAATGTGAGAATTGAACCTCCTTGATAAACTATGTATGAAATGGATTCTCAATTTCATTTTCCTCCACTATGACTTTCTTGGGGGCTGACTTCCTTGGATTTTTCTTGGATGGTTAACATGTAGGATCTATATGTAGTCGATGTCAAGCAATATCTGGATCAATTCTTGGAAGATGCTTTTAAGCGAACATATATGTGTTCATTATGATAATGTGAATCAGTTTCTCTGCGTCATCCTTTGGTCATTTGAAACCAATCATGAAGGTTTTATCTAGTTAATATAAGTATAGAGTAATATTTCTGAGTTCCTTCATTACATAGTCTACATGGATTTGTCGGATTCCTCCACCCCTAGTTGAGCTCCCTTTATTTGCTAATTAAGTTAACCGCCCTGTGAATTTTCATCATTATGATTGTTCTTGGGTTGAGACTTCTTAGCTTTGATGATGGGGATAAAACAACTCTGGACGCTTCTTGATATCCCTAACTTAAATAATACCTCGATCCATCATGAATTTAAGATTTTAATAAAGTGAAGAGGGTACATCTTTCATAGTATGGAGCCAAATTCTGCCTATGATGGAATTGTAGGTCGAATTAGAGGGAATCACGTGATACTCAATTTCATAATTAGTAGGATTAACCCTTATAGAAAACTAAATCTTCCCTAACGAACTCCCTACATCACCATTGAAATTAATCATATAAGCCATCTTGTTATCCAAATCTTGGATATTGTATCCAAGTTTGAGCAACAAGTTGACGTACACAATCTCTGAAGAACTCTATTCATCGATTAGTATCCTCTTGACGTTGAAGTTTTCCACCCAAAGAGTAAGGTCCAAAACATCTTTTTGGGATAGATTAATGTCGATTAGGTTCTCACCGATGAACATGATTGACCAATCAAGATCAATGTCCTTGTGCTTATGCTTGGAAAGGATGACTTTCAAACTTACACTTAGAGAGATTCCTACATTCATGATTCTATCTTCACCATTTTATCAGGTTTATCACCGTGGACTGTGATGGTTCAATGTAATTTATGGCTATAATTGTCTTAGATGGTGGGAGGTCATCATCTTTGTCATTCTTTTGTATCGTATTAACACGTGCTGAGGAATTTTTTCAGCATCAATGTTTTTTTAAGTTGACTTGCCAGTACAAGATCTTCCAGTTCCACTTTAACATCATACAATTCTCATCTAGGTGTCTATAGATTTGGTGATAGGTACACTTGAGTTTGTCATCTCTATCATTCGGGTCGCTAACTATCTTTGAAAAATTCTTTAAGAATAATTTGTCATATACCTAGATTTTCTTTTTTAATAAATTTTTTACTGCTTGGTAGATGATTTCATTACTCCGAATCTTAGATCGTCACTTTGAGGTATTATTCTTTGTACCCTTGATAGAAAAATTTGGTTGATCCTCTCCTTTAAGTCCCTTTTTCATGTCATTCTTCTTAGACCGATTGGAAGAGTTCTTGTCTTAAACATCATTACGAAGAGCTCGTCCTCAACCTTGGCATGTTATCAATGCAAGAGATCATACATTGATGAGGATGGCTTCTTGGTGAGGTAATTATTAATGTCGCCCGACCTAA
Organism: Sambucus nigra; assembly: GCA_949130495.1. Classification (NCBI taxonomy): domain Eukaryota; kingdom Viridiplantae; phylum Streptophyta; class Magnoliopsida; order Dipsacales; family Adoxaceae; genus Sambucus; species Sambucus nigra. Next base: position 549,125,055 of record OX422215.1, read on the forward strand.
TAAGACCAAACTTTCAGGACAAGATCTCCAACTATTCATTTTAATTGTTAATTTTGTTGAATAACTCCTAGTATCTTTGGGCTTACTTCTTGAGCTGACCCCTTTCTTCCATTTGAGGGTGATTAAAGAATCAATTTACTTCACTGATTTTTTTATGTTAATGAAGCGAGTTATCAAATTCTTGGTTAATTACATAAAAGAAGAAATTTCCTTATCGTCTAGCTTCTCAAACTACTTGAGGTTAATTTCCCCTAAATGGGAAGGAAAAACACAATACATAATATTGTTGTCATAACTCCAAACGAAGATAAATTTCCTATAATGTTTGACATGGTGAGCTAGATCCGCCTTCCCATCATACCTAGTAATCTTTGGAATGGAATTTTTTTTTGGGTGCTCTGATGTCTCTATCTGGACGGCGAACGGAGATGTCTATAGGTGTCCAAATGATCTCCTGGAAAGATCCTTTGGAATGCGCTCCAAGTTTGGGTTTATTCTCCCCTATAATTTATTCGTGTTAAATTCTCAAAGATTGTCATTACCGACTTTCTTTGATGAAGGCATAGTCTTGGTTGAAATATTTTTTTGGTTGGATTTGGTTGGTCGAATAAGAGAAAGTCCACAACCAAAAGAATGGTGGACTAGCACACAATCCATATGAGTCCGATCACATAGTTCTATATGTGGATTTATAGATCTAAAATCCCCGTCGTTATGGTTATCTCAATGGATTTTGAGAGAAAAAATTCCCCATATTTTATAAGTCTCTAGGTTATGGGAACTATACCCACGCCCTTCATATATCTCAGTTAACTCTTTCTTTCCTCATCTCGGTTGTCTAGTTGTTTCGCAGAAGGAATATAACATTATACCTTCGTGATGTGTGTTCCCTAGACCTTATTTCACTTGGAAGTGGATGAGACCTCGAAGGAGTTTGTTCCGTCCTTATGATTCTTACCTCGTATTTGATGGATCTTCGGTCATGAAAACCTATAGTGGGGAATTATTTTGAATAAGGATCGGTATACTTCAATTGTGGAGATTTAAGCAATTTCACACAGACAAAGCCAAATAATAGGATATAATAATCCTAAAATAATTACAATATTCTAATTTGACCCCAATATATAAGTGCAATATGAAAAATAAAAACAAATTTACGTGGTTTGATAGATTGACCTTTATATATCCATGGGGAGGGGATGAGATGAATTTATTAATGGAGAAAGAGGAAAATGACTAAGAATGATGGGTTCCTAGATGAGAGTCGAAGTCATGGATACAAGAGCATTCTCAATCATACCCTAAGTCATTAGGGCCATTGCTGTTTATAAATACAATTGTCCTAGGTCTCTTCCATAATGATTGATTTTTCTATCTGTCCTTAAGGGAACATTTGTTCATTCATGCTCAGATGAGAGGGGATGAGAGTTGATTCTACTGATGAATGGTTCTTCCTACGTTGACATAGTTTAGGAGTTTTACTTTCATGAAAGGCTATATGGGAAGTTTACTTATATCCATAGTTTGATATGTCGACCTAGTTATCTCACACGATACCATAATCGAGATCTTATAAATACCTAGGGTTAGTACTTAATAATCCTAACTATCTAATGATAAGAGGTGTCAACCTAGCTGTAACACCCCGTATTTTTGTGCATTAATTATTTAATTAATTCGGGAATTCAAAAACACTTGTGTGTCATAATTTTAATTGAATTAATTATGGTACTTTATATATTTAAATATCAATCGGGAAGTGAATGGTTAATATTTAGGGAAATTTATTTACTAAGTGAATAGTAATAATGTATTTACGCCATTTCGGGTATTAATGATGGGGTATGTACTTATTTCAGCCGGGAGTCAGTATAGACTAATTTGGGTGTGAAAAATGATTTTTTATGAAGTAATTCGGATGCCAATTCTGAGTGTACGGTTGAGTCTGAATGTGCCGAGATAGTCAGAAAAGTGTACCCGAGGGTAGTAAACGGGTCACGGGGACGTTTTTAGACATAACCGGGCTCACGCAGGGGCATTCGGGTCACTTGGGCTTGGCCCATTAGACAAAAAACGGGATTAAGGTTAATTAAATAGTTAAAAGAAAAAAGGGAATAACTGAATTGATTTTGAGAGAAGACTTAGAGGGTTAGGAAACCCTAATAGCAGCCAAAGGCAAATTTGGGGATCACGGGAGAGCCAAAAAGAGTCATCTTCAACCTTGAGCACTCACGGTTCCAAATTCAGACTCTACGAACCCTAAGGCAAGTGGTTACTTTATGTAGCATGTAAAGTTTATATCAATTCATATTCACGTGCTGTGTGTAATCAAAGAAAATTCGTTTTGGGATTTAAAGGGGTATAAACATGGGGTTTTGTAAACCATGAATCTGATTGCTAAATTGATTAGAAAATCATATATAATCTGAGTCGTATATTTGTATCTGATAAGATGTGTAAACCTGGATGAATTGGAGACGAATTTGTTGTCAAGGAATTGATGTTTAAATGGGTTAAAGATTAAATGGAATTTTACCCCAACTTGGAAAAACAGTAGAGATAGTGAAATTACTGATGTTATTGGACTTTATTGAGATTCCTCATAAGGTTTTTAATGTCTATTGTCGATGGAAAAGCTTGGTTTTCAGTGTAGAAAACTAGGGTTTGGAGGTGGGCGTCCATGGCTGAAACAGCCAACTCGGGGAAGACGAGGACATGATTGATCGAAGGTGGACCATCGATCGATCGATGGTCCGGAAATTTTGACAGTCCGCCCAGTTTTCTTTTATATGTAGGGAAATTAAATTAAACATCCTACCATGCCTTAATTGTGGAGTTATTAATACATGGGTTTAAATCTAATTAATTGTGAATAAAAATTAATTAGGATTTGAGGGCGATTTGGGGTGGCACATCATGATTAAAATTAATCGGGATGTGGAGGAAATTAGGTGTGATGTAGTAGAGTTAAAATTTTGGGAATTTTGATTCAAATTTTTAAATACGGACTGAGTGGACAAGTCTGGGGATATTGGTGGGGCGACAAAAATTTTATTTAGGTGAAGGCTAAATAATTTAGAGTCGGGGATATAGACTCGGGTGTTGTTTTAAAATTCGGGCCACGAGAGTAAGACCGAATATTGGTTGGGGCGATACCAAAGAACATTAATGTGCAAAATAATAAATAATTCGAGTTGGGCCATAAACTCATAATAAAATGGAATAGGCTGTGTCACAGACTTAGTACACGGTATAGCCAGGATATTTTTATATTTATATATATACGGTGTGTGATAGTATATATATATATGACGTGGGCATTAATATCAGTGGATATATATATATATATATATATATATATATATATATATATATATATATACATATACTCTAGTGCTATAGGGGGAGGTTGCGCATAGTGGATGAATCCCCCAGCTTGAGGAGTAGGGCGAGTATAATCCCAGGTCATAGCGTCCATTATATGGGTGAGGGGCATGTCACTTTCAGGGAAGGAATATGACCGCCTCCAACATGTATGTATTAACCAAGTTAGTTAGTGATTCTGACTTGGGGTAACTAGGTTATGTGAATGTACCTAGTGGGATAGCACTTTAGAGAATTTATACCTGGTGAGACTTTACTCGGGGGTTATTATTATTAAATGTTATTTCAGTATGTGTATGAATACTATAATATGACTAAGTATATAATTAGGTAAATAATTATATGCGGGCTAAATAATACAAAGCATGAGTTGTATTATATGTATAACAGATGTGGAAGTTATATGAAATTAAAGGGAAATGATTTAATTAAGTGATGTTGGAAATAACTTAAAAAAATCATAATAAAGGCATACTCGGTTAGAGTAGGGGTGTTTACAAGGGTTATAATTTATCTAGTCAGGAAAAGAAGATCTAGGTAAATTTAATTAAGGCGTTTGTAGTGCAGATTAGAGGAGGGGTGAGGATATCCTCAAGGGAGTGCAACACTAACTAAAATATGGAGAGCATGCATATTTATTTATTACTGCAAGTTAATCAATGGCTAAATGTTTTTCAAATGTTTTGGTACTAACCCTTGTTATATAAACTTTTTAAAAACCTTTTAGGTGTCCAGCCACAGAGACGCCAGGCTTGACTCTATTTCAGGGATTAAGTACAGGGTGATCGATCAATGGCAGACTATGAGGAAGAGTTCACCCGTTTGGCAATCTTTGTGCCAAATGAGGTGAACGATGAGGAGAGGAAGAAATTGAGATTTATGGATGGCTTAGCCTGGCGGATCAGGAAACATTTGATTGGGAATCCGACGTTAGTGACTTATACAGATGTCGTTAATGCTGCTCTCATGCATTGCTAGGATCATCGCTTCCATGCAAAGGGGAGCAAGAGAGCAGGGGAGTCGAGCCAACAGGGCAAGGCAGTTACTAGTGGTGACTCGAGTGGTACTCAGTAGCAGACTGGCAGTCAGCAAGGGAATCAGGCTAAGAAGTTTAAGCCTGGTGGGTTCAGACCGGGAGGATAGGGGTTTAGCCAGGGGTAGCCGGGCCCGAATCAGTAGCAACAGGTTCCTCATGGCCGTCAGGGACAAGGGAACAACGGGGGAGGCCAGCAAGGCCAGCCACGTCAGGGCCAACGACAGGGGGATGGTCAGAGACGCTATTTTGTCTGTGGCCAGCGAGGACACTTCAAGAGGGAGTGTCCACAGAGGGGCAGGGGTCAACAACAGGAGGCCCAACAGGGGCAGATGCAGCCAGCAGCACCAGCTCCACTCGCCCCACCACAACAGGGGTAGATGCACTACGGGCATGCGTATAACATCCGGGATGTTCCCAATCCCCCAGTGCAGCAAGCACCGCCAACAGTTAAGGGTATGTTTCTCATTCATGGTTATGAGGGTAGTATTCTTTTTGACACGGGAGTATCGCATTCATTCATTAAATTTAATTTTTCTAAACGAGCTAGATTACTAGAGACCGCGGGTAGTCTTCGGATGTGTGTACAGTCACCAGTAGGCAGCGGGGCTTCGATTCACTCGATTTTTCGGGGGGTGGACATTTTGATTGGGAGACTTAGTTTAATAGCGAACCTCTTAGTGTTTGATATGGAGGGGTACGATGCCATCTTGGGTATGGACTGGTTGGCCGGTTATCGGGCAACTGTGGATTGTTATGAGAGGACGATCGTGTTCTCCATTCCTGGGTAGGAGATGTTCTTGATAGCAATGCCTTTACCTGAGGGAGGGTCACGCACGCACTTGTATTACATCAAGGAGGAAACCTCACAAGAGGTGGCTATTCCGTTGGACTCAATTCCGGTGGTGAGAAACTTTGAGGATGTATTCCAGGAGATACCAGGGTGGCCACCTAGTAGGGAAATTGAATTTGTGATCGATTTAGCAACGGGGACGAGGCCGATTGCTCGGGCCCCATACCGTATGGCCCCTTCAGAGATGCGTGAGCTGAGAGAGCAGATTCAGCAACTTCTGGGTCAAGGTTTCATTCGGAGGAGTACATCGCTGTGGGGTGCACTAGTGTTGTTTGTAAAGAAGCGGGATGGCTCCCAACGGTTGGGCGTGGACTATAGAGAGTTGAACAAGGCAAGAATACGGAATAGGTATCCGTTGCCTAGGATTGATGATCTATTTGACCAGTTGAGAGGGGGTCTTACTTCTCTAAGGTCGACTTGAGGTCAGGGTATCATCAACTACGTATCCGAGAGGATGATGTTCCTAAGACCGCTTTCCTGTCGCGGTATGGATCTTATGAGTTCAGGGTGATGCCATTCGGGCTCACCAATGCACCAGCAGTGTTCATCGACCTTATAAACAGGGTTTTTAGGGAGTTTCTCGACCAGTTTTTCATCGTGTTCATTGATGACATCCTGATCTACTCGCGCACCGAGGAGGAGCAGGCAGAGCATCTGCGTATGGTTTTATGAACTTTGCGGGATAACCAGCTCTATGTAATACCCCGTATTTTTATAGCTTTTAAATGATGGGATTTATTAAATTTAATTGAGATAAATTAATTTAATTTTAATCCAGAATGTTGCTTTAAATATTTACTAGCGTGACGAGAGTTAGTAATTATTGGAAATTTGTTATCTGTTGAATATTACTGGATGAGTATAGTAATATATGAGATTTATTGTTATAATATTGTCACGTGTGAATAAAATGACAATTATGGAAATTTAAGTCGGGACGCGCCTATGTCGCGTCGGGACTAAATGTTGATTAATAAGTGAATATTTTATAATTTGTTCGTATGGTCGTTTTGAGAGCGCCAACGTGTCCGGAAGGGTCGAGATAGTCAGAAAAGTGTACCCGGGGGTTTAGTTTGGGTCTCGGAGCGTTTTTAGGCCCAATTAGTACCCCGGGAGGACGTTTTGGACATTTCGCAATTATGGGTAATTAAACCTACGAAAATTAAAAGGGTTATATAAGATATCTATGTTGTCTTCTAGGGTTAGAACAAGCAAAGACAAATGACGGCCATTGGAGAGGAAGAGGAGAAGCTCTCCAAGGAGTTCTAGGCCAAGAACACCTCCGATTGCACCGCCGTCACCACCAACGCGTAGATCGCGAGACGGGGAACGAAACCACACCAATTTCGGCACCAAACCAGATTTCTAAAAATTCCAGGCAAGTGTTTATCTTGCTTATTTCGTTGATGCATCTTTCATATTGGTTTAGGAATGATTAGGATGAATTGTATGGAAGAAAAACCCAATTTGAGATAGGAAATTGCATGTAGTGATGACTTAAATGATATTTTAGAAACCCTTTGTCATGTAAAGGATTAAGAGTTTGATTAAGAAAATAGTTCTAATTAGATACAAACACTAAAAAATTTATTTCGGATGATCGGACCATTGGAATCGCTTAAAATTTTAGTATGTTGTAGCGAACGGCGAGACAGGACTGCTGACAAAAATTCAGCTTGATCGAACGGTCGGATTTCTAAAAATATTAATTTTACTAGAGAGTTTTATGTTTTGAGGACTCTTAGAGAGTTTTATATTTTGAGGACTCTTAGAGAGTTTTATATTTTGAGGACTCTTCTAAATAAAAAAAAAATCAATTAAAACTCCATTTTAATTCCGATTTCGAAACCATTTGAAATTCTCATCTTTGAAAATAAAATTCAAAATCCTTTAATGTAAGGCGAAATCTATATTTTTGGGATATCTTACATGAAGGACAATGTAAGTATATGTTAAAGAGAGAGAGACACGTAAGAGAGTTACTTTGGGACAAATGTGTATACCTACTGAATTTTATACTTGGGAGGATAGAATCCGTGAGCGTGATGTAGTAAGTGAAAAAGTTCCTCAAATTAAAATAAGATGTGAATGGTTATACGTGATAACTAAATAATGAGAAATAAATACAAATGTCGTAATTATGGGAATTGAGAATTTATCCATTATTGAAATGGTAATGTTAGTATAGTTATATGATTGTGTATGCATATACTATCTATGTGTGAAAATCATGCCCACGCTACTTGCTATCCCTGAGGTTTCCGCGCTGGGACAGTCTTATCTCGATGGGACCTTTATGGGGGATATTGACTTGTACCCTAGAAGATAGATATCCTTGGTACAGGCTATCGGAATGATAGTTCAGACGGTCCTAAGAGATGCGGGTATGTGCTTTCCTCTTAGAGACTTGGAATCTATGCTTCGCCTCATTTTGTTTGTGCATAGGTATCCTTGGTACAGGCTATCGCGGTGATAGTTCAGACGGTCCTGAGAGACTTGGAATCTATACTTTGTCTCAATATTGTTTGAGCATGTGTTGATACAGTTCGAGAGTGATTCCGAATCTGTATTCCCTTAGTACGAGTGATACGGGGATTAGATAGTAGAGTATGCCCGCACCATAGTTGTTATTTGGGGTGCTGTTGTGATATATATATATATTTTATGAGTAGTTAATATATATATGAAATTCTGAAATCTGGAACTGCCTACTGTGATGAGACATGCAGGACATGGTTGATGACTCAAATTGTAAATACTTGTTTTGAGAAAGTATAATATGACACTGGAAAACTTTATTGATTTATAAAGTTAAAAATGAGAACTTTGGTTGCTAATTGAAATATCCTTTTCGAACAATTGAATCGTTAAATTTTGAATCTTACGAGTAAGCTAAGATAAGTTAAATCATTAGGAAGATTAGTGCGATAAATGATAAGACAAACCGTTGGGAAGGTTAGTGCGATAGGTGTGCACATTAGAAGAGAGGTGAGAATTCCTCAAGAGAGTGACGCACTAGTATGTTGTTGCATTGGCCTGTATCAATTTAAATACTTGCTTAACAAATTTTAAATCATATACACTATCGGGCTCTGACCCGTTTCTCTCTCTCTCTCTCTCTCTCTCTCTCTCTCTCTCTCTCTCTCTTGTATATATATGTATGTATTACAGGTTCCCATCCACAGGGGCGTCTTGCTTAGGATCTCTTGGAAGGAACGCGTTGCAGCTTAGGTGGAAGTTGCAGGACTCTTGATTAGACGACTTCGTTCATTCGGATCCACTCTTAGTACTTTCATCTAGTTGGGCATGTGTAGCTATTTCCATTATTCCGTTGTTATTGGACATTTGTATTTCAGTTATTTCCAGTATTGTTACTATGGGATTTATTCAGTTTGGATGTGTAACTTTAGATTTCGTATGTTGACATTCGATTGACGAATGTATTAAATTAATTGGATTATGTTGCAGAATTTAATGTGGTGTGATTCTTACTTATTGAATGTTGTTAATAAAATAAATGATTTTTCTTTAAATAAAATTTGGAAAGTATGTATGAACATGGTTTTGACACTTAGCTTAATTAATTAGGGTGTTAAATTGGAAAATTTTATTTTTCGACAGTGATGCTAAGAATGGACCAACTGTTCACCTTGATTTAATTTAATAAAGGAGTGATCGCCCGGTATTTAATTAGGCGGGGTGTCACAGGTGGTATCATAGCATCAGGTTCTAGTGTCCTTAGGATATGTACGGCTTATTATGCTTTCAGCGTTGGTTTGTTTGTTATAGAGACATATGTTTAGGATTGTTGATTCCCTTGATGAGATTTCGTTCTCCTGCTATAATGTGTATACACTAGTGAATTCTAATTTCGTTCGGATGTGTGCGTGTGCCGAGCGATGACGGATGTCAGAAGAGGACCGTTAAGCGTACATCAAGAGGCAGGGATCAGTTGATATTTTGAAATATATCCGAGAATGATGACCGTAGTCGAGGTCACCTCCATTATGGCACGAGAAGCCACGACTAGAAAGGCGACTAAGGTGCAGCAATGATTTTTCAAATGTTGTTATAGTCAAATGAGGTGCGAGGGTAAACTTACCCAACATATTACAAAAATGTGTAGAGACTGTCAATGGGAAATTTTAGAAATCCGGAAATTGTATGTGTCTTTACCAAAGGAGGTAATGTACCCAAAGGCTTAGATATAGGACGAAGTGTGGCAAACTGAAAGTGAAAATTTAGAGAAAATTTTCTTGGCTTTCGGGACGAAATTATAATGGTTGGAGTCAACCACCAATTTTAGAAGTGGAATGCTATGCCTATAGGAGAACCTTAGGTACAGTGTTGACCGTATGTTCCTTCCTCAACTGTTCTGGGTGAGAAGCAAAGGTGGTTCTGAACTCATCGCGGGAGGGCATGACAGAAGTCCGATTATGGATATGAACCCTAATCATTAGCAAATTTTGTATCGAAAGATGTAGATACGAGTGGAGGAAACGACTCCAAGTGGGAGACCAACTAGTAATAATAATTGATAATACTCGAGGAGGAAATTATGATAGACGGTTGATTCAGAGGTTGACAATGTTGTATTTTGTCAATAAAGATGATAATGCTCCTTGTGTGGGAAGCTTAAAGAAATCGAAGAATTTAGTCAAGAATAAGACTGAATACAATGGTGGTGATATAGCACCAAAAAGAGATGTGGATATACATCAGGGGGCCCATTTAAATGATTCGGATAATGGAATTCTTACCAAGTGATGGTAAATTCAGTAAGTGCTATTATAGATAGTAACATGATCTTTATGGCCTAAAAAGTTAAAGGAACAATCAGAATGGTTAACAGGAATCGAGTTTACTAAAGTCCGAGAGGAGGACAAATCCTAACCTGGTTAGTAGGACAGGTGGTAAGTGGATTATGTACTGAGGTATTTTGTGCGGAGTGAGATCGCTCACGATAATATGTTCCAAAGTGAGTATTAGGACAAGAATACGGTGCCTAGTAAAAGGCAATGATTAAAATAATTTTGTTATGGTTTGGGCAGACGTGTTACGTCCGAAAACCATTTGCGCAGTCAAGACGATTGACAAGGTAGAAGTGTAAGTTGTATCCTCAGAGGATGAGGCGTGTTTATGTGACACGAGAGAGTCACTATATTTTGTACATTGCTAGATTAGCATGTGAGACGAGCTTAATGCATATAATTATAAATGTTACCATTATGTGAATATTTTTCCCTAGTGTAGCGGGATTTTTCTTTAGTGCTATCCGCGGAGGATGAATGAGTATATCAACAGTGTTTTATGCTTTATTGAGGTTACTCGTTGTAGTGATGCGATACAGGAGTATGATATTATCTTGTTTAAAACATTACATAAATGGTTAGTACGATAGTGGGCATTTATTGCAAGGCTATCAGAGTGGTTGCATTTGTGCAACATGTTTTATGTTTGTTTTGGCGAGGCTTTACCTGTGAGAAGGTTGGACTCGCACTTATATTATCTATCCTAGAGACTTCGGAGGAGATAGTGGGCTCGAGATATTCGATGCCAAAGTATGTATAAACTTTGCCAATATGATTCCGTATGTATCGAGATTTACCGTTGAGCGAAAAGATTTGATGCAGTATTATGTTTGGCACTCCGGACTTAGTGATAGTAAGAGTGCAGTGTTATATTTATCCTTAAGAGACGTGGGAGTTAAGAGTTATACCCCTAATGTTAGAAAAAGGAATTTTGAGAATTTCGATTGTATGTATTCGAGGTTTATGGAATGCTATTACCACCAACCTATGCTGAACGATAGTGAAATTTGGTGAAACGTTCTTTGTTAAGCATAATTACGGGAGAAATTGTAACTTTTCTGTCAAGGGACGGAATAAAGGTGTATATACTATGGACGGAGGACCTAACGGATTTCGATAACCGACAATGCTAGGTAGTAGTGTATCGGGGGGTTCCTTATTTGGATTTCGCTTTGCGAGACATCCCACGCATGAAACTTAGCGTAAGGTTGGAAATAGGGAGACGTTTGGTCACTATTCCATGAGTTCGGTACCCTGGTCAAAATGGGATCAAGTAATTATGTATGTAAGTTGGAAGTTGAATTTTGTTTTAAGGTCATTGGAACCGTATTTTTGTGGTAGGAAAGCATTAAAAGTTATACCCACGAGTTGAGGGGTGGAACGATGATAAGGAGAATTTAAGAATTTTGATTTCTAGGGTGATTGAGAGTACCCAAATGTCATAACCGCGTACAGAACACAAGGTGAATAAAGAGTTGGAATGATTTTTAGCATGGATTATCTGGAAAGAACTTTATATTATACAAAAGAGATGACCTGTAATTATTTTGATGAATAGAGCGTTAGTGATTTATTTTGGTTGTTGTACCTATTTGGGAAAATTGTTGTACTTATCTGAGGAAGGTTGAGAATTATTATTCCTCTTTTATTGTCATGGAATTTGAATGCCCTATCCCTTCTATTCCGTTGAATTTAGTTAGTCCTACAGATGAGTAGCACGCCGTTCTCTCTCCCAGGGCGGTCGGAGTGTTGCAAAAATGTGGGCGTCTTGGTTAACTACAGTTAAAATAGTCCGAGTCGAAGGGACGTGGTAATAGACGTGTGAAATATATGTTTGTGGGACTAGTATAACGAAGTGGAAGTGATAGAGTGGATTAAACGTCACATGAGGGGCGATAATCCATACATAAGTGTGCAATTAGAATAGCACGCCCTAACTTGATTGGAAGGCCGTGGGAAGCCATTCAAGAATTGGTATTCCTTGAATATAGTAGAATTTAATTGTTATGAAGCACACCCGGAGCGGAGTTGTTATTAGTCAAGTGTGAGAGAGACTCACACATATAAAGAGTAATGATGTTAGTATAGTATAAGAGATCCAGAAGTGCGCTTCGTGGAGAGAAGAGCACGGGTGGAACTTTCGGCATACTACAAGGAAGGAAGGGGAGTATTACTTGTCACTTAATGTGAGACATTTCAAGGGAAGAATCAATGTTTAGCGAGACGTAGTGAGTAGTCTCTACATGCACTGCCCATAGGTAAGGTTTGGTTGAAAGAGGAGAATCAACCAAATAATTTTGTGTTTATCAAAAATTACTGAAATTGGAAGAGGTTGGTAAAGTCGGTAAAGTTCTTGGATGGGTTGCCATCCTCAAAACAAGATCAAGGGTTTATCCCGAACATGTGAATTAAGTCGCCGAGAAGGAAGTGATTGATATTCCTATGGGCTGGCTTACAATATTAACTAGTATGCCCCAGACTTCCTTTGAAAGGAAGGATCGCGCCAGTGCATGGTCCGGCGCAGTATAAATTTCTGAATCAGGATGAGATTGGTGAATCCCACCTTTGATATGGGATTTCAGGAACCAGCGGAGATAAGATTTCGTTTCAAGTAGGATGTATCACCCTTAGCCAGGGAATAAGCGCATGGTGATTAAAGATTAGTGGAGCCACGTGAAGGAGATTTTGGCATCTTGGTACGATGATTTCAAGAATGCTCTTTAGAAGCAATCGTACATGTTTTTCGCGTATGAGGTACTTATTAAGGTTTTGTTATGGAAGAACCTTGACTATTCTCCTTCCGTATGTTTAGAGGAGAGTAGATAATCAGAATTTTTGGATCGGTCGAGAAAATATCCAATAACTATGGTAGAATTCCATGACTGTTTTAGACGAGCAAGAGTGATCAAATGTTCGTAATATTTTCTCAGAATGGGAGTTTTGTATATGAAAAAATCCGAGTATTTGTCATGTAGTGAGGTGCGACCTCCTAATGATAGTGAGATAATGAAATGTATAACGTACAGGCGTGACCTATGCGAATGTTGTCGGTTGGGAGCACAATGTGAAGTGTCTCCAAAGAGAATGCAAAACAATGTTACTGTGAAGAAAGGGCTATAGTGATTGAGCGCCGTAATGTGTTGTTAGTTTGTGTACGGAAAAGGATATCCAGAATTGTGCTACCTGATAGGCCTTATTTTCCGAATTTCGGGACGAAATTCAGTTATTAGGGGGGAAGTATGTAATACCCCGTATTTTTATAGCTTTTAAATTATGGGATTTATTAAATTTAATTGAGATAAATTAATTTCATTTTAATCCGGAATGCTGCTTTAAATATTTACTAGCGTGACGAGAGTTAGTAATTATTGGAAATTTGTTATCTGTTGAATATTACTGGATGAGTATAGTAATATATGAGATTTATTGTTATAATATTGTCACGTGTGAATAAAATGATAATTATGGAAATTTAAGTCGGGACGCGCCTGTGTCGCGTCGGGACTAAATGTTGATTAATAAGTGAATATTTTATAATTTGTTCGTATGGTCGTTTTGAGAGCGCCAACGTTCCCGGAAGGGTCGAGATAGTCAGAAAAGTGTACCCGGGGGTTTAGTTTGGGTCTCGGAGCGTTTTTAGGCCCAATTAGTACCCCGGGAGGGCGTTTTGGACATTTCGCAATTATGGGTAATTAAACCTACGAAAATTAAAAGGGTTATATAAGATATCTAGGTTGTCTTCTAGGGTTAGAACAACCAAAGACAAATGACGGCCATTGGAGAGGAAGAGGAGAAGCTCTCCAAGGAGTTCTAGGCCAAGAACACCTCCGATTGCACCGCCGTCACCACCAACGCGTAGATCGCGAGACGGGGAACGAAACCACACCAATTTCGGCACCAAACCAGATTTCTAAAAATTCCAGGCAAGTGTTTATCTTGCTTATTTCGTTGATGCATCTTTTATATTGGTTTAGGAATGATTAGGATGAATTGTATGGAAGAAAAACCCAATTTGAGATAGGAAATTGTATGTAGTGATGACTTAAATGATATTTTAGAAACCCTTTGTCATGTAAAGGATTAAGAGTTTGATTAAGAAAAGAGTTCTAATTAGATATAAACACTAAAAATTTTATTCCGGATGATCGGACCATTGGAATCGCTTGAAATTTTAGTATGTGGTAGCGAACGGCGAAACAGGACTGCTGACAAAAATTCAGCTTGATCGAACGGTCGGATTTATAAAAATATTAATTTTACTAGAGAGTTTTATGTTTTGAGGACTTTTAGAGAGTTTTATATTTTGAGGACTCTTAGAGAGTTTTATATTTTGAGGACTCTTCTAAATAAATAAAAAATTCAATTAAAACTCCATTTTAATTTTGATTTCGAAACCATTTGAAATTCTCATCTTTGAAAATAAAATTCAAAATCCTTTAATGTAAGGGGAAATCTATATTTTTGGGATATCTTACATGAAGGACAATGTAAGTATATGTTAAAGAGAGAGAGACACGTAAGAGAGTTACTTTGGGACAAATGTGTATACCTACTGAATTTTATACTTGGGAGGATAGAATCCGTGAGCGTGATGTAGTAAGTGGAAAAGTTCCTCAAATTAAAATAAGATGTGAATGGTTATACGTGATAACTAAATAATGAGAAATAAATACAAATGTCGTAATTATGGGAATTGAGAATTTACCCATTATTGAAATGGTAATGTTAGTATAGTTATATGATTGTGTGTGCATATACTATCTATGTGTGAAAATCATGCCCACGCTACTTGCTATCCCTGAGGTTTCCGCGCTGGGACAATCTTATCTCGATGGGACCTTTATGGGGGATATTGACTTGTACCCTAGAAGATAGATATCCTTGGTACAGGCTATCGGAATGATAGTTCAGACGGTCCTAAGAGATGCGGGTATGTGCTTTCCTCTTAGAGACTTGGAATCTATGATTCGCCTCATTTTGTTTGTGCATAGGTATCCTTGGTACAGGCTATCGCAGTGATAGTTCAGACGGTCCTGAGAGACTTGGAATCTATACTTTGTCTCAATATTGTTTGAGCATGTGTTGATACAGTTCGAGAATGATTCCGATTCTGTATTCCCTTAGTACGAGTGATACGGGGATTGGATAGTAGAGTATGCCCGCACCATAGTTGTTATTTGGGGTGCTGTTGTGATATATATATATTTTATGAGTAGTTAATATATATATGAAATTCTGAAATCTGGAACTGCCTACTGTGATGAGACATGTAGGACATGGTTGATGACTCAAATTGTAAATACTTGTTTTGAGAAAGTATAATATGACACTGGAAAACTTTATTGATTTATAAAGTTAAAAATGAGAACTTTGGTTGCTAATTGAAATATCCTTTTCGAACAATTGAATCTTTAAATTTTGAATATTACGAGTAAGCTAAGATAAGTTAAATCATTGGGAAGATTAGTGCGATAAATGATAAGACAAACCGTTGGGAAGGTTAGTGCGATAGGTGTGCACATTAGAAGAGAGGTGAGAATTCCTCAAGAGAGTGACGCACTAGTTTGTTGTTGCATTGGCCTGTATCAATTTAAATACTTGCTAAACAAATTTTAAATCATATACACTATCGGGCTTTGACCCGTTTTTCTCTCTCTCTCTCTCTCTCTTGTATATATATGTATGTATTACAGGTGCCCATCCACAGGGGCGTCTTGCTTAGGATCTCTTGGAAGGAACGCGCTGCAGCTTAGGTGGAAGTTGCAGGACTCTTGATTAGACGACTTCGTTCATTCGGATCCACTCTTAGTACTTTCATCTAGTTGGACATGTGTAGCTCTTTCCATTATTCTGTTGTTATTGGACATTTGTATTTCAGTTATTTCTAGTATTGTTACTATGGGATTTATTCAGTTTGGATGTGTGACTTTGGATTTCGTATGTTGACATTCGATTGACAAATGTATTAAATTAATTGGATTATGTTACAGAATTTAATGTGGTGTGATTCTTACTTATTGAATGTTGTTAATAAAATAAATGATTTTTCTTTAAATAAATTTTGGAAAGTATGTATGAACATGGTTTTGACACTTAGCTTAATTAATTAGGGTGTTAAATTGGAAAAATTTATTTTTCCACAGTGATGCTAAGAATGGACCAACTGTTCACCTTGATTTAATTTAATAAAGGAATGATCGCCCGGTATTTAATTAGGCGGGGTGTCACACTCTATACCAAACTCAAGAAGTGTGGATTTTGGCTACGGGAGATTCAGTTTCTTAGCCACGTGGTGTCAGACCGGGGTATTGCGGTGGATCCGAGTAAAGTATCGACGGTGAAGGAGTGGGGGCAGCCCACGACACCGACTTAGGTGCGCAGTTTTATGGGATTGGCCTATTATTACAGGCGATTCATCAAAGGATTCTCAAATATTGAGGGCCCTTTCACGAATCTGACCCGAAAAGGGGAACCTTTCACTTGGAGTGATTATTGTCAATTAGCTTTCGACGAGCTAAAGGACAAGTTGACATCTGCACCCGTACTTGCATTGTCGAAGGGATGATTAGAGTATCGGGTTTACACTGACGCATCCTTACACGGACTTGGGGGTGTGCTTTAGTAGGAGGAAATGTCTATAGCTTATGCATCCAGAAAGCTAAATCCCCACAGGAGGAATTACCCCACTCACGACTTGGAGTCAGTAGCGATCATTTTTGCTTTGAGGATATGGAGACATTATCTTCTGGGAGAACAGTTCACGTTATTCACGAATCACATATCACTTCAGTATATCTTCACTCAGAAGGATCTGAATATGAGGCGGAGGCGATGACTAGAATTCATGAAAGACTACCAGTTTGATATTCAATATCATCCTGGTAAGGCTAATGTGGAAGAAGATGCATTGAGTCGGAGACCGATGGGGGAAATATCAGAAGTCTGGAAAGCAAAGTGGAGAGAGCTTCGATATGAGGATGATGTAGCCAGGGCTTGCATGTCAACATTATCCATCACACCTGAGATCATCATGTGGGTGGTGGGGGCTCAGGCAGAGGATCAGATATATCGGGATAAGGTGAGCCAGTTGCTAGTTGAGGGAGTTGAGGGTTACTCGATCAGCTCTAAAGGAGGATTATGCCTTAATGGGAGGTTAAATGTGCCAGAGGATGAGGAGTTGAGGCACGCTGTTATGACAGAGTCCCATGGGTCGAGATTCGTGGTACATCCTGGTGGGGATAAGATGTACCAGGATATGAGGAGGCAGTATTGGTGGGAAGGATTGAAACGAGACATAGCAGAGTTTGTTTCGAAGTGTGCCACGTGTCATCTTATGAAAGTGGACCATCAGAGACCATCAGGGATGCTACAGCCACTGGAGATTCCCGTGTGGAAGTGGGAGAGCATCTCCATGGAATTTATTACAGGATTATCGGCATCACAGAGGGGTCATGATTACATATGGGTAATTGTGGATTGTTTTACCAAAGTAGCCCACTTCCTGTCGGTTCGCACAGACTTTGAAACGATGCGTTATGCCCATCTATTCATAGCTGAGATTGTTAAACTGCACGGGGTACCGGTAAATATTGTGTCTGACGGAGACAAGATCTTTGTGGCCCACTTTTGGCAGAGTTTTCAGCAGGCCATGGGCACGGAGTTACGTTTGAGTACAGCCTATCGCCCATAGACTGACAGGCAGACTGAGAGAGTCAATCAGATGCTGGAAGATATGCTCAGAATGTGCATATTAGAGAGGTTGGGAGAAATATCTTCCTTTGGTAGAGTTCGCGTATAACAACTTTTACCAATTCAGGATCGGTATGGCATCGTTCGAGGAACTTTACGGGAGCCCTTGTCGCTCACCCGCTTGTTGGTTAGAGGTGGGGGACAACAAACTATTGGGGTCGGAGATTATTCAGGAGACGTCTGCCAATATATAGTTGATCCTAGGGAGGATTCGGATAGCACGGGATAGGAAGAAGAGTTACGCGGATGCTTCACGGAGACATGTGGAGTTAGAGGTTGGGGACCAGGTATTATTCCGGGTATCTCCTATGAAAGGGGTGATGAGGATCGGCAAGAAGGGTAAGTTAGCACCAAGGTACGTGGGACCTTTTCCTATTATCGAGAGGGTAGGACCAGTAGCTTACAGGCTGGGATTGCCAGAACACCTTCAACGGATACATGTCGTGTTCCATGTGGCTTCGCTGAAGAAATATCACAGGAGCGAGAGGGCCTTCTGGCACATTCCTCTCGAGGAAATATATTTAAAGCCATACATCTCATATGAGGAGAGACCGGTGGCGATTCTGGACCGTAGTGAACGGAAGTTGCGATCTAAGGTTGTTCCACAAGTTAGAGTACAGTGGGGTCATTATAACGTTGACGAGTCTACCTGGGAGCAGGAGGAGGATATGCAGGAACAATATTCAAAGCTTTTCAACACAGTTATGGCCTAATTTTGGGGATGAAATTCCTTTATCAGGGCGGACTATGTAACAACCCGTATTTTTGTGCATTAATTATTTAATTAGTTCGGAAATTCAAAATTACTCGTGTGTCGTAATTTTAATTGAATTAATTATGGTAATTTATATATTAAAATATTAATCGGGGAGTGAATGGTTAATATTCAGGGGAATTTATTTACTAAATGAATAGTAATAATGTATTTACGTCATTTCGGGTATTAATGGCGGGGTATGTACCTATTTTAGCCGGGAGTCAGTATAGACTAATTTGGGTGTGAAATAGGAATTTTTATAAATTAATTCGGATACCAATTCTGAGTATACGGTTGAGTCCGAATGGGCCAAGATAGTCAGAAAAGTGTACTCGGGGGTAGTAAACGGGTCACGGGACGTTTTTATACATAACCGGGCCCACGCGGGGGGATTTGGGTCACTTGGGCTTGGCCCGTTAAACAAAAAACGGGATTAAGGTTAATTAAACAGTTAAAAGAAACAAGGGAATGGCTGAATTGATTATGAGAGAAGACTTAGAGAGTTAGGAAATCCTAACAGTAGCCAAAGGAAAATTTGGGGATCACAGGAGAGCCAAAAAGAGTCATCTTCAACCTTGAGCACTCACGGTTCAAAATTCAGACTCTACGAACCCTAAGGCAAGTGGTTAACTTGTTGTAGCATGTAAAGTGTATTTCAATTCATATTCATGTGATGTGTGTAATCAAAGAAAATTCGTTTTGGGATTTAAAGGGGTATAAACATGGGGTTTTGTAAACCATGAATCTGATTGCTAAATTGATTAGAAAATCATATATAATCTGAGTCGTATATTTGTATCTGATAAGATGTGTAAACCCAGATGAATTGGAGACGAATTTGTTGTCAAGGAATTGATGTTTAAATGGGTTAAAGATTAAATGGAATTTTACCCCAGCTTGGAAAAACAGTAGAGACAGTGGAATTACCGATGTTGTTGGACTTTATAGAGATTCCTCATAAGGTTTTTGATGTCTATTATCGATGGGAAAGCTTGGTTTTCAGTGTAGAAGAAACTAGGGTTTGGAGGTGGGCGTCCATGGCTAAAACAACCAACTCGGGGAAGCCGAGGACCTGATCGATCGAAGATGGACCATCGATCGATCGATGGTCCGGAAATTTTAACAGACCGACCAATTTTCTTTTATATGTAGGGAGATTAAATTAAACATCCTACCATGCCTTAATTGTTGAGTAATTAATACATGGTTTTAAATCTAATTAATTGTGAATAAAAATTAATTAGGATTTGAGGGCGATTTGGGGTGGCACATCATGATTAAAATTAATCGGGATGTGGAGGAAATTAGGTGTGATATACTAGAGTTAAAATTTTGGGAATTTCGAATCAAATTTTTAAATACGGACTGAGTGGACAAGTCTGGGGATATTGGTGGGGAGATGCCGATACGAAAATTTTATTTTGGTGAAGGCTAAATAATTTAGAGTCGGGGATATATACTCGGGTGTTGTTTTAAAATTCGGGCCACGAGAGTAAGACCGAATATTGATTGGGGCGATACCAAAGAACATTAATGTGCAAAATAATAAATAATTCGAGTTGGGTCATAAACTCATAATAAAATGGAATAAGGTTGTGTCACGGACTTAGTACACGGTATAGCCGGGATATTTTTATATTTATATATATACGGTGTGTGATAGTATATATATATGACGTGTGCATTAATATCAGTGGATAGATATTATATATATATATATATATATATATATATATATATATATATATATAGGGGGAGGTTGCGCATAGTGGATGAATCCCCTAGCTTGAATAGTAGGGCGAGTATAATCCCAGGTCATAGCGTCCGTTATATGGGTGAGGGGCATCTCACTTTTAGGGAAGAAATATGACCGCCTCCAACATGTATGTAATAACCAAGTTAGTGAGTGATTCTGTCTTGGGGTAACTAGGTTATGTGAATGCACCTAGTGGGACAGCACTTTTGAGAATTTATATGCGGTGAGACTTTACTCGGGGGTTCTTATTATTAAATGTTATATCAGTATGTGTATGAATACTGTAATATGACTACGTATACAATTAGGTAAATAATTATATGCGGGCTAAATAATACAAAGCATGAGTTGTATTATATGTATAACAGATGTGGAAGTTATATGAAATTAAAGGGAAATGATTTAATTAAGTGATGTTGGTAATAACTTAAAAAAATCATAATAAAGGCATACTCGGTTAGAGTAGGGGTGTTTACAAGGGTTATAATTTATCTAGTCAGGAAAATAAGATCTAGGTAAATTTAATTAAGGCGTTAGTAGTGTACATTAGAGGAGGGGTGAGGATGTCCTCAAGGGAGTGCGTCACTAACTAAAATATGGTGAGCATGCATATTTATTTATTACTGCAAGTTAATCAATTGCTAAATGTTTTTCAAATGTTTTGGGTACCAACCCTTGCTATATAAACTTTTTAAAAACCTTTTAGGTGTCCAGCCACAGGGAGGCCAGGCTTGACTCTATTTCAGGAATTCGTCGCTGCAGCATATGTGGATGTTGTGGGAGATTTGATAGACACCTCATTCTTTCATTTCTAGTATAGAAATTCTTATCAGTTATTTCGAGCATGTAGCTCACAGTTCATTTAGTTTTTGTCAGACTTGTTGAGATTGATTACTTGTCTTTATTTTATATTTGTTGGAGTGTGGGCCGATGGTTTATTTGGTCAGTTAATTAATTGTGAATGGTTGTTTCAGTTACTTGTGATTATAATGTCATTTTATTTTCGCATGAGTTTCATTTAAGTTAATGAAAGATAAAACTTGGCACCAGTTTATTTTTCTCACTTAGGTGGTTAGTAATTAAAAAGGCGGCAGTGATGCTAAGAATGATCCAACTGAGAAACCTGTTCTAACTTAATTTAGGACTGATCACCCGGGGTTAATTAGGCCGGGTGTCACAGATGCTATCAGAGCCAGGTTCAAGTGTCCTTAGGATCTGTGCAGCTTACTACGTTTTAGCTTAACATTCGGTTGTTGTAGAGCCCTATTATTAGGACTGTTGATTCATTTTTCCGCTTGTGAGTTATCGTATTTCTGCTGTAAATTTTTTTTGTATAAATCGTGTACTTATACAATTCAATCTATTTCAGATGCCACCGAGGAGACAAAGAGCGGAGAGGGCTGAGGCTAGGGATGAGGTCAGGGAGGCTCATCAGGAGCCACAGGTATCGCCACCCCCACCCCCACCCTAGTTGATTTCCACCACTCAGGTGGCAGTGATTGTGGCCTAGGCAGTCGAGACAGCGGTGCGAGCTATGGCAGCTCACTTTCCACATCCCTAGGCACCGCCTCCAGTAGCACCAGTAGTTCAGGCTCTAGTGGGGTTACCGTCTTGGCAGCGAGTTAGGGAGACCTTTCAGAAGGGTCACCCACCTGAGTTTCGGGGTACCACAGATGTAGTAGATGCTTGTGACTGGAAGAAGAACATTCATCACCATCTGCGCATGCTAGAGTGTACCTAAGTGCAGAAGCAGATGCTTGCTACCTTTCATCTGTCAGGGACAGCCTTACAGTGGTGGGAGTCAGTTACCACCGATGAGGAGCAGGATTTGATGACGATAGCAGAATTCTGGGTGAGGTTCGACCGCAAATACTTTCCTCTATCTGTAGAGGTTGAGATGAGGAAGAAGTTCAGCGATTTAGTACAGGGTGATCGATCAGTGGCAGACTATGAGGAGGAGTTTACCCATTTGGCAAACTTTGTGCCAAATGAGGTGAACGATGAGGAGAGGAAGAAATTGAGATTTATGGATGGCTTAGCCTGGCGGATCAGGCAACATTTGATTGAGAATCCGGTGTTAGTGACTTATACAGATGTCATTCATGCCGCATTCATCCATTTCCAGGATCATCGCTTCCATGCGAAGGGGAGCAAGAGAGCAGGGGAGCCGAGCCAACAGGGCACGGCAGTTACTAGTAGTGACACGAGTGGTACTCAGCAGCAGACTAGGAGTCAGCAAGGGAGTCAGGCTAAGAAGTTGAAGCCTGGTGGGTTCAGACCGGGAGGATAGGGGTTCAGGCAGGGGCAGCCGGGCCCAAATCAGCAGCAACAGGTTCCTCAAGGCCGTCAGGGACAAGGGAATAATGGGGGAGGCTAGTAGGGCCAGCCACATCAGGGCCAATAGGGTCAACGACAAGGGTATGGTCAAAGACGCTTTTTTGTCTGTGGCCAGCCAGCACACTTTAAGAGGGAGTGTCCACAGAGGGGCAGGGGTCAACAATAGGAGGCCCAACAGGGGCAGATGCCGCCAGCAGCACCATCTCCACCCTCCTCACCACAGCCGGGGCAGATGCATTACGGCCATGTGTATAACATTCGGGATGTTCCCAATCCCCCAGCGCAGCAAGCACCACCAGCAGTTGAGGGTATGTTTCTCATTCATGGTTATGAGGGTAGTATTTTTTTTTACACGGGAGCATCGCATTCTTTCATTAAATTTAATTTTTCTAAAAGAGAAGGATTACTAGAGACCGCGGGTAGTCTTCGATTCACTCGATTTGTCGGGGGGTTGACATTTTGATTGGGAGGCTTAGTTTAGCAGCGGACCTCTTATTGTTAGATATGGAGGGGTACGATGTCATCCTGGGTATGGACTTGTTGGCCGATTATGGGGAGACTATGGATTGTTATGAGAGGACGATCGTGTTTTCCATTCCAGGCAGGAGATGTTCTTGATAGCAATGCCGTTACCTGAGGGAGGGTCATGCACGCACTTATATTACATACACTACACCAAATCCTGCGAATGGTCACGCCAAGTGGGTCATGGCCTAAGTCCGCGACCATCTGGTCGCGGACTTAGGCCGTGACCCATTCAATATTTGGCGTGACCAATTTTATTACCACATTAAATTATCCATGCTCTGAAAATGGTCACGGACTAAATCCCTGACCATAGAGGGTCACGGCCCGAGTCCCTGACCAGGTCGTGACCAGTTTGGCGCCAAATTTCCATCCAAACTGGTCGCGGGTCGGTCACGGCCCAAATCCGTGACCAGGTCATGACCAGTTTGGTGCCAAAAATCCCTCTAAACTGGTCGCGGATCGGTCACGGACTTGGGCCGTGACTAAGGGCGCAACGAAGTAGAAAACACACACATTAAGGGTCACAGCTATGGGCCGTGACCATTTGTGGGACTGGGTCACGGCTATGGCCCGTGACCATACATCATTCAAACACCAAGGCTGTTGGAAAAGGGTCGTGACCATATAAAAATCCCCATTGTTCTGCAAGAAAGTGATGGGTCGCGCGCATGGGTCATGGCTGTTGGCCGTGACCAGTTTGGAAACGCCATTATCGAAGTCATTAATGGGTCACGGCTCTTAGCCGTGACCAGGTCTAAATCACCAGAAATCATGCTCATTAATGGGTCGCGCACATCGGGTCAGGGCTCTAGGCCGTGACCATAGTCTAGTCTTAAAAAGAAATATACCCAGCTTCTCATTTATTACGTCCGACTTCGTTGCTGTTAGGGTTTTTGCGATTTCGAGCTCCTGCGATTTCGAGCTCCTGCGATTTCGATTGGATTTCTATTGGATTTGCATTTGGATTTCAGTTGGATTTGCATTTGGCTAATCGATTTCAGTTGGTATGTATTGATTCATTTGGATTTCGTGATTTATAACTAAAGCCCTAATTTTTGTGTATGTATGTGTAGATTTATGTTTGTATGTGTGTATGTGTGTGTATGTATAGATTGTATGTATGTGTATGTATAGATTTATGTCAAAAAAAATATTAGGGTTTAGTAAACCTTAAATAGTATGTGTGTGTATGTATAGGTTATGTCAATAAACCCTAGCTCGTATGTGTGTGTATGTATAGATTATGTCAATAAACCCTAGATTGAATATGTGTGTATTTTTTTAATCAAAATATGCGTGTGTATTTTTATTTTGAGAAATATAATTAAATGATTTTTTTTTTACATATGAGTCGCAAACACGTGTACACATTACTATAGTGAGATATTGTTGGCTTGGTTGTTGGATACTATGTTGAATTTATTGAATTGATACTAGTGTCGATAAATGTATATGTTATTAAATTTGTTGGGTGTGCTCTTGATTTGCCTATGAAAAAGTATATCACATATGCTTGTCTTGTTTATATGTATATGTATGTTTAAACTCTCATAACTTTCAAACCTAAACATTAATAGCAGGACTCGTATTCATGCCCTCGTATACTTTTCTCAGGAAAAATGAGGCACGGTGATAAATACTGTCAACAAGAGTGGGACAGGTTGCAATTAGACCGCACTCATAACTCTTTTATTAGCGTGCGTTATATAGAGGGTACTCCTATTTATTTGTGCATGCACCAAAGGGTATTCTATTTGTGAAGACTAAAGACCGCATAGTCGACGAGCCTTTTATTTGTGCCTTTCAGAATGTAAAGAAGGTATTCTACTCGAAGTGCATAAACGATGGCAATTGGTCTATTGTTGTGCATGCACCAAAGGGTATGACTACTGAAGTAGACGCATTAAAGGCTCCAAAAGAGTTCCAGTCAGCTCTTGATGACAACCCTAATTTGAAGGATCTTTTAGTTAATTTAGAGGAAGATTGAGTATCAAAATATTATTTTATCCTCATCAATCTTATTTGTATCTTATTATGATATTGACATTGTATTAGCACTTTACATTAATTTATGAATTTCATCTACTTTTAAATGTAATGTCCCGCTATTGAACATAACTGTTTGCAAAATATTTTTTGGTTCTACCATTTTTTTAATTGAACATAACTGTTTGCAAAAAATTCATTATTTTTTCACTGTCATAGGATACATTGATGTTGGAGTCGAACTACTATCAAACATAATCTGAAATTGCATCGCTGCTAGCATAGAGAAGGTTCTGCTTGGCGTTGGGTGTAACAAAATATCCAGGTAATGGATAGACCTATGATGAACTTTATTTTAAGGTTAAATATGCATTGATTCAATTTTTTAATTATTTTGGGTTTGGATAACTTTTGAACAAAGAATAGTTAGGGTGAACACTAGAAAAAGAAGTCATTATCCAACGGATTGCCACTTTCTATGTTTAAGGCGCTCCCGGTTTGATTGTAGGACGTAAATTTGCAAAAAATTAGACTTAAGCATAAAAACATGCCATCGAATGGTGAAAATGTAAAATAGCCACAAAACAGTCCCATAAGAGTCACGAACACCTCGCACGAGACCAATGTAAATCGCAAGAACTGACCGTGTAGTCAAGGCGCTCCCGGTTTGAGTGTATGATGTAAATTTGCAAAAAAAGAAACTTAAGCATAAAAACATGCCATCGAAGGGTGAAAACGTAAAACAGGCTTAAAACGGTCCCGTAAGAGTCATGAACCCCTCGCACGGGACTAATGTGACTCGTAGGAACCGACCGCGTAGTCACGGGGCTCCCGGTTTGAGTGTATGACGTAAATTTGTAAAAAGTTAGACTTAAGAATAAAAACATGCCATCGAAGGGTGAAAACGTAAAATAGCCATAACGGTCCGGTAAGAGTCACGAACACTTCGCACGGGACTAATGTAACTCATAGAAACCGACCGCGTAGTCACGGGGCTCCCGGTTAGAGTGTACGACGTAAATTTGCAAAAAAAATAGACTTGAGCATAAAAACATGCCATCGAAGGGTGAAAACGTACAACAAGCACAAAACGGTCCCATAAGAGTCACGAACACCTCGCACGGGACCAATGTGACTCGTAGGAACCGACCGCGTAGTCACGGCGCTCCCGATTGGAGTGTACGACATTAATTTGCAAAAAATTAGACTAAAGCATAAAAGCATGCCTTAGAAGGGTGAAAACGTAAAAAAAACACAAAACGGTACCGTAAGAGTCACAAACACCTCGCACGGGACCAATGTTAATAGTAGGAACCAAACGCGTAGTCACAAGGATCCCGGTTTGAGTATACGGTGTAAATTTGCAGAAAGTTAGACTTGAGAATAAAAAAGATGCCATCGAAGGGTGAAAACGTAAAACACCCACAAAACGGTCCCGCAAGAGTCACGAACATCTCGCACGGGACCAATGTAAGTCGTAGGAACCGACCGTGTAGTCACGGCTATCACGGCTTGTGTGTGTGCGTGTGTGTGTGCGCGTGTGAGTGGGAAAGGGGGGAGGGGAGGGGATGGGTAGGGAGCGCGTGTGTGCATGTTTGTGTGTGTGCGCGTGTGCGAGTGGGGAAGGGGGAGGGGACGGGCAGGGGGCGAGCGCGTGTGTGTGTGCGTGTGTGTGTGTGTGTGTGTGTATGTGTGTGTGTGTGTGTGTGTGTGTGTGTGTGTGTGTGTGTGTGTGTGTGTGTGTGTGTGAGTGGGGAAGGGGGGAGGGGACGGGGCATGTATGCATATATGTAGTGAGAGTGTGCGTGTGTTTGTGTGCGCGTGTGAGTGTGTGCATATTGGTGATAAAATCCAAAATAAAATAGAGAGTATACCTGATCTAGGGTGAATCCAAGAGTGGGATCTACAAAACAAACCTCCTGACACTCATATTCGGTCATCTGATCCGTTACGGTTGCCTCTGGTTCCGGTATCACGTAGGACTTTAAATAATTGTCACCTGAAAGAGAAATAACATATCTGCATATATAATTATTAATATGAAACTAATATATATGCAGGGGGCGTAGTAACAGGGCAGGGGGAGGGGCGAGGCAGTGCTGCATATATATGCAGTGCATATATATGCAACTGCTGCATATATATGCAGTGCATATATATGCAACTGCATATATATGCAGTGAGGGAAAGGCGGGATTGGCGCATCTACAAGTTGAGAGTGTGCTCGGGCAAGTGGGCTAACCAGAACTACTAGTAACGGGATTTGCCTGCAATACGAGTAAGGGGAATGGAACTCTTGTTTGAGAACTTTAGCCACGGACTTAGGTTAGCTAGCTCAGCTTCTCCTATGGCTATTTGGATTAAGGAAGTAGGGTAATGCGCGGACAAAGAAGGCCTAATATAATAATGGTGAGTCGAATCAGGAGCGGCAGCCGTTCGTGCATATATATGCAGTGCATATATATGCAACTGCTGCATATATATGCAGTGCATATATATGCAGTGCATATATATGCAGTGCATATATATGCAACTGCATATATATGCAACATAAGTATATATGCAACTGAATTTCATATTTGACTGTACTAGATTTAACATGTTTGTATCTTAATTCCTTAATGAAAACCCTTTTATATTTGAGGTTATATCTTATAAGTGCCCTTTGCACAAACACATTGCCCTTTGCACAAACATATTGCTTACCTTTAACCTTTTAGTCATAACCTTAATCTGGATCACCAAAAGATATGTCAATGTTAATAACATTTGGAAAATAAGGTGGAGACCATGGATATTTTTGGCCTTGAGCACATCAAACAAAGAGGTTCCACACATGGGGCATCTTCATTTTCTATTATCAAAACTGAATAACCTATCAGAGGCCAAAACACCTCTCATGTTGCTAAGACCTCCTGTGTTAGATATGTTGGTTCCAAGAATAAACCATTTACCCCTAAGAGTTTGTGAATCATGTACAAACAAACACATACTAAATGGGGTAAGCATTTTTCCCACCCTAATGCCTTTTAAATTCGTCCGGCCAATGAGACAAATCGGGCCCCAAATGCCCGGGATGGGGAAATGTGTTTCCATGAACATAGTTTATAGTATGGAATTGGAATTTCACTAACCAAACCCATCTAGGGCTTCTCTTCATTCCTTAATCTTGTGCTCTCCCAACTTATATCGAACGTTTTGCGTATACTAGTCAGATTTATGGTTCACTTCCATAACTTATTCGAGGCCGAGAAACCAATGAATACTTATGTGTCCCAATATGAATAGTTTATCATATTTCGTTGAACGAATATACTTTGAGTTTTAACCTTGGGTTCATTCCAATAAAGGGTGAAAACTCGAAACAGCCCCCGAATGGCCACGTGGGTGGCACCAAAACCTCCCACGGGACCAACGTAACTCGTAGGAACTGACCCCGCAGCCGCGGGTCTCTCGGTTTGAGAATACGACCGTAATTTGCGTATTTCTACACTTAAGCAAAACATGGCGTTAAAGGGTGAAAACTCGAAACAACCCCCAAACGGCCCCGTGGGTGGCACCAACACCTCCCACGGGACCAACATAACTTGTAGGAACTGACCCCGCAGCCGCGGGAGTCCCTGTTTGAGAGTAATACGGTAATTTGTATATTTCAAGACTTAGGCTTAAAAACATGACTTAAAGGGTGAAAACTCGAAACAGCCCCCGAACGGCCCCGTGGGTGGCACCAACACCTCCCACGGGACCAACATAACTTGTAGGAACTGACCCCGCAGCCGCGGGTCTCCCGATTTGAGAGTACAAGGGTAATTTGTGTATTTCTACACTTAAGCAAAACATGACGTTAGAGGGTGAAAACTCGAAAGAGCCCCTAAACGTCCCCGTGGGTGGCACCAACACCTCCCACGGGACCAACGTAACTCGTAGGAACTGACCTCGCAGCCGCGGGTCTCCCGGTTTGAGAGTAATACGGTAATTTGCATATATAAAGACTTAAGGTTAAAAACATGACGTTAGAGGGTGAAAACTCGAAACAGCCCCCGAACGGCCCCGTGGGTGGCACCAACACCTCCCACGGGACCAATGTAACTCATAGGAACTGACATCGCAGCCGCGGGAATCCCGGTTTGAGAGTAATACGGTAATTTGTATATTTCAAGACTTAGGCTTAAAAACATGACCTTAAAGGGTGAAAACTTGAAATAGCCCCCGAACGGCCACGTGGGTGGCACCAACACCTCCCACGGGACAAACGTAACTCGTAGGAACTGACTTCGCAGCCGCGGGTCTCCCGGTTTGAGAGTAATACGGTAATTTTCATATTTAAAGACTTAGGCTTAAAAACATGACGTTAGAGGGTGAAAACTCGAAACAACCCCCAAACGGCCCTGTGGGTGGGACCAACACCTCCCACGAGACCAACGTAACTCGTAGGAACTGACCTCGCAGCCGCGGGTCTCCCGGTTTGAGAGTAATACGATAATTTGCATATTTAAAGACTTAGGCTTAAAAACACGACGTTAGAGGGTGAAAACTCGAAACAGCCCCCGAACGGCCCCGTGGGTGGCACCAACACCTCCCACGGGACCAACTTAACTCGTAGGAACTGACCTCGCAGTCGCGGGAATCTCGGTTTGAGAGTAATACTGTAATTTGTATATTTCAAGACTTAGGCTTAAAAACATGACTTTAAAGGGTGAAAACTCGAAACAACCCCCGAACGGCCACGTGGGTGGCACCAACACCTCCCACGGGACCAACATAACTCGTAGGAACTGAACCCGCAGCCTCGGGTCTCCCGGTTTGAGAATACGACCGTAATTTGCGTATTTCTACACTTAAGCAAAACATGACGTTAAAGGGTGAAAACTCGAAACAACCCCCGAACGGCCCCGTGGGTGGCACCAACACCTCCCACGGGACCAACATAACTCGTAGGAACTGACCCCGTAGCTGCGGGAATCCCGGTTTTCTAATGCCTCTAATAAGAAATAATTGAAATTAAAATTGCCGACTTACTTGGAATTTAATAATAAATTTATGCCAATCTGAAACGGCCTAATGATCAAAACTCATCATTTTTGTGATGGACATTGTTTTTACTATTCGAGCACGTTTAAAATCCTTAAAATCATAAATTTGTCTTATTTGGTAATAAAGTTGACAAGTATTTATCTCTTTAAATTTATTTTTTAAATTCTGTGTATTGGAGAGTGTTTGAAAAGTTTTTCTTAATAATTTTGTAGTGATTACTTAAATTTTATCGTTGTTGGACATTCTAAATTTCTTTATTTTGTGTGTTTTAATAACTACCTAAGTAATATTACCTTATTCGGTTGTCATAATATTCATATTATGTGTTGTTTTCAGTACACTCCAAATATGATTATGAATATGTAACACCCCGCCTAATTAAATACCGGGTGGCCAGTCCCATACCAAATTAAAACAAAATATACAGTTGACTCATTCTTAGCATCACTGTCGAAAACATTTACAACTCACCCAATACCCAATTAAGCTGGTGTTAAAAAATCTCCAAATTTTAATTCAACAAAATCCATTTTTATTTTACAAATAACACAACTCATATTATTCTACAACATTGATAACCGAACAGATAACTCAAAAGAATTTAAATGCAATTGGAATAAACATTCCCAAATAATAATCCAATACAATAATCCCAACAATATGAAATGTATTAAAATGACACGAATACAAGAGTATTTGACATAGATAGAAAAGAGACATTTGAGTTCCTTTGGGAGACATGCCGTAACTAAGAGAATACTGTGAATCGAATGAAGATAGGCATCTAAGAAATACTCCATAGCTCCATAGCTCATCAAAATCAACTAAGGTTGGCGTCCTGCTGCTAGACACCTGATATGAAAGGTACAATAGAAAAGAAAATATGCGAGGAAATGGGTCAGAGCCCGATGTGAAAATGATTTTGACAACAGCAAGTATATAACAAGTGAAATAAAGCATTTATTATGTACATGTTAGTATCCAACTCTCACTTGCTATTCTCACCTCTCAACTAGAGTGCACACTTAACGTTTTCAATTAACCTCCTAGTTAATGGTTCCTCCTAACTCGTTTCCATAATATGATTCCATCCCATATCATAACCCCGTATGTCCCATACCATACGTAGTACAATCATTCTTATACGTTTCCCATTAACATGAATCCTTTCTCATTAATGTGAATTAAGCTTTTCCATAAGTATTCATTAACGTATTTCAAGTCTTTTTCTCAATTCACCATTATCTACAATTATCACACAGTAGATGATTTAACCACTATATACACATACATTTAATTCAATATATATATATATATATATATATATATATATATATATATATATATATACAAATATAATACAGCACCCCGGGTCATAGCTGCAGTGCTATGCATTACTCTGCTATCATATCCCAATATCGTTGGTCGTCGAATAAGGGACTAAAGGTTCGGTAAGGATTCCTCGAACCACAATTAACATCAACACATAAATTGGAGGCGAACATAGTTCTCATACCCACGGGCCACGCACATACCTACGTTCCCATAGTCAACAGACTTATCAACTCCCAGATAAGTCTTTCATAGACCTATGTTCTTGAGCGACAAATCAAAAATCCCATGGATTCATCAGGATATGACTGCCATCACGAGCAAACCTCCCCATCGATAGCAAATAAGCTACGTATGTCATACACATAATTTATCAATCAATCAAATAGGCATTATCATACCTATAATATAATATCAATAAGGTACTCATATTACTCTAAGGTAATTCCCATACGTAGCATTATATCTCTTTAAATCCTACATATTACAATATTATGACTTTACTTCTTTTTTGATACTCGAGTCTCATTCCTTACTCAAGGTTTAAATAGGTTTCTCCTCAATATATTTATTCAGTAAGAAATCACTAATATCCTACTGGTCCATCTCATCTTATCTCCCGAATTACTATGAATTTAAACTCTCCTTTAATTGTTTCGAATGTCTTATAAACCCATCTTCTATGAACTAGGATTGAATACTGATCGAGTGGAAAAACCGAGCGTCCGTGTAATACGCTAGTCGTTGTTATCGGCTTCCAACCTCAATACAAAAAAAAACCTAAACTTTTAACTACACTTTTATGGAGTATAGTAGTAAGTCTGGGTATCGAATCCACAGGGAATGTTTTATAGAATTTAATTGATTTATTACTTCTAAAATAAAAATGAAAAAGATGATGATTGGGAAAATTTCTATTAAAAAATTACTTAAGAAAAACAAACTGAAAAGTGCAAAAGAAATTAGATCTGACAAATGGGAGAAAATAGGGTAGGGTACAATCCCTCAATCCTTAACAAATTATCCTTTAGACTACTAGAATTATAAATCAAAATTCTTGATTAAATCCAGTCCTTATCATCACTAAGCATTACATATATGAGGGTCAAGCCTGCATCATATGAAATCAAAGATCAATATAAGGCGGTGAACGACAAATTATACATACAAAGCATTCTTAAACATCCCAAGTACCTAGGGCAAGAGAGATTAAAAGATATGACAATGCATATATGATTTTCATTCACGATTCAACCAATATTTTCATTTATTTTCTAATTTTCCATACAAATAATTTGTATTAGGATTGAGTTCATGTACCCCAACCCTTGAGAATTTAGCTACTCATGATTGGATTAAAAACAATAAATTCATACACAACATTAAAGATCTACAAGACATTATAAATAAATTGAAAATAATAAAACAAGAGAATGGAAATGAGATTACTTGAATTCAGCAACAAGAACGGAATTGGGATTCAGAAATTCTTACAAAATAGGATTCATGAAAACTCTTGAAGAAATTGGAAATTAACCCTAGAACTTGACCTAGAATTCAGCCTAGAATGCAACCTCTAACCTACTCCTAACCTAGCCTTTTTGCAATCCTCCTTCAAATGATGTAGGGCATGGGCTTTTATAGCACAAAATCTCGAAATTGACAGCCAATAGTGCTTGTGGAACAAGTTTCATGAGTTGCACACGCCAAAAATCTGCATAATTAATGCCAGAAATCTGTACAACCGGACCGGTCCGGTTTCCATCGGGATCCATCCTATTATAGGATCGGTTCTTTTTTTCTGACCGGATCGGTCCTGTCACCACCGGATCGGTCTGGTACCATCCGGATCCATCCTGTTTTTCTGGTTCATTTCTCTTCATTATCGCGCAACTTCAAAACCTCGTAACTTCTTCACCGTAACTCGGATTGAGGTGCCGTTTTTTCCAGTGTTCTTGTAATTTAGAGCTCTTCAACTTTCTAGTTGGCCCCACCTCCGGACTAAGGCTAAAAAATTAAGAAAATGCCCTTCAACTCTCCATTTCTAGGTTTCTTTCACTGTTTTGAGTTCTCCTTCGCACTAACTTGCATGAAATACCTGTAAAACACATGAGAAATACACAAAACAAGAAATACTTGCCAAAAGGGGTTAGTAGAATACATTTGAGACAAATCCAAGCTACTTACACTTCACGGGATCATAAAAATACTGAAATTAAGGGGATAAATGTGAAGAATATGTGCCTAAACACAACCCCTAACTTAGAACTTTGCGCGTCCCGAGCAATGTATATGAATCCTAACCAAAATTCTACTCTTGAAAATTCCTTTATTAAAATAAAATTCCACTTTCGCAGGCACGCGATTGCATTTAGCATATGCAACAAGCCTTTAAACCTCTAGGTTACCCTAGTAGGACGAGTTTTGTCTCGTGAGGGTTTGCAGTGAATTTACCCACAAAATTCTTTATTGACTCAAATAAAGATCAAAATACTTAAAAATTGTACAATTTAAACTTTTCGAAAAATAATCACCATAAATTCATATTCAAATGTCTCAAACCATAGTGTGTGTGTGCGAAGCCAGAAATTAAACCTCAAATTTCCACCGATTGAGCATTACGTTACTTTTCGAAAATTCGTTTTGATTCAAATTCTTACTGATTGCACTCACAAACGAATCACTCGGATTGTGGCTATTTTCTCTCAGTATGCATGATATAAAGAGTAAATATAATGGACACAAATTCATGCATACAAAATTGAAAAGAAGGAAATTTATGGTGAAAAGATCTCATCATCAGAGTACGGTTATTAGGAAATGGGAACATCACCTCTAATTCACACCATTTAATCTCTCATTTTATCTTTTCATGTCTTAGCTCTCCACGCAGTAATTAATTTCGCAATTTGGACTCGGTTAGGACTTTTTTTTGGGTTAAAAGTTGTAAAGGGTAAAAATGGGAATGGATGGAATGTTCGGAATTATAAAATGTCTTTATGATGTCCATTAGTGCTTTTTCGGGCATTTGCTCATTTTCTTTTTTTTCTTTTTTTTTTCTTCTCTTCTTGTTGAGCATATCTATTTTTTCTTTCTTGCCCCTTTTTATTGCACAATTTGGACGTATTTGATGAATTTTCTCAATTTTCACAATTCCGGGCTATTTGGTTTTTTCGGGTTATCAAACGAAAGGGAAATATTTTATTCGGCTCAAAGTAGGTTGCAAAGGGATAATTTTGTTTTTCACAACTTTTTATGGCTAATATTTTTGGGTAACAAACGAGGGCCTACTTCATTGTCCAAATTGCTAATCACATTACCATATGCATCTCGAGATTAATTAAGTTTAGAGATATATTTAGCATGAATTTCAAGACAACATTTCACACATTTCCCATAACCGATCAAAACAAAGGATTGAGATCATCAACGACTTATTTAAAACACTGAAAAGAACTTTGAGTTAATCATAAACTCGGATTGATTTAAAAACTCATAAAAATTTGAAAGGCTCGAAATCTCACCGGGTTTGATCAATCTCCACACTTATTCGTAAAGTCGTCAATTTTCTTTCAATTTCCATCTTCGGTCAATTTTGGCTCAGTGCAATTGAGATTTAACAATTTGAGCCTTTAAATAGAATAAAGGTGACGTTTTTGAAAAATTTAAATTCCAATTTTTATTTATTTTGAAGAAAAATATTTTTGGATTTTTTCAAATTTTTTCAATTTTTTTTTTCAAAACGCACTTGGAAAGAACATGTGATCGAATCAATGAATCTAAACAATAAATGGGAAGAATATCCCACACCCCCTAACTTAAATGTTGCATTGTCCTCAATGTGAATCAATAACACAACATAAAGAGAGGAAAAGAAAGATATTACCCAAATTGAGCGATCCCTGATGAGTGCGAGTCCATTGAATCTACAAAACATGTTAGAACCAAGCATAGCAAAAATAATAACAAAAACTTTAACTAATGACACTACACTATTAAAAACGGAAAGAAAAAGAAAAAGAAAAAAAACTAATTATGTACAACCTACAATTTGAACGGCTAATAAATCATACACTAGAAGTCAAAAAATTTGAGGGTCCACCCAAAATACAATTTGACTTTGAGGGATTAATGGTGTACTCTCATTAGGATGCATGCCTCCCGAAAATTAAGAATTCCGTTTGAAAAACGGAATGCATGTGTGAAATGGAGAAAATTAACCATCTCCAATTAAAAAATTTAACGGGATGATGGGGGGTTTGGATGCTAGGTGGGATAAGTACAATTGAGATCCCCGAAAAATATAATCACCTCCCAAAGATTTTTCAAGTAGTATGGGGAGAGGGGCACACAAAAAGGAGCATTCCATATTAGAAAAAAATTCTAGCAAAGTGTCTTTGTCGGTAAAAGGTGTAAACGTTTCAGAATTTTCAACCGACTCATGGGAATCTAGCGGTACTTCTAATGGTTCAATAACCGTGAACGAAAATGGTGATGAAATAAACTCAATCTCAAGTGATTCATCATCACTTGGAGATTGAATTTCAAGGGAGCAAGACTCACTTTCAATGAGATGTTCTTCAAAAATTTGAGGTGACACACAAGTCTCAACCTCCTCTTTGTTTTCCAAAATAGAACGCACATCATCGCAAAGTGTGACCATTTCATTCACAAGACCATAATCGATATTCTTTGTGCTTTGGGTGGAAAGAAAATCCAGTACTCTTTTGGTTAGAAAAAGCGTGTATTCTTCCAAAGTAGGATCCCTTGGCTCTAGAACCTCGGATTCCTCTTTTGGTTGAAAACCTTTTATAGTTTCACAAATATTGGAGAAAAAATCTTCATTGGATTCCCCAAAATGATTTTTTTTCGATATTCGTTTTCAAGCTTTTCATACGCAAGATTTAGAAAGGCCTCACCCATGGTAATAGGCCGAGGCACAGATTCTTGAGAATATTTAATATAAATTTCTCTCCTATATTCATTTGCAAGCCTTTCACACTCCAGAGTTAGAACGGCCTCACCAACGGTAATAGGTCGAGCCGCGGAGTCTTGAGAATAAAAATTTTGAAAACGATTACCATATGAACCATTATAATTACCGAACTCACCATGAAAAGACATGATTACCGAATAGTATGTAAATGGAAATTCGAGTACAAAGGTGTGAGGTTGAGGATTCTACGTTTCTTGGCGCTCAATTGTGCAAGGCTACAAAAAAGGTTAAAAAAAATCCAAAGAAAAAAATCTTTCGAAATAGTAAATCAATTATAATCTATAACAAAACATTCCCCGGCAACGGCGCCATTTTGATCGAGTGGAAAAACCGAACATCCGTGTAATACGCTAGTCGTTGTTATCAGCTTCCAACCTCAATACAAATAAAAACCTAAACTTTTAACTACACTTTTATGGAGTATAGTAGTAAGTCTGGGTATCGAATCCACAGGGAATGTTTTATAGAATTTAATTGATTTATTACTTCTAAAATAAAAATGAAAAAGATGATGATTGGGAAAATTTCTATTAAAAAATTACTTAAGAAAAACAAACTGAAAAGTGCAAAAGAAATTAGATCTGACAAATGGGTGAAAATAGGGTAGGGTACAATCCCTCAATCCTTAACAAATTATCCTTTAGACTACTAGAATTATAAATCAAAATTCTTGATTAAATCCAGTCCTTATCATCACTAAGCATTACATATATGAGGGTCAAGCCCGCATCATATGAAATCAAAGATCAATATAAGGCGGTGAACGACAAATTATACATACAAAGCATTCTTAAACATCCCAAGTACCTAGGGAAAGAGAGATTAAAAGATATGACAATGCATATATGATTTTCATTCACGATTCAACCAATATTTTCATTTATTTTCTAATTTTCCATACAAATAATTTGTATTAGGATTGAGTTCATGTACCCCAACCCTTGAGAATTTAGCTACTCATGATTGGATTAAAAAAAATAAATTCATACACAACATTAAAGATCTACAAGACATTATAAATAAATTGCAAATAATAAAACAAGAGAATGGAAATGAGATTACTTGAATTCAGCAACAAGAACGGAATTGGGATTCAGAAATTCTTACAAAATAGGATTCATGAAAACTCTTGAAGAAATTGGAAATTAACCCTAGAACTTGACCTAGAATTCAGCCTAGAATGCAACCTCTAACCTACTCCTAACTTAGCCTTTTTGCAATCCTCCTTCAAATGATGTAGGGCATGGGCTTTTATAGCACAAAATCTCGAAATTGACAGCCAATAGTGCTTGTGGAACAAGTTTCATGAGTTGCACACGCCAAAAATCTGCATAATTAATGCCAGAAATCTGTACAGCCGGATCGGTCCGGTTTCCACCGGGATCCATCCTGTTATTGGATCGGTTCTTTTTTTTGGACCGGATCGGTCCTGTCACCACCGGATCGGTTTGGTACCATCCGGATCCATCCTGTTTTTCTGGTTCATTTCTCTTCATTATCGCGCAACTTCAAAACCTCGTAACTTCTTCACCGTAACTCGGATTGAGGTGCCGTTTTTTCGAGTGTTCTTGTAATTTAGAGATCTTCAACTTTCTAGTTGGCCCAAACTCCGGACTAAGGCTGAAAAATTACGAAAATGCCCTTCAACTCTCCATTTCTAGGTTTCTTTCATTGTTTTGAGTTCTCCTTCGCACTAACTTGCATGAAATACCTGTAAAACACATGAGAAATACACAAAACAAGAAATACTTGCCAAAAGGGGTTAGTAGAATACATTTGAGACAAATCCAAGCTACTTACACTTCACGGGATCATAAAAATACTGAAATTAAGGGGATAAATGTGAAGAATATGTGCCTAAACAAATACCATCATCACATGTCTCATAGTCTATAGTGTTTCATTCACACTATATGACTTATCAACAAAATCAACATCCTCGCATCCTATAACATCTCTCCACTCTCGACGTCATTAAGTTTCATGCGTGAAACATCTCGCAAAGCGAAATCCAAACAAGGAACCCCTCCAATACACTACTATTTAACTTTGTCGATCGTGGAGGTCTGGCAACTTCAAATACGCAACCGGAATAACCTTATCCCCTCTTTCAACCAAATAGGGTCTAAACTCCCATCTCTATCCAGGATCCATACCACTAAGCGCTTGTACTACACTCAGTCCTTGGGCAATCAATAATGAGCTTAAACTCAGTCCTTGATGTTCAAATTGTAACCCTAAGGCTACCCAGGTGCTGTATTAAATCTCCCCTACTGGACCTATCCTTAATCCTCATACAAACAAATTATAATCCAACAAATGAATCTAGTAACCGAAATATCATTCAATTTAATTAACATCATTCTTAATCAATTAAATCCCAATCACATTAATTCGATTCTCATCTAGGGCTTACAGATCTTCCCTAAGTCCCAAAATATCCAATTAATAATCCCCAAAGACTTACAAAAGGTCCGGGATAAGAACAAGCATTAAAAAGAAACAACTTCAAAGATTCTGGGGAGGTCGATCGATCGAAGGCAGGGGGTCGATCGATCGATCGCCCAGATACCAACCCAGTTTTCTGCATTTCTTCTACTATGGGTTTCATCACTTTTGATCATTCAAACCTTCATATTAACTACCCAAATTCCTTATAAACCTTACTACATGATATAGCAACATATGTGAATGATTTCTAATGCTCTAAACATCCTAGAATCATCAAGAGTTTGGATTAAAAGCATATATTTATCCTCCTTTTTACAGAAAATTATAAACATGATATCCTCAAGAACACAACATTGATTCTCAGCATTTCTTCAACAGATTTATGATTATTTCGTGGATTACTATCTACCTACAACATGATTTTGAATCCTATAAACTTTCATTTTTCAGAAATCCATTAATAACTCTTCATTATCTTCCAAACATGTAAAAATCTCATCTTTTTATAACTATTCTAACATGGATAATATACAAACTTAGATTGCAATTATCAAACACTTGCCTCTAATGAAGGTATGATCCTTTGGGGTTGTATATCACAGGTGATTCTCCCCTTTTCTAGCTAACTTTCGGTGGTGGTTGGTGGTGGTGACCTTTGGTTCTTTGTTCTTCTCCTTCCTAAGTAAACTTTTCTTCTTCCAAGCAACCTTTCACTCTCTCTAGGAAGATGATTTCTCAATATTGTATAGAAGAGATGAATGAACCCACGTTCAACTAATATCCAAGTACTTATAATAGGACAAAATCCGAAATCACTATTCATTCCCTTGTAAAAATGACCAAAATGCCCTTTTAAGTTGTCTTTTCATTTCCAAATGACCTGAGACCCAAATCCAACATCCAAATACACTTTTCTAACTATTTCAAACCTTCCGGACGCAACGACGCAGTCAAAATGACTATAAGGTCGATAGAAAATAAATTTCCTTTTTAATTTAACAAATTAGTCCCGACACGTCCCATACCGCGTTTGACTAATATTCAAATTACTGAATTAACAACTCATAGCAATAACAATAACATCACATTCATATATTACCTAAATATATTTAAGTAATATTCAGAATCATCCATTTTAATATTCACTATTCGGATAAAAACCAAATGAATTAATTTATCATAAAATCCAATTAATCCATTAATTAAAAATATAACCCATTTTTAAAAGTCATTAAAATCACAGGGTATTACATACTTCCCCCCTTATAACAGAATTTTGTCCCGAAATTCGAAAAGATAAATCATACTAGTAAGGTCAACTCTGAGTATAAATCTCACATCACAAGAAATCTATGGTCGTCGAATAGGGGACTAAAGGTTTGGTAAGGGTTCCTCGAACCACAATTAACATCAACACATAAATTGGAGGCGAACATAGTTCTCATACCCACGGGCCACGCACATACCAATGTTCCCATAGTCAACGGACTTATCAACTCCCCGATAAGTCTTTCATAGACCTATGTTCTTGAGCGACAAATAAAAAATCCCATGGATTCATTAGGATATGACTGTCCTCACACGCAAACCTCCCCAACGATAGCAAGTAAGCTAGATATGTCACACACATAATTTATCAATCAATCAAATAGGTATTATCATACCTATAATATAATATCAATAAGGTACTCATATTACCCTAAGATAATTCCCATACGTAGCATTATATCTCTTTAAATCCTACGTATTACAATATTTTGACTTTACTTCTTTTTTGATTCCCGAGTCTCATTCCTTACTCAAGGTTTAAATAGGTTTCTCCTCAATATATTTATTCAGTAAGAAATCACTAATATCCTACTGGTCCATCTCATCTTATCTCCCGAATTACTACGAACTTAAACTCTCCTTTAATTAGGGTTAAAACCGATTGTTTCTAATATCTTATAAACCCATCTTCTATCAACTAGGATTGAATACCATCATCACATGGCTCATCGTCTATAGTGTTTTATTCACACTATATGACTTATCAAAAAAATCAACATCCTTGCATCCTATAACATATCTCCACTCTCGACGTCATTAAGTTTCATGCGCGGAACGTCTCGCAAAGAAAAATCCAAACAAGGAACCCCTCCAATACACTAATATTTAACTTTGTCGATCGCGGAGGTCCTGTAACAACCCTCACTTTTGAGAGCCTATTTTATAATTATCTACTATGTGTAGTAATAATATAAAATGATGGAATTTGGAGTAAATATTAATTTAATGTGGAAAAGGTTAATATTTACTGAACTGTTGTATAATTACCTTGTTAGTAGGTAAAAGTATCCATGTGGTGATTTATTGTGTCATAAGGTTTAAAATGAAATTTTGGTTTAATATGAAATCGGAAGTTAAAATAAGTTATAAAATTTCCAAATAATAATTTGGAGGGTGTAGTTAGTCTCGGTAGGTGCGAGGCAGTCAAAATAAGTGCCATATTGCATTTTGGTATTTCGGGCACTTTTGACTGGTTATAGCTTAAATGTGTATTTGCGAGTAATTATATCGCGCATTGATCATTTAAGTGGGCTACTTAGACTTAAGCCACGTTTTATTTTCCCAACTCTATTCCTATTCTTCCATTACACACTTCTAGCCCTAGAGAGAGTAGAGAGAGGAAATAACTTTGGAGAAAGAGAGAGATTGGAGCTTGGATTGTTGCCTCCACCAAATCAAATCTGAATTTGCAAGATCAAGGCAAGTTATCTACTTGCTACTATGTGATTTAAGGAGAATAATTAGTATTGATAGTTATGAATTGTTATGGTTTGTCATTTTAGGGTTTTGTTAGATTTATGGGTATTATAACTCTTAGAAGTTGATTTGGACGATAAATATGGTAAATGATGGTAGTTAGGTGTATTTGTGATGTTTTAGTTCCATTAAATGATTTTGGTTTGGTTGGTTTTGGGTTTAAGGAGAAATTTGGAGTTCAAGACTCCATAGCCAAACTTGGCATTTTCGCAGGGGCGAATCGATTCGGCCCCTAGGGCTAATCGATTCGCATAGAAGCAGTTTTTCAGGTCTGTGTACCCAAATCGATTCGGGTTAAGGCCG
This sequence comes from Sambucus nigra, assembly GCA_949130495.1. NCBI lineage: Eukaryota > Viridiplantae > Streptophyta > Magnoliopsida > Dipsacales > Adoxaceae > Sambucus > Sambucus nigra. The sequence continues at coordinate 549,167,173 of OX422215.1, forward strand.
AATCAATTCGGCATTTGCAGAAAGTTGAGTTTGTCTTCCGAACCGATTTTCTTTCAGAGAAAATCGATTCACCAGAACGAATCGATTTGGCCCCTAGGGAGAATCGATTCAGTTCCTGCAGTTTTGAGTCAGACCTAGGAACCTTCTTGAATGAAGTAAACTTAGAGTCCTAGAGTTTTAATTGAGTTTGGTCACCACCCTAGATTAGAATGGGTTCATCTGGGGGTTTATTCCAGGGGTGTTTAAAGTAATGTTAAGGCATTACTTCTTTTATTGAATGTTTAGAAGTTAGGAAGTTAAATGCCCATGCTTGGAGACTTTAGGGGCTTATCGGAGTCATAAGGACTTTGGGAGTTGTAGAATCATAATGATTATTTGGAGACTAAGTTGGGACTTTTAATTTGAGGAATTTTAATGATGATATTCAATGGTGATAGGTTCGAATAAAATGAACCAAACTATTCAATGATGATAGGTTCGAATAAAATGAACCAAACACATGGATAATGGAAATGGAAATTGGTAATGAAAATTGAAAATGAAAATGAGATTTAATATGGTAAATGTTAATTTACTTCAACACACCTCTCTAAATACTATCATTATGGAAGTTCGCACGCGAGGTGATGCCCCCTGACAAATTAACGCAGGGTGGATATAGTCCTAGGCCATATGAGCACTGTTATGTATATATATTTTTCTGCGATGGGTAGGAGATTTCGGGTGTGGTCTTGACTATCCCGCAGGCATATGGCCATTTCCCGACATTGCGTTATGATCCTAGGTTGTCTTATATATGATAGGCCCTGGAAGATGATAGTTATTTAGGGGCGCGCCCAGGGGGAAAACTCGGAGGGGCGGTCTTAGAATCGTTATATGTATGAGAATATAACTTTTCTGCATCAAGTGGGACTTGATGGACATTAATGCCATAAAGAGCATGGATTTGTGCCATAAAGAGCATGTGATTGAGATATGTGCCATAAAGAGAACCTGATAGAAATTTTATTCCTGTTAAGGAATGGAAAGATAAAATGGAAATGATGATTAATAATGGAAGTTTTAATTAATGAAGTGAAATTATATCTTCTTGATTAAACCGATTGAAAGATTGTATTCCTGTTAAGGAATGTAAGGAGGAAATGGTATTGTGATTAATGAAAAAAGGTTTTCAATTAAAGATGTTTACTTATAATTCTCTTGTGTCAATGATTTACATTTCAAAATTAGTTAAAATGTCTTAAATTGCAATGTAAGTTTGTCATGTTTGATATCCTGTTAGATTTTCATCCTTATCATCCATGCATAACTCTTCATTCCTATCATGTTTTTTATTCTTTTGGTGATCATATAAAACCGGTCCCTGACCCGTTCATTTTCTATGTTGTGTATGTTATTGTATCCGCTCAGGTGCTCCGTCGCAAGGGCGCCCATTGTGATTATTCCCATTCCAGTACTTTTGACGGGCTGTAAGATTTTGCGAATATTACAGGACGTTGTATTAGACGCTTTCATTTTTGTGTTCTTGATATGTTCGGGTATTTACTCGGGCGGGCGGCCAAAACTTTTGTGTTTGATTAATGAATGTATTACATAAGATATTAAACTGTTGTATTGCGCTATATGTAACTGTGGACCAACAGCGTATTCGGTCATTTTCCTGTATATTCGTTTTAGATGTATTATATATACACTTTTGGAAATTCCACTTGCTTATCAGATTGGGTTGTTTAATTTAATTTTCTTAACTGGTTTTAAAACTAAACTAAATTCTAAACTTTTTGGCAACCCATTTTCTAATTTATTGGGTGGTTTTCCCGTATACTCAGTTTATTGTTGTGATGCTGAAAATGATATCCATCCATGATTCCTGTTACATTTGAGTATCGGGCTGGCCACCCCTTATCGCGGGTTATCACAGATGGTATCATCAAGTTCTAGAGTACTATGATCTATGCGGACTCGTCATGTTCTACCGTAGTGTTCTTTGATATAAAGCCTTGTGTTAGGACTTCTTTATTGCTTATGTTTGCGATCTTCTATAAAATAGATTATTTTGAATAGTATTCTAACTTTATTGCTTCTTTATATCAGATGCCGACCAAGAGAGGTCTCTCAGCGAGACGTAATAGGGTTGTAGAAGAGGAGGTATGTCCTCCACCGCCGCCACAAGGGACCATTAACGCTGCGGATGTAGCAAATATAGTGGCTCAAGTGGTTAATGCCGCCATGACCGAAGTGGTCAAATAATTGCCACAGGCTCAGCAACGGGCTCACGATGTTCAAGCTCCTACGGGACCTTCTCCGTGGGAAAGGGTTAGAGAGTACTTTTTAAAGGGCCATCCCCCGGAATTCGAAGGAGGCACGGATGTTATTAGATCCAATCAATGGAAGAAAGACATGCAACGCCACCTACGAATGATAGAATGTAGCAAAGAGAAGAAACAATTCCTTGCCACTTTTAAGCTTGTCGAATCTGCATTACACTGGTGGGAGACGACGACCACACCAGAGCAGAGAGATACAATGACGATCACGGAGTTCTGGGCTTTGTTCGATCGTAAGTATTTTCCTCCCGTAATTCAAAGGGAGATGAGAAGGAAGCTCCAGGATGTTGTGCAAGGAGAGAGAACTGTGGCAGAGTGTGAAGAGGAGTTCACCCGGTTGGCAATTTTTGTACCGGATGAGGTGACTCCGAAAGATAGGAAGATCTCGAAATTCATGGGAGGTCTAAACTGGAGAATCAGGCAACGCCTGCTGGGTAATCCATCTTTACAAACTTTTGGTGAGATTATGAATGCATCATTGCTTCATTGCCAGGAGCATCGGTTATATACGTAGGGTAGCAAGAAAGCTACTGTTGTGGGGCAGGAAGGAAAACCTGGAGGGCATGAGATTGGAGGAGGAACATTTCCCTCATCCCAATCTTAGAGTAGTAAGCAGAAAGAGAGGTACCCTCAGCAAGGGGATTCACCTAAGAGGCAATGTTTTGGAGGGTTTATTGTGAGTGGCAATAACAATAACAGGCACAGTCAGGGTGCTCAACAACAAGAAGGTCGTGGTGGTCAGGGAGGTAGAGGCCATCCGGGCCAAGGCGTCACCCAGTTTAGAAATAACAGGGGTCGTGGTCAGGAGGATATGAAGGGACGGTGCTTCCAATGTGGGGAAGCGGGTTATTACAAGGTGGAGTGTCCTCGGTTGATTGGGGGTCAGTTTCCTAGGGCTCCGTAGTAGCCATACGTTTAGTTTCCGCCTCAGGCACCTAATCCGGTTGTTCCTCCACAGCAGGGACAGATACAGTATGGGCGAGTTTATCAAATTCAGGAGTCTATGCTTCCTCCAGCTCCGCAGGCACCGCCCGCTATTGAGGGTAAGTTTTTAATTCAAGGGTAATTGAGTTGTGTGTTATTTGATACGAGTACTACACACTCATTTGTTTCGAGGAGCTTTGCTCAGACTACAGATTTGATAAAATCTGTTGAGAGTACTTTTACTAGCGTTGAGTTTTTGTGTGTGATGGTTCACTTAATTTCCTTATTTGTAAAAACATACGAAATTACTTTTGGTAATTTTTGCTTTGAGATCGATTTACTCGTCCTTGATATGGTCGAGTATAATGTGATATTGGGTATGGATTGGTTAGTAAAGCATCATGATATTGTTAATTGCTATGGTAAGAGCATAGTGTTTGCCGCTTCGGGGCAAGAGATGTTACTAGTGGTTATGCCTCGCTAAAAAGGGGGTACTAACACATCCTTATATCATATTGCGGAGGAGTTTTCTCGGGATGTAGTTGTTCCCTTGGGTTTTATTCCAGTTTTTAGAGATTTTGATGATGTATTTCGGGAAATACCGGGGTATGCCTTGATAATAAGGCTATTTAAAAAGATGTATTTATGTTGTGGGGTAAATAATTGTAAGACTTTACGGAAAGTGAATATCTGATTTGTTGAAATCTTCAACTATTTAAGAGGTAAGTTATAGAAGTAGAATCTTATTAATAGGGTTGAGAGTTTGAATCTTTTCAGTCCCGAACATGTGTCTTAGACCTTTATATCTTGATTACCGATAACGCGAGGTAGTAGTGTAACGGGAGGGTTCCTTGTCTGGATTTCGCTTCGACGAGACGTCCCACGCTTGAAACTGAGCAAATGTTAAAAGTTGAGGAAGGTCTTGGGCACTAGGGATATACTTAGTATTATGTGTACACGACTTAAATAGGATATATGTAGGTATACCTTAGGATTTGTTGGTCATCGGGCCTTTAGGGCATGTGACGTTCGTTTAGGAGGGCTGTTGGGAGTTGACCACGAATAGGTTGTGTGTTAACTCTAAGAGGGATTGGTTCCCTAGTAACGAGAAGTGGGGGATTTCGAGAGGTTTGGTAGGTTAGGCCGAAGGAGATGAGTCCTCTCGTAGTTAGAGTGTTACATAGGTAACGTAGCTTTCGGGGAGCTAAAAGGGTGAATTGACTCGCACTCCTGAGCCCATGTTATTAAGCTCGAGGGTGGATTCAATTAACAAGCTTCTGCCAGGATGGGGAGTAATAATACTACAGCGTAGACCTATTGGTTGTGCGCCTCATAAGTTAAGACTTGTGGGAAGTATTATCCCATGTTTGAATTAAAATTCATCATGGGGGTAATCGCCGTATGGAGAGGGAGGTACTACTTCCTAGGCAGAAATCTAGTCTTTCATGCGAGCAACAAGTCGTTGCAAGATGTTGTAGGAGGGACAAGGGTTGTTAAGATCACATATACAAACTACTGACCGAGGGAACATAATCCTACTCTATTAGTTCTGAGGGTGGGGTGCGTTTACCCGAAATATTTTTTGTCCCAGATAAGAAGGACTTGAGAAGGGCAGTAATAGCAAAATCTCACGATTCTAAGTTTGTGGTGCATCCAGGTAATGACAAAATGTGTCAAGATATGCGTCGCCAATATTGGTGGCCGGGCATGAAGAGGTTGTTGGACTGCATGGGGTGCCTTTGATTATAGTTTCCAACCGAGACAAGATTTTCATTTTCCCATTTTTGGCAAGTTTCCTAGAGCCCATGGGGACCAAATTGAGGTTAAGCACTTCTTATCATACTAAAATAGATCACCAGACTGAAAGAGTAAACCATATGTTGGAGGATATGCTCCTTATGTGCGTGCTTGACTTCAAGGGTAGTCGGGAACAGTGTCTCCCATTAGTTGAATTTTTTTATTATGGTTCGTATCAATTAGCTATTGGGATGACGCTTTATAAAGCCTTGTAGGGTAGGCCTTGTGGATCTCCCGCTTTTTGGTTAGAGGGGGAAATAATAGGTTCCTCGGACCTGAAATGATCCGGGATGCTTTTTTAAAAATCGAGCTCATTCGAAATCGCATTCGGATAACCTAAGATCGACAGAAGAGCTATGTCGATGCGGGGAAAAGGCAGGTGGAGATGGAGGTCGAGGACCAAGTGTTGGCGCGAGTGTCGCCTATGAAAGGCATTAAGCATTTTGGGAAGAGGGGGAAACTTGCACCGCGTTACGTTGGACCTTTTCCTCTTATCGCTAAGGTGGGTCCGGTAACCTATTAACTTGCTTTACCGAAACACTTCCAGCAAGTTCATGACGTGATCCATATCTCCTCTTTAAAGAAGTACAAGAGGCGTGAAGGTGACCTTTGGCACATCCCTTTTCGAAGATATTGGTTGCAACCCGACGTTTCTTATATGGAGCAGCCGGTTGCTATTTTAGAGCGTGGAGAGCAGCGATTGAGATCACGGGTAGTACCTTTGGTTAGAATATTATGTAGTCATTATAACGTCGAGGAATCGACATGGGAGAGAGAGGATGACATGCGGGGAAAGTATTCCCATCTCTTCTTGCAAGGTACGCCTGAATTTTGGGGACAAAATTCCCTCATAAGGGGGGGAGTATGTAACAACCCTCACTTTTGAGAGCCTATTTTATAATTATCTACTATGTTTAGTAATTATATAAAATGATGGAATGTGAAGAAAATATTAATTTAATGTGGAAAAGGTTAATATTTACTGAACTGTTGTATAGTTACCTTGTGAGTAAGTAAAAGTACCATTTGGTGATTTATTGTGTCATAAGGTTTAAAATGACATTTTGGTTTAATATGAAACCGGAAGTAAAAATAAGTTATAAAAATTCCAAATGATAATTTGAAGGGTGTAGTTAGTCCCGGTAGGTGCGAGATAGTCAAAATAAGTGCCATATTGCATTTTGGTATTTCGGGCACTTTTGACTGGTTATAGCTTAAATGTATAGTTGCGAGTAATTATATCGCGTATTAATCATTTAAGTGGGCTTCTTAGACTTAAGCCACATTTTATTTTCCCAACGCTATTCCTATTCTTCCATTACACGCTTCTAGCCCTAGAGAGAGTAGAGAGAGGAAATAACTTTGGAGAAAGAGAGAGATTGGAGCTTGGATTGCTGCCTCCACCAAATCAAATCTGAATTTGCAAGATCAAGGCAACTTATCTACTTGCTACTATGTGATTTAAGGAGAATAATTAGTATTGATAGTTATGAATTGTTATGGTTTGTCATTTTAGGGTTTTGTTAGATTTATGGGTATTATAACTCTTAGAAGTTGATTTGGATGATAAATATGGTAAATGATGGTAGTTAGGTGTATTTGTGGTGTTTTAGTTCCATTAAATGATTTTGGTTTGGTTGGTTTTGGGTTTAAGGAGAAATTTGGAGTTCCAGACTCCATAGCCAAACTTGGCATTTTCGCAGGGGCAAATCGATTCGGCCCCTAGGGCGAATTGATTCTCATAGAAGCAGTTTTCCAGGTCTGTGTACACGAATCGATTCGGGTTAAGGCCGAATCGATTCGGCATTTGCAGAAAGTTGAGTTTGTCTTTCGAACCGATTTGCTTTCATAGCGAATCGATCCGCCAGGGTGAATCGATTCAGCCCCTAGGGCGAATCGATTCGGTTCCTGCAGTTTTGAGTCATTTTTCTTATTTAATTTTTAACCTTTTTCTTTAGGCTTAGGACCTATGAACCTTCTTGAATGAAGTAAACTTAGAGTCCTAGAGTTTTAGTTGAGTTTGGTCGCCACCCAAGATTATCATGGGTTCATCTGGGGGTTTATTCCGGGGGTATTTAAAGTAATGTTAAGGCATTGCTTCTTTTATTGAATGTTTAGAAGTTAGGAAGTTAAATTCCCATGCTTGGATACTTTAGGGGCTTATCGGAGTCATAAGGACTTTTGGAGTTGTAGAATCATAATGATTATTTGGAGACTAAGTTGGGACTTGTAATTTGAGGAATTTTAATGATGATATTCAATGGTGATAGGTTCGAATAAAATGAACCAAACTATTCAATGATGATAGGTTCGAATAAAATGAACCAAACACATGGATAGTGGAAATGGAAATTGGTAATGAAAATTGCAAATGAAAATGAGATTTAATATGGTAAATGTTAATTTACTTGAACACACCTATCTAAATACTATCATAAGGGAAGTTCGCGCGCGAGGTGATGCCCCCTGACAAATTAATGCAGGGTGGATATAGTCCTAGGCCATATGAGCGCTGTTATGTATATATATTTTTCTGCGATGGGTAGGAGATTTCGGGTGTGGTCTTGACTATCCTGCAAGCATATGGCCGCTTACCGACGTTGCATTATGATCCCAGGTTGTCTTATATATGATAGGCCCTGGAAGATGATAGTTATTTAGGGGCGCTCCCAGTGGGAAAACTCAGAGGGGCGGTCTTAGAATCGTTATATGTATGAGAATATAACTTTTCTGCATTAAGTGGGACTTGATGGATATTAATGCCATAAATAGCATGGATACGTGCCATAAAGAGCATGTGATTGAGATATGTGCCATAAAGAGCACCTGATAGAAATTGTATTCCTGTTAAGGAATGGAAAGATAAAATGGAAAAGATGATTAATAATGGAAGTTTTAATTAATGAAGTGAAATTATATCTTCTTGATTAAACCGAATGAAAGATTGTATTCCTGTTAAGGAATGTAAGGAGGAAATGGTACTATGATTAATGAAAAAAGGTTTTCAATTAAAGATGTTTACTTATAATTATCTTGTGTCAATGATTTGCATTTCAAAATTAGTTAAAATGTCGTAAATTGTAATGTAAGTTTGTCATGTTAGATATCCTGTTAGATTTTCATCCTTATCATCCATGCATAACTCTTCATTCCTATCATGATTTTTATTCTTCTGGTGATCATATAAAACCAGGCCCTGACCCGTTCATTTTCTATGTTGTGTATGTTATTGTATCCTCTCAGGTGCTCCGTCGCAAGGGCGCTCGTTGTGATTATTCACATTCCTGTACTTTTGACGGGCTGTAATATTTTGCGGATATTACAGGACGTTGTATTAGACGCTTTCATTTTTGTGTTCTAGATATGTTCAGGTATTTACTCGGGCGTGTGGCCCAAACGTTTGTATTTGATTAATGAATGTATTACATAAGATATTAAACTGTTGTAATGCACTATATGTAACTGTGGACCGACAGCGTATTCGGTCATTTTCCTGTATATTCGTTTTAGATGTATTATATATACACTTTTGGAAATTCCACTTGCTTGTCAGATTGGGTTGTTTAATTTAATTTTCTTAACTGGTTTTAAAACTAAACTAAATTCTAAACTTTTTGACAACCCATTTTCTTATTTATTGGGTGGTTTTCCCGTATACTCAATTTATTGTTGTGATGCTGAGAATGATATCCATCCATGATTCCTGTTACATTTGAGTATCGGGTTGGCCACCCCTTATCTCGGATCGTGGGTTGTCACATGTTCGTCAACTTCAAATATGTAACCGGAATAACCTCATCTCCTCTTTCAACCAAATATGCTCAAAACTCCCATCTCTATCCAGGAGCCATACCACTAAGCGCTTGTACTACACTCAGTCATTACGCAATCAATAATGAGCTTAAACTCAGTCCTTGATGTTCAAATTGTAACCCTAAGGCTACCCAGGTGCTATATTAAATCTCCCCTACTGGACCTATCCTTAATCCTCATACAAACAAATTAGAATATAACAAATGAATCTAGTAACCGAAATATCTTTCAATTTAATTAACATCATTCTTAATCTATTAAATCCCAATCACATTAATTCGATTCTCATCTAGGGCTTACAGATCTTCCCTAAGTCCCAAAATATCCAATTAATAATCCCCAAAGACTTACAAAAGGTCCGGGATAAGAACAAGCATTAAAAAGAAACAACTTCAAAGATTCTGGGGAGGTCGATCGATCGAAGGTAGGGGGTCGATCGATCGATCACCCAGATACCAGCCCAGTTTTCTGCATTTCTTCTACTACGGGTTTCATCACTTTTGATCATTCAAACCTTTATATTAACTACCCAAATTCCTTATAAACCTTACTACATGATATAGCAACATATGTTAATGATTTCTAATGCTCTAAACATCCTAGAATCATCAAGAGTTTGGATTAAAAGCATATATTTATCCTCCTTTTTCCAGAAAATTATAAACATGATATCGTCAAGAACACAACATTATTTCTTAGCATTTCTTCAACATATTTATGATTATTTCGTGGATTACTATCTACCTACAACATGAGTTTGAATCCTATAAACTTCCATTTTTCAGAAATCCATTAACAACTCTTCATTATCTTCCAAACATATAAAAATCTCATCTTTTTATAACTATCCTAACATAGACAATATACAAACTTAGATTGCAATTATCAAACACTTGCCTCCAATGAAGGTCTGATCCTTTGGGGTTGTATATCACTGGTGGTTCTCCCCTTTTCCGGCCAACTTCCGGTGGTAGTTGGTGGTGGTGACCTTTGGTTCTTTGTTCTTCTCCTTCCCAAGTAGACTTTTATTCTTCCAAGCAACCTTTCACTCTCTCTAGGAAGATGACTTCTCAATATTGTGTAGAAAAGATGAATGAACCCACGTTCAACTAATCTCCAAATACTTGTAATAGGACAAAATCCGAAATCACTATTCATCCCCCTTGTAAAAATTACCAAAATGCCCTTTTGAGTTGTCTTTTCATTTCCAAATGACCCGTGACCCAAATCCGACATCCAAATAGACTTTTCTGACTATTTCAAACCTTTCGGACGCAACGACGCAGTCAAAATGACTATAAGGTTGATAGAAAATAATTTTTCTTTTTAATTTAACAAATTAGTCCTGGCACGTCCCATACCGCGTCTGACTAAAAATTCAAATTACTGAATAAACAACTCACAGCAATTACAATAACATCACATTCATATATTACCTAAATATCTTTAAGTAATATTAAGAATCATCCATTTTAATATTCACTATTCCGATAAAACCCAAATTAATTAATTTATCATAAAATCCAATTAATCCATTAATTTAAAATATAACCCATTTTTAAAAGTCATTAAAATCACAGGGTATTACAGAATATTATATTATGGCTAAGGTTTTTGTAAGGACATATATATATAATCCCGTTATCAATTTTTTATGTCATATACCGCTACACCGTCGAAGAGCATTCAAGAGCAACCTACATCAAGACGGTCCGAATTAATCAAGCTCTTCATCAAAAAGTCTCCGCGGAGTATTCTTTAGTAAGGTTTTGTTTTAAATACCTTAAACTTTCACTTAGAGCTTTTGGGATATTTTTACAAAATATTTTCTATGTGTTGGAGAGGACTTTTTCGTTAAATTTTGAGAATGAGAATTTTTTCTTAGTGTTGAAGTGTACCTCGATTTTGACACACAAATAGTTCAAGCAAGATCAACATCTCGTTCGAGGGAGATTGGTATGTCGCATGATGTCGTTTGAACGACACGCATCCTTCATTTGAGCGACACCTATTTCTCGTTCGAACGAGCATGTTTTTAGAGGCGGCCCAATTTTGTATAAATACTTATTGAAACGTTTCATTTTCATTAAGAAGTCCCAACATTTTACAGAACAGAAAAATTGTGAAAACAGAATTCTTTTTTCTTCTTCCTTTAGGGTTTAATTTCCTTTTTGTTTTCAATTCACAAAACTCCTATATGATTTAGTGAATTGTTTTGGTGTTCAAGCTACATGCTATTGTGCAGGGAGTCTCTGTGAAGATTGAAGACTACGTGTCTAGGATTGCCGTCCTTGTGGTATAGCTGCCCATGAACCACTGCAGATTTCTAACCGTTGCTTTGAAGGTTTGACGAAGACACCGTGCGTTTTTCTTGTGGGCGAAAGCAAGATGGTATGTAAGTCAATGGTCTTGTAAAATTTTCAAAGTTCTAGAAATAAAAGGTTTTGCCCTGCGGGAATTTTTCCTTAATTTTGTGTCGCATGCTTTATTTATTATGGGTTGACAGACGCACACACGTAGTTGTTTGTTTAGGGTCTGTTTAAAAATAGACTATGATTAAATAAGGTTTAATTGGAAACTTGCGAATTAATTTAAATCGATATCACACCATCACGTTTTTTCAAATTGGTATCAGAGCAGGTTGCGGTAATTTATCGCGTATTCCTATTTTCCGCAAAATCATGTGATATTGATTTTTTTTTAAAAATCAGTTTTGTGAAAAATCACAATTTTTCCTATGGAGCACTTATATAATCAGATGCCTATTTTTGACGAGTCTAATTATGCCTACTGGAAAGATCGTATGAAATCTATTTTAAAATCTATTGACGAGCGTGTTTGGTTACTTTGTGAAAAAGGGTGGACTCCTCCCACGGTCACCATTGAAAATATCACCTTTTTAAAACCCGTGTCGGCCTGGACTGAAGATGATTTTAAAATGTCTAATTTTAATTCACGTGGTTTGAGTGCTATTTCTGGAGCCCTCATTCCCGACGAGTTCCACCGAATTATGACGTGCACAACGTCTAAAGAGGTATGGGATGTTTTGTAATTGACACATGAGGGTACGAACGCGGTTAAAGAATCAAAATTAAAAAATTTGGCCAACCAATTTGAGACTATCACCATGTCTGAGTCTGAATGCTTTGATGATTTTTATGCACGTTTGTCGGACATTGTTAACACTAGTTTTAATTTGGGTGAGGTGATTGATAACACGAGTGTCGTTAAAAAGATTTTAAGATCTCTTCCAAAATGCTTTATTCCTAAAGTCACTGTTTTGAACTCTTTAGGAAATTTGAAATCACTTAAGCTGGAAGAACTCGTAGGAGATCTTCAAACCTATGTGATTGACATGTTTCCCAAAACCATTAAGGCTGAGGATAATGGCATTGCTTTAAAGACTCATTTTAGAAAAAAGAAAGAAATAGTTTATGAGTCCGATTCTGAGGAAGATTTTGATTTTAAAGATATGGCCTTGTTTGCGAATTTTTTAAAAAAGTTTCTCAAAATGAATAAAGAAAATTCTTCCAATAAAAAGAGATCTTTTGAGTCAAATAAAAAGAAAGTGGAGGCCAAAGATAGTGATAAGGATAATGAGATCAGGTGCTTTGAGTGTGAGGGCAAAGGACACATATCCAAAGAGTGTCCTACTAGGATAAGGAGAAAGGGCAAATAGACTCCTATGCCCGCCACACTTAGTGATAGTGAGGCTGATGAGGGTGATGAGGGAGATGAGTCCGATAAAGGTTTAGCTCATGGGAAGTTTGTAGCTTTTTCAAGTCGTGTGAGCACACTGTGACACCCCGCCTAATTAAATACCGGGCGATCACTCCTTTATTAAATTAAATCAAGGTGAACAGTTGGTCCATTCTTAGCATCGCTGTCAAAAAATAAATTTTTCCAATTTAACACCCTAATTAATTAAGCTAAGTGTCAAATACCATTTTCATGCATACTTTCCAAATTTTATTTAAAGAAAAATCATTTATTTTATTAACAACATTCAATAAGTAAGAATCACACCCCATTAAATTCTACAACATAATCCAATTAATTTAATACATTCGTCAACCGAATGTCACCATACGAAATCTAAAGTCACACATCCAAACTGAATAAATCCCATAGTAACAATACTTGAAATAACTAAAATACAAATGTTCAATAACAACGGAATAATGGAAAGAGCTACACATGCCCAACTAAATGAAAGTACTAAGATTGGATCCGAATGAACGAAGTCGTCTAATCAAGAGACCTGCAACTCCCACCTAAGCTGCAACGTGTTCCTTCCAAGGGATCCTAAGAAAGACGCCCCTGTGGCTGGGCACCTGTAATACATACATATATATATACAAGAGAGAGAAGGAGAAAAAGAAACGGGTCAGAGCCCGATAGTGTGTTTGATTTAAAAATACGTTTAGCAAGTATTTAAATTGATACAGGCCAATGCAACAACATATTAGTGCGACGCTCTCTTGACAAATTCTCACCTCTCTTATAATGTGCACACCTATCTCACTAACCTTCCCAATGGTCTATCTCATCATATAACACTCTATCCTTTCCCAATGGATTAATTTATCTTATATTACTTCGAAAGATTCAAAATTTAACGATTCAATTGTTTGAAGATACTATTTCAATTAGTAACCAAAGTTCTCATTTTAACTTTATAAATCAATAAAGTTTTCCAATGTCATATTATACTTTCTCAACACAAGTATTTATAATTTGAGTTATCAACCACGTCCTACATATCACATCACAGTAGACAGTTCCAGATTTCAGAATTTCATATATGTATTAACCACTCGTAAAATATATATAAACCATAACAGCACCCCAAATAAAACTATGGTGCGGGCATACTCTACTATCCAAACCCCATATCACTCATATTAAGGGGAATACAAATTCGGAATCACTCTCGAATTGTATTAACACATACTCAAACAATATTGAGGCGAAGTATATATTCCAAGTCTCGTAGGACCGTCTGAACTATCACTGCGATAGCCTGTACCAAGGATACCTATACACAAACAAAATGAGGCGAAGCATAGACTCCAAGTCTCTAAGAGGAAAGCACATACCCGCATCTCTTAGGACCGTCTGAACTATCATTCCGATAGCCTGTACCAAGGATATATATCTTCTAGGGTACGATTCAATATCCCCCATAAGGCAACACAGGATAAGATCGACCCAGCGCGGCATCCTCAGGGATAGCAAGTAGCGTGGGCATGATTTTCACACATAGATAGTATATGCATACACAATCATATATCTATACTAATATTACCATATCAATAATGGGTAAATTCTCAATTCCCATAACTACGACATTTGTAATCATTTCTCATTATTTAGTTATCACGTATAACCATTCACATCTTACTTTAATTTGAGGAACTTTTTCCACTTACTACATAACACTTCATGGATTCTATCCTCCCAATTACAAAATTCAGTAGGTATACACATTTGTCCAAAAGTAACTCTCTTACGTGTCTCTCTCTTTAAATTATAAATTTACCGACCCATATGTAATTATTCCAAAATACAATCTTTGCCCGACATCAAGGGTACCAAAATCTATTCACATGTCGTACTAGTTTTTCCTATCTCCCAAAAACATTTTATTAAGGATGCCCAAGAATTATTTCACAATAAATCGAATTTAACTCATTTAAAGAAGAGAAATGGGAGTCTGCCAGGAGGGGTCGATCGATCGAGGTCTGGGGCTCGATCGATCGAACCTTCGATCGATCGAAGCTCTGGGCTCGATCGATCAAGAAGGTCTGCGAAATCTGCAGAATTGCAGTTACGGGTTTCATCTCCAAACTTACACCAAATCCATATTTTCTAATCCCAATCATCCCAGAATTGATACTTCTAACCTTATATCATCATATCAGGTATTTTCAACGTAAAACATATCAATTTACATCACTAAACATGCATTAATCATGCCATAATTCATTTAAAACTCAACAACCCTAAAAATCTCTAACTCATGATTCTAATCTGTTTTATCCCAGAATTTCTTTCTTATTTACACCAAAATTTTGTGGGTTATCTTTCTACATCACAAGAGACTTCCAGAATAAGGTTTAAGTCTTTACTACATGCAAATTCCTATCACAATTTGGGTTTTCTTCCATATATTTCATCCCTAATCATTCCTAAACTAATATGGAAATTGCACCAACGAAAATAGCAAGATAAACACTTGCCTGGGATTTTCGACATTCTGATTTGCAGATGTGTTTGGTGTGGTTGTGTAGCCCGTTGCGCGATCTACGCGTTGGTGGTGGTTGCGGTGCAAACGGATGATTTTTGGAGCCTTGGAAGCTTTCTTCTTCCCTCTCCTATTGCCGTCACTTGTGTTTAGAATTTCTAACCCTAGATGACAATCCAGATATCTGATATAACCCTTTGGATTTTCGTGGGTTTAATTACCCATAAATGTGAAATGACCAAAATGCCCTCCCGGGGTACCACTTAGGCCTAAAAACGCCCCGAGACCCAAACTAAACCCCCGGGTACACTTTTCTGACTATATCGACCCTTCCGGACGCGTTGGCGCACTCAAAACGACCATACGAATGACTTATAAAATATTCACTTTTATTTATCAAAATTAGTCCCGACACGACACGGGCGCGTCCCGACCCAAATTTCCAAAATTGTCATTTTATTCTCTCGTGACATTCAATATAATCAATATTACATATTACTTTGCTCATTAGTAATATTCAACAAATTTCCCATAATTACTAACTCTCGTCACGTTAATAATTATCATAATTAATTTCCGAATTTTTATTAAATAATTCACTCACATTAAATTTAATAAATCCCCAAATTACTATAGCATAAAAATATGGGGTATTACATACTTCCCCCCTAATAAAGGAATTTCATCCCGAAATTCGGAATATAAGGCATACCTGGTAAAAACAACTCTGGATATCTCTCGCGCATATCTGCCTCGCGCTCCCAAGTGGATTCCTCTACATTGTGGTGCTCCCACTGGACTCGTACAAGTGGAACTATCTTCGACCTCAATCTCCTCTCACTATAGTCTAGGATAGCCACCGGTTTCTCCTCATAAGAGCTATCAGGCTGTAGGTCGATCTCATCTATCGCGATGTGAGTATAGGCCATATCATCCCGGACATATCGTCTCAACGACGAGATGTGTAATACATCGTGAATGCGATGCAAATGTTCTGGCAGTCCCAATCTGTATGCTACCAGCCCGATCCTCTCGATGATGGGAAATGGTCCCACATACCTCGGAGCCAACTTCCCCTTCTTCCCGAACCTCATCACTCCCTTCATAGGAGATACACGCAATAACACTTGGTCCCCAACACTAAACTCCCTGAAGAACCGTTTCGCATCAGCGTAGCTCTTCTGCCTGTCCTGGGCTACCTGAATGCGACTCCTGATCATCTCAATCCTCGCGGAGGTCTCCTGAATCACCTCTAGTCCTAGCAACTTGTTATCCCCCACTTCGAGACAACAAGCTGTGGAACGACAAGGCCTGCCGTACAAAGCCTCAAATGGAGCCATGCCAATCGTGAACTGATACAAGTTATTATAAGAAAACTCTACCAGTGGAAGGTGTGGCTCCCAACCTCCTCCAAAATCAAGAACACACATGCGTAGCATATCCTCCAACATCTTATTAGTACGCTCTGTCTGTGGGTGATAAGCTGAACTCAGCCTCAACTCAATACCCATAGCCTCCTGAAAGCTTTCCCAGAAACGTGATACGAAAATCTTGTCTCTATCTGACACAATATTCAGGGGCACCCCATGTAATCGGACAATCTCAGAAATGAACAACTGAGCATACTGACCCTTGGTATAATCTGTCCGCACCGGCAGAAAATGAGCCACCTTGGTCAAACGGTCTACAATCACCCATATGGAGTTGTGGCCCCGCTGTGATGTAGGCAACCCCGTAATAAAATCCATGGAAATACTCTCCCACTTCCATGCGGGTACTTCCAATGGCTGAAGCAGTCCTGACGGTTTCTGATGGTCCACCTTCACCAGCTGGCAAGTAGAACACTTGGACACAAACTCAACAATGTCCTTCTTCATCCCACTCCACCAGTATTGCCTCCTCATATCCTGGTACATCTTATCTCCTCCAGGATGCACTGCAAATCGGGACCCATGAGATTGGGCCATCACTGCATGACGCAATTCTGCCCCTTCTGGAACCACTAACCTCCCATTAAACCTCAAACCCCCATCAGAACTAACAGAATAGGACTCAGCACCCTCGGCTAAAAGTCGTACAATCTGCTCCAGGAAAAACGGGTCTGTGGTCTGTGCCTGTATCACCCTCGTAACAATCTCGGGTGTGACTGACATCGCGGATATGAAAGAATGTGCTACTGCGTCCTGGTGACCCAACTCCTTCCACTTTGCTTTCCAGACGTCTGCTACCTCGTCTACCGGTCTACGACTCAACGCATCAGCAACTACGTTGGCCTTCCTCGGATGATACTGTATCTCGATTTGGTAGTCCTTCACAAACTCTAGCCATCTGCGCTGACGCATATTCATCTCTCGCTGAGTGAACAGGTACTGCAATGACTTGTGGTCTGTGAACAAACGGAATTTCTCTCCTAACAAATAGTGCCTCCATATCCTCAATGAAAAGATGACCGCTGCTAACTCGAGGTCGTGGGTGGGGTAATTCTTCTCATGCGGCTTAAGCTTGCGGGAGGCAAAAGCTATAGACTTCTCTTCCTGCTGAAGTACTCCACCAAGTCCCCGTAAAGAGGCATCGGTGTAAACCAAGTACTCCGCACCCGGCTTTGGTAAAGCAAGAACTGGTTCTGAAGTAAGCTTGTCTTTCAGCTCGTTGAAAGCCAATTGACAAGTATCATCCCAAACATATGGTACCCCCTTGCGAGTCAGATTGGTCAGTGGACCCGCTATTTTGGACAATCCTCGAATAAATCTCCTGTAATAACCAACTAACCCCAAGAAACTACGCACTTCCGTCGGTGTCGTGGGCTGTCCCCACTCCCTCACCGCTGACACTTTACTCGGGTCAACTGCTATCCCCTGCTCAGAAATAACATGCCCCAAGAACTGTACCTCTCGCAACCAGAATCCGCATTTCTCGTACTTAGCATACAACTGATGCTCTCGTAGAGTCTGAAGGACCTGCCTCAAGTGCTCGGCATGCTCTTCCTCGGAGTGTGAATATATCAAGATTTTATCTATGAAGACGATGACAAACTGATCCAAGAACTCTCTGAATACTCGGTTCATCAAGTCCATGAAAATGGCTGGAGCATTTGTGAGTCCGAACGGCATCACCCGGAACTCATAAGACCCATATCTCATCAAGAAGGCAGTCTTTGAAACATCCTGCTCTCTAATACGCAACTGATGGTACACCGACCTCAGATCTTTCTTCAAAAAGAATGTTGCTCCCCTCAACCGGTCGAACAGATCATCGATTCGAGGCAACGGATACTTATTCCGTATAGTGACCTTGTTCAGCTCCCGGTAGTCCACACACAATCTCAGTGAACCATCTCTCTTCTTCACAAACAAGACTAGAGCGCCCCAAGGTGAGGTACTCCTACGAATGAAACCCTGACCTAACAACTGTTCTATCTGATCTCGTAGCTCTCGCATCTCTGTAGGAGCCATACGGTACGGTGCGCGTGCTATAGGTCTCGTATCTGGCAATACATCTATGACAAAGTCTATCTCACGACTGGAGGGTAGGCATGGTATCTCCTGAAACACATTGGAATACTCCCTAACAACTGGGATCGAATCCAAGGGAATCACAACCTCCTTAGAGGTATCCTCCTCTATGTAATACAAATGAGCGATCGAACCTCCCTCTGGGCGAGGCATCACCACTACAAACATCTCTTTCCCCAGAATGGCAAAAACAATGCTCCCACCGAAGCAATCAATCATGGCTCTATAAGCTGCGAGCCAATCCATACCAATAATCACATCATGCTCGTGCATGTCTAAGACTAACATGTCCGCAGGTAACACCAAACTACCAATCTCTACCCCCACTCCCCGGTATATAAAGAAAATAAGTGACCCACTCCCCAGTGGTGAGTCCACACACGTCACTGTGCTCTCTGCTGTGGCTAACAACCCTAAGGCCTTCACAAAATGCGTAGCTATAAAACAATGTGTTGCCCCCGTATCAAACAAAACCCGACCCATAGTACCATGGATAGGAAAAATACCCTCAATCGCGGGTGGTGCCTGTGGAGCTTCTACCTGGTGGACGTTATAGACATGTCCATACTGTAACTGCCCCTGCTGCACTAGAGCTGCTAGAACGGCTGGTAGGGCTGGCACCTGGGCTGGAGCTGGGAGTGCAGCGGAAAAAAGTGGTCTCTGTGGATCATTACGGGCACCCTGCTGCTCTGGGGCCCTATCTCCCTCTGGACAATCCTGGCGCCTATGGCCATGTCTACCACAACCAAAACATCGGCACTTGAAGTTACCTCCCTTCTGACCCTGCTGACCACGGCCCTGCTGGCCGTTACCTCCCCGCCACTGGCCCTGCTGGCCCTGATGAACACGCTGTTGGCCCTGCTGCTGACCCTGCTGTCGGTGTTGGCCTTGCTGGCCCTGCTGATTAGGCTGGCCCTGATGTCCCTGCCTAAAACCCCCGAATCCCTACTTGGAATCACCTAATCGGAATCTCTTAGTAGGGTCCCCCTGATGGGAACTCTGCTCGTGCTGACGAGTCTGTCCATGAGATGGTTCCCCACTAGCACTATTACCCCCAGTCCTGCCCTGCTGGCTAGACTCTCCTGCTCTCTTGCTTCACTGAAGATGGAAGCGGTGATCCTGGAAATGTAGCAACGCGACATTGAGTACATCAGTGAACGTACTCAGGGATAAATTCCCAATAAGGTGCTGACGGATCCTCCAAGCTAACCCGTCGACAAACAACATAACCTTCTTGCCCTCAGTAGGTGTCTCATCTGGCACAATGGTGAGAAGTCTTGTAAACTCCTCCTCATACTCCGCTACGGTAAGACTCTCCTGCTTCAGATTCAGTAATCTCCGCCTCATCTCAGTCTGCACGGCGGGTGGAAAATACTTGCGGTGAAACCGCTCCCAAAATGACTGAATAGGCATCGTGTCCCTCTCCTCCAATGTGGTAGTGGACTCCCACCACTGCAAAGCGGCTCCCACCAGCTTAAAGGAAGACAATAACTGCTTCTGCACGTCGGTGCACTCATACATACGGAGATGCCGCTGGATATCTTTCTTCCATTGGCTAACTGTGACAATATCGGAGCTACCAGAGAACTCAGGGGGATGCGCTTTCTGAAAAGCATCCCGAACCCTCTCCCATGCAGATGAAAGTTGTGCTGGAACTGGCTCCACTGCCTGAACCTGGGGTGGAGCCTGCTGAACCACTGCTAGTGCGGCATTCACCGCCTGAGCGACAATGGCGGCTACTTCATTTGCATTCATTGTGCCTTGTGACGGAACTGTTGGCTGCTCGGCCTGGGCACGCCTATCCTTCGGAGCACGTCTCGGAGGCATCTAAAACGTGAAGAAGTTTATTAGTCTACAGTCATTATCAAATCTCAAATAGCTGAAGACATAAACTTGAAAGCAAGAACACAACCATCCTATAATAGGGCTCTATAGCAATAACGTTAAGCTGAAAGCGAAATAAGCCGTACAGATCCTATGGACACTAGAACCTGATGCTCTGATACCACCTATGACACCCCGCCTAATTAAATACTGGGCGATCACTCCTTTATTAAATTAAATCAAGGTGAACAGTTGGTCCATTCTTAGCATCACTGTCGAAAAATTAAATTTTTCCAATTTAACACCCTAATTAATTAAGCTAAGTATCAAAACCATTTTCATGCATACTTTTTTTATTTAAAGAAAAATAATTTATTTTATTAACAACATTCAATAAGTAAGAATCACACCACATTAAATTCTACAACATAATCCAATTAATTTAATACATTCGTCAACCGAATGTCAACATACGAAATCTAACGTCACACATCCAAACTGAATAAATCCCATAGTAACAGTATTTGAAATAACTGAAATACAAATGTTCAATAACAACGGAATAATGGAAAGAGCTACACATGCCCAACTAAATGAAAGTACTAAGAGTGGATCCGAATGAACGAAGTCGTCTAATCAAGAGACCTGCAACTCCCACCTAAGCTGCAGCGCGTTCCTTCCAAGGGATCCTAAGCAAGACGCCCCTGTGGCTGGGCACCTGTAATACATACATATATATATACAAGAGAGAGAAAGAGAAAAAGAAACGGGTCAGAGCCCGATAGTGTGTTTGATTTAAAAATACGTTTAGCAAGTATTTAAATTGATACAGGCCAATGCAACAACATATTAGTGCGACACTCTCTTGAGAAATTCTCACCTCTCTTCTAATATGCACACCTATCGCACTAACCTTCCCAATGGTCTATCTCATCATATAACACGCTATCCTTTCCCAATGGATTAATTTATCTTATATTACTTCGAAAGATTCAAAATTTAACGATTCAATTGTTTGAAGATACTATTTCAATTAGTAACCAAAGTTCTCATTTTAACTTTATAAATCAATAAAGTTTTCCAATGTCATATTATACTTTCTCAACACAAGTATTTATAATTTGAGTTATCAACCACGTCCTACATATCACATCACAGTAGACAGTTCCAGATTTCAGAATTTCATATATATATTAACCAATCGTAAAATATATATAAACCATAACAGCACCCCAAATAAAACTATGGTGCGGGCATACTCTACTATCCAAACCCCATATCACTCACATTAAGGGGAATACAAATTCGGAATCACTCTCGAATTGTATTAACACATACTCAAACAATATTGAGGCGAAGTATAGATTCCAAGTCTCGTAGGACCGTCTGAACTATCACTGCGATAGCCTGTACCAAGGATACCTATACACAAACAAAATGAGGCGAAGCATAGACTCCAAGTCTCTAAGAGGAAAGCACATACACGCATCTCTTAGGACCGTCTGAACTATCATTCCGATAGCCTGTACCAAGGATATCTATCTTCTAGGGTACGAGTCAATATCCCCCATAAGGCAACACAGGATAAGATCGACCCAGCGCGGCAACCTCAGGGATAGCAAGTAGCGTGGGCATGATTTTCACACATAGATAGTATATGCATACATAATCATATATCTATACTAATATTACCATATCAATAATGGGTAAATTCTCAATTCCCATAACTACGACATTTGTAATCATTTCTCATTATTTAGTTATCACGTATAACCATTCACATCTTACTTTAATTTGAGGAACTTTTTCCACTTACTACATAACGCTTCATGGATTCTATCCTCCCAATTATAAAATTCAGTAGGTATACACATTTGTCCCAAAGTAACTCTCTTACATGTCTCTCTCTTTAAATTATAAATTTACCGACCCATATGTAATTATCCCAAAATACAATCTTTGCCCGACATCAAGGGTCCCAAAATCTATTCACATGTCCTACTGGTCTTTCCTATCTCCCAAAAACATTTTATTAAGGATGCCCAAGAATTATTTCACAATAAATCGAATTTAACTCATTTAAGAAAGAGAAATGGGAGTCTACCAGGAGGGGTCGATCGATCGAGGTCTGGGGCTCGATCGATCGAACCTTCGATCGATCGAAGCTCTGGGCTCGATCGATCGATCAAGCAAGTCTGCGAAATCTGCAGAATTGCAGTTATGGGTTTCATCTCCAAACTTACACCAAATCCATATTTTCTAATCCCAATCGTCCCAGAATTGGTACTTTTAACCTTATATCATCATATCAGGTATTTTGAACGTAAAACATATCAATTTACATCACTAAACATGGATTAATCATGCCATAATTCATTTAAAACTCAACAACCCTAAAAATCTCTAACTCATGATTCTAATCTGTTTTATCCCAGAATTTCTTTCTTATTTACACCAAAATTTCGTGGGTTATCTTTCTACGTCACAAGAGACTTCCAGAATAAGGTTTAAGTCTTTACTACATGCAAATTCCTATCACAATTTGGGTTTTCTTCCATATATTTCATCCCTAATCATTCCTAAACTAATATGGAAATTGCACCAACGAAAATAGCAAGATAAACACTTGCTTGGGATTTTCGACGTTCTGATTTGCAGATGTTTTTGGTGTGGTTGCGTAGCCCATTACGCGATCTACGCGTTGGTGGTGGTTGCGGTGCAAACGGATGATTTTTGGAGCCTTGGATTTCCTTGGAAGCTTTCTTCTTCCCTCTCCTATGGCCGTCACTTGTGTTTAGAATTTCTAACCCTAGATGACAATCCAGATATCTGATATAACCCTTTGGATTTTCGTGGGTTTAATTACCCATAAATGTGAAATGACCAAAATGCCCTCCCGGGGTACCACTTAGGCCTAAAAACGCCCCGAGACCCAAACTAAACCCCCGGGTACACTTTTCTGACTATCTCGACCCTTCCGGACGCGTTGGCGCACTCAAAACGACCATACGAACGACTTATTAAATATTCACTTTTATTTATCAAAATTAGTCCCGACGCGACACGGGCGCGCCCCGACTCAAATTTCAAAAATTGTCATTTTATTCTCTCATGACATTCAATATAATCAATATTACATATTACTTTGCTCATTAGTAATATTCAACAAATTTCCCATAATTACTAACTCTCGTCACGTTAATAATTATCATAATTAATTTCCGGATTTTTATTAAATAATTCACTCACATTAAATTTAATAAATCCCCAAATTACTATAGGATAAAAATACGGGGTATTACACACACCAACTTTGTCTCACATTGATAGAGGTCATGAGAGTACCGATAATGACGCGAGTGTTTCTGGTGGAGATGAGAGCGAATTTGAGAGTGGAGATGAAAGTGAGCTCCAAAAGGCGTACACCGATACCTTGAAAACAATGAAGTATAATAGAGATTTAGGTCATCGGGTTTTAGATTTGGAGAGAGAGAAGGAGGTTTTAAGAAAGGAGAAGTGTGATTTGACCAACACGTTGTCTAGTCTAACGACACGTGTATCCTAACTCGAGAGTGATCTCAAACGTGATAGGGAGGTCAAAGTCAATTTTGAGAATTCACTTAAGAAGGCTAAAAAGGTGGTTATTAAGGGTAAAGGTGAGAAGTTAGGAATAAGTCATGACGGTGCTTCTACTTCCCAATTAGCACCCGAGTTGGTTCCCACTTTAGTGTTAGATTCATGTGAGTCTCACCCTAACCCACCTAGGCGTCCCATTCCTATTAGGAGAGTGCATCATAGAGTTTTTGAGAGAGGTGTTCCTAGGCCTATTTATGTTTGTTCACATTGAAAGGGGAGAGGTCACCTTAGGGAATTTTATTTTAAGTTGGGTTATGTGTCACGTTTTGCTTCTACACGTGTTTCTGTCCCACATGCTTCCACACATGATACTTTACATGCTCCTGCAGACTACATGAGAGAGTTTGCACATTTAGGTGAGCAAGTTAAGTTTTTAGTCAAAACTTCACAAAATTTAATGGAGGTTTTTCATAAGTTGACACCGCCTTTGGAAAACCCCTCCGCACCTAACGATTGAGGTTTGACTTGTTTACTAGCATATGATGTTTTTCATGATGACATTATTTGCCTATTGCTAGTATGTATCATTTTTGTATAAAATTTTTGCTTTAGAAAATTTTTGAAAAATACAAAAAGATTTTATTTTGATAAAAAAATTTGAGAAAATCCAAAAAGATTTTTGTATTTTGTTTGCACTTTTTATGGATGATGACTTAGGATGACCAAGTCACAATTTCATTCCATCTTCCATGTGACTATTTGATAGTGTTTTAAGACAATAGGTCAATTCATCCATGTGCTTTATAATGTTTGGAGTCATTAAGATGTAATTAAGTGTTACTTCCTACATATTTGACTCATAATTTTTATTATTGCACACATGCACGGATTTGTTTGATTATTGTGCTTGTCTTATCACATGTTGATTGGGTGTTTTCACTTCAATCCAGTCCTTTAAAACGAACCAAGCGTGATAAAACTTGATAAAAACATTGTGCATATAAGAACCATTTTGTGAGTTTGTGTGCTTTATTTAAAAAACAGGGAAGGGTTGCGAAAGGTTCATTTGGCCTTTGCGAATATTAAGCCACCGTTTAAATTGGACCTAAAAAACGGAGGAATTTTATTATCCGGGGTCTAAAGAGGTTTAAAAGATCCCGAAAAAATTTAAAGGAAATAAAAAGTAATTCATGCCAATTATGGCCCAATTAGGTTTTTGCACCAATTATCCAATGTTTGAGAATTCAGATTACCTCTAAAAATAAAATATATACGTGGGAGTTTGGATGGAGAATTAAAATGGGTTTGCACTTTCTTGAAAGTCTCGAAAAAGAGCAATATAGTTTTGGATGTTATTGGGGTGGAAATAACTTTCACTTTGATTTGTTTATTTGCATAAGACAATGTCATTTAAATTCAACAATTTTTACACCTAATGATACTTTTGATGTTCATTCGTTAGGAGTACACGTATGCGTCGTGCACATATGATTGATTGAGTTGATTTACCTATCGAATGTATTCACACCCATTCATTCTGTTTCCATGACTTGGTTGTTTGAGTTTAAATCCATGGTGTGATTTTTGCGTCATATTTTATAAATTGTATCTTATTTTTGTACGAAAAATTTGAAAAATCAAAAAATAGTTTGTGAATGTTTTTGAGATACTCCTTTACATGCACATAGGCTGATCCTTGTTTGCTATGAATTTTTGTCGTGTCACTCCATGTTTTGATTTTTTCTTCTTATCTGTCTATTTGGGGACATCATAAAAAGGGGGAGAAAGAATTATCATGTTATGGGGGAGTTTTTTTAATTATGGGGGAGATTTGATTTTATTGATTGATTTATTCTTATATCATTTCAAACTCGATGCATCACGAAGGTTTTGGCTTTATCTCATGTGTGTAGGTACGAAGATTGAAGATCATTATGATGCACACCCTGATGAGAAAAGCTTTGAGATTTGATGAAGATTTTTGAAGAATCAGTTTGAGGTCTTGCAAATTTATTCCTGGGAGGGTAGATTTGTATAAGCGTTTTGGTATTTGATAATTTGGATATTTTTATGTATGTACCGACATAGACATAGGGGGAGATTTGTAAGGACATATTTTTATAAGTCCGTTATCAATTTGTTATGTCATATACCGCTACACCGTCGAAGAGCATTTAAGAGCAACCTACATCAAGAAGGATCTGAATTAATCACGCTCTTCATCAAAAAGTTTTCGTGAAGTCTTCTTTGGTAAGGTTTTGTTTTAAATACCTTAAATTTTCACTTAGAGATTTTGGGATATTTTTACAAAATATTTTCTAATTGTTGGAGAATACTTTTTCGTTAAATTTTGAGAATGAGTATTTTTCAAAGTGTTGAAGCGTACATCGATTTTGACGCCCAGATCATTCAAGCGAGATCAGCATCTCGTTCGAGCGAGATTGATATGTCATGCGATGTCATTTGAATGACATGCGTTCTTCGTTCGAGCGACACCTATTTCTCGTTCGAATGAGCACGTTTTTCGAGGCGGCACAATTTTGTATAAATACTCATTAAAAAGTTTCGTTTTACAGAACAGAAAAACTGCGAAAGCAGAATTCTTTTGGCTTATTCCTTTAAGGTTTAATTTCCTCTTTGTTTTCAATTCACAAAACTCCCATATGCTTTAGTGAAATGTTTTGGTGTTCAAGAACATAACTTTTGCCCTTGTTTATTCTTTGTGGGGAGAACTCTACAACCGGAAAGCTGCGTGCTATTGTGGGGGAGTCTCTGTGAAGATTGAAGACCGCGTGTCTAGGATTGTGGTCCTTGTGGTATAGCTGTGAGTGAACCACTACAGATTTCTAGCCGTTACTTTGAAGGTTTGACGAAGACACCGCGAGTTACTCTTGTGGGCGAAAACAAGATGGTATGTAAGTATATGGTCTTGTAAACTTTTCAAAGTTCTAGAAATAAAAGGTTTTTCCCTGTGGGCAGTTTTCCTGAATCTTATGTCGCATGCTTTATTTATTATGGGTTGACAGACGCACACACGCAGTTGCTTATTTAGGGGTTGTTTAAAAATAAACTATAATTAATAAAGGTTTAATTGGAAACTTTCGAATTAATTTAAATCGATATCACACAGTCACGTTTTTTCAGTTTTGACATTAATATTTATATTATGTTAGATTAGGTGTCCATCAAAGTGCCTTATTCTATAATTATAAATATTAAATTATTGTGTAAAAATTTTATTGTCCGAAGGTCCAAATATAATCATGAATGTTAGGATGTTGATGCAGTGATGATGTGACTTGTTCATTGTAACATTGCCCCAAAGTACAATTATGATTATTAAATGAACATTAATGAGTAATTTTCTTCTGCGCCAATTTAACCTCGAATGATTTAAATTTTTTTTAGAACTAATATTTGCATGAAGTATAATTATATGCTTAAAATTGCTCCAAAATTGTAAATATTTTATTAATGAATATATGCTTATTATGTCCAATATAAGTTATGGAATATTATGAGCATATCTTAAGGTTTTCATCTCAGTATTTCTATCATGATTAGGTTACGCTTCCACCAAAGTGATCTAATCTAATAAACAGTATATGTTGTACTTTAAGGATACATTGAAAAACTACGTTTTGTTTGCTCTAATGAGTCTGAATATCATTTTGAGTGTTCAGATTATTAATGATTTTATTATGATTAAGCCGTTGTGATTTGGTTGCTCCCAAGAGTTCGAGTGCAATGTCGAAATAATATGAAGGGACAATACCTTGTTATTAACGCTGGAAACACTTTCTCCAAAGAATCTATATCCTTCATTTATTTATAAGCACACAGACCATTTATGCCTTTTGAAAACATTAACGCTTATTGAATTCATAACATGATCCATAAAATAATGTAATATTCATATAATGAATAGTTTGGTAGTCACCAAGGTGACTAACTAGTATGATTGTGAATATTAAATTTAAAGTTAAAAGTGATACTAATAACTTATCATGCTTATATATGTAAAGATTTTAATGGGGTAGATTTGGTTTATTTCATCAAGCAAGATAATTTCTGAATGGAAATTGATTTTAAGTAACTAAAACAAATATTAAGGAATTATACAATTAGATGGTGAAATATTATCCTAGATAACATATCTATATAAATTACATAGTTTAGTACCAAATAATGTCTTATATAAATACTCAAAGTTATTATGAAAGAAAGCCCATATTTATAAAATGTTAATGGTGTAGGTGTTGTCATCTCATGGAATTAATTTAGTGAGTTGTTCATTTCATTTATTGTATATCATTTCATTTATCTAAGAACGAAGTGAAGAAACTAAGTTTCACTTAAAAGTGTTGAATCGTTATAATTCAAATTTCACTTAATGAACCCACTATTAATTACTATATTAGTGTGGGACACTCCTTAAATTTTTTTTGACAAATTCTTAAACGAATTAAGCAGAAATTTTATGCGAAACCTCATAATGTTAGAGAAAAAAATAAGAGTACCCATTATGTAACATCCATATTTTTAAGCTATATTGTGTGAATTATAATATTTCGTTTGATAGAAATGGAAATAACTTTTTTTTTTAAAAAACTAGAATGCTACGAAAAATAGTTTCGATTCAATATAAGGATGCTTACAAGACAACCCATAAAATAATCCATAAATTCATGGATTATTTTTCTTATGTTATTTTGGAATGATTTCAAAAAACACTCGATGACCTTGATTTTTTTTAAATTTTATAGTGAAGGTATTATCTTAAGTATACCAAATGATCTATAAGTTTATATGAGAATATATTTTCCTTAGTTATGGTATTCTCATTGGTGGTTTATACAATTATGTTTTTGATAAAGATTTTACAGGAAAAATGATTTTGATCCTATATCATAAGATTGAACTTAAAAGTAACTTTATTATTAAAAAGTTTTAATCTTATGGAACAATTTAATATGAGACTCTTTTAAAACTAGGCTTACTTAGATGATTTAATAGACTGATTGTTTTACGGTTATCACTATTTAATATTCACACTCATGTTTGGTCTCTCAAGGTTTTAAATTTTCAAAAGATATATATGGCCTAAGTAGGAGATTATAGTCCTTGGATACTGGACCTACATAGATAATGTCATTATAAAAGGACCTGTATAGATCTTGTCATTATAAAACAACAAGCCAAATGTACCAAAGTCGATGTCGACACAAGAGTTATTCAAACATATATTTACCATAAAAAAGTTTGGTTTCCAAACTTTGGTTATGAATGTTTTTGAATATATATGGTTAAAGGTGTATTATAAAAATTTTACTTTACCTGAACTTTCATGAGGGAACTCTAGCTACGGCTGCAATTGAAAATGTCAAATTCTTTAAAGAATGGTAAAATTAGTGGGAGTATCAAATCACCTAATGTGGTTATAAAAGAAGTTAAGATACTTTTATCATAACTTTAACATCCAAAGTACTTATTCTTTTAGTTGTTGGATATAAATAGTTTTAAAAAGCTCTTAAATGAGTTTTCTATTCTAAATGATTATGAGATTTTATGACAAGAATGTGACTTTGATATAGGAGTAATAAAATATTTGTTCTATTTTTGTAAGATTTATAATTTATAATTTAATTGATTAACCAAAATGAAGTTTACAATCGCGTTGAAATACATAATTGACACACTAAAGTAGATTGTAAATGTTTCCTTAAGACTAAAACATGATCCTGGTGATAATCAATGATAAAAATTTGGACTTATGGTCAAAGTTTTCATTATGAATAGAAACATGGGTGTGAGTTATAGGGAAGTACCACCACAGGAGTAAATAACATTTTTTTACACAGACTATAAAGTATAAAATCAAAAAGCGTTACTCCTTACCCCATATAACTTATTCTCTGTCCACGCAGTCACGTATGCAAACAAATTATTGGTATCTTTCTCTAAAAGGGTAGAGATATTATCCTCTTTCTCCAGGTTCATCTGAAGGGGAAAAAATGAATTTGCACAAATATGCTAAGCAGGCTCTACGAGTTCTATAACAAGTATATGTGTAGTTAAGAGTTGGAGTATGTAAAGAATTCAGTGTATATCTATGGTTAAAGAATAAAAGTTGATAATCTCATACTTATTAGTTTAACAAGGGTTACATAAAGAAAATTTTGAACTAATAATCCCATACTTACCGGTTCATTAAGGATCATATGTCATACCCAGTAAAATTTGAAGGTTGAGGATTCAATTATTTTGGGAGAAATTGAATTTTAAATTGGGATAATTTATATTTTATATTTTAGAGTCTCGAATGATGAATTAGACTGAACGGTTGATCCAGGATGGGTCGAGATAGTCAAAATGATGGCCCGAAAGTTGTATTTGGGTTCTAGAATATTTTGGACCTAGTATGACTCGAATATGTGTAAACGAGTCATTTAGGGTGTGTATTATTATTTAAAGTTGGGATTTATGGATTTAAAGGCTTAAGAGGATCTTGAGTTTGCCAATATCATTTGTGAGAAAGATAAAACCCTAGAAGGAGAGAGAGAAAGCAAAGGAAGAGGAGAAAGTAGGAGAAAAGCTTGGAACTTTGGAGATTTTCAGCTCAAATCCGTGATTTCAGGGAAGATTCAACCTGTAAAACTTTGAGGCAAGTGATTAAACTTTCTAAATAATTGTGTGTGCGAGTTATCTAATAATTTTTCTTGGTGATTTAGTTGATTTGATCTTTATGGTTAACCCCTAAAATTTGATGAGTAAATCTTGCATTTAGGGTACTAATTATGGTTTAGATGATAAAAATGGTTGGAATAATATTTGGGATGGGGTTTGGTGTTAAGATATTGTTAAAGTAAAGTAAAATTGGGTTTTAGAGATGTATAATATATTTTGGGATGTTTTGGAGATAAAATTTGGGGTGTTAACTTCGTAAGCTGTAGAGAAAAAATTCTGCAGAATCGGACCGATTCGGGTAGGAAATGCGAATCGATTCTTTTTTAAGGAAGCCAAATTGGTTAATTTTTAAGTAAATAGGATAGGTCCGGTCATTAAAAGCCTTATGTTAAATTTTAGGAACCTGATCGATTCATTTTTTAGGACCCTCGGTCCAATCTGATCTTTGTATTTTGCCAGTTCCTGATATAACCCCTTTTCAAGTGGTTTATTACTTAGGGACCATCTAAAATAGTGTAGTAAACATGTTTGTGAGATATCACGAGGATTCATATTGGGATGCAAAAGAGAGGCCACTTTGGGGGCTATAATAGAGGTATAAAGAGTAAATTATGTTGTTTTCTTTTAGTAAATCCTCTAAGGAATAAAGATTTTTTGAGGATGGTTACGGGCCATTATGGAGGCATAATTGGGATTTTAACATGCCGAACATTTTCGTAAATTCTTTGGGTAGTAGGAATTTACTTAACGCCAAATATGGACTAGATGAGAGAGGTCGTGCATCCTTAGTGTTACTTAGATTGGGTGATTATTCATATTATAAAAGTGATGGATTAGTAAGCTTAAAGTGAGGGATTGAAAAATAAATGAATTGGGAAGGTATGCGAGAGTGTATCAGTTAGTATAATGAGAGTTGCGTACATATAGTCGGATTATTTACTTTTACATATGGACGTGACATTGTATGTGTGTGTGTGTGTGTGTGTGTGTGTATATATATATATTGTGCATACCTTGTGTGATGGTATGTATATATGATGTGAATGTGTATATATATCTGGTGTGTATGATATATATATAACATACTCCTCTAGTGCTATCAAGGGAAGTTACGCGATGTGGGTGAATCCCCTGGCTTGAAGAGCAGGGAAAGTATAATCCCTAGGTCATATCGTCCATTATTTATATTGTGTAATTTTTATTAGGGGTGAGACGTGGTGGGTATGTCTCGTTCTCATTCCAGGTGAGGAACTATGGTCGCTTCCCATTCGTTATGATTAGTTTTTTACCATGTTCGGTGTGAGGTAGTTCGACTATTGGTAACCCAGGGACATGTGAGATATTCCTTGGAAGTTTATATCATTTTAGAGATTATTAGTATACATATGTTATGCGTGTTATGTGTGTGTACTTGCAAGAGAATGATAAATTATGTATAATACGTGCGTGTAATATTATACAAGCTTTATAGATAGTGTGTGATATCTTATTGTTATAAATAGAGAAAGTTATAAAGATGCATATTATGTTTTATCTTTTGTAGCATTAGAGTGGATGAGTATACTCTTATGCTTATAGACGAAAAGTAATTGGGTGCATACTTTGGACCAAGGGCCCAATGGATTCCCATGACTGACAATGTTAGGTGGTAGTGTATCGGGGGGATTCCTTATTTGGAATTCGCTTTGCGAGATGTCCCACGTTCAAAACTTAGCGTAACGTTGGGCGTGAGGAGATGTTTGGTCCTTTGTTCTTTGGTATAGGTGAAATAGTGGGGGTATATTACTAGAATGAAAGATGGCGTGGGATATCTTATGCTAATAACTTGAGTAGGTTAAAGATTAGAACCGATGAATATAATTGAGTGATATTATCGTATAAGTTTGGGTGTAAACTTTGGAGATGATACAAGAAGTAGATAGACGGTTATGTTAGAGATTGTGGACTACGCGAATGAGGCTTAGGCGTACATTTAGTAGGATTTACCTCTAGAATGTGTCGAGTATCTTATTCGAGATTCATATGCATATGTTCGGTGCGCGCTATAGATGAGGGATGAGGTCGAGACCCAAGAGAGTGTGACACCTATATATAATTATGATATTCTGCATTCATAATTATTATGCATTTTAATTCACTTGCTAAAATTATTTTTCGAGCCTCGGGCTCTGACTCGTTTATATCTTTTCTCTTTCTATATATATTGTATTATTCTAGGTGTCCCTCCATAAGGACGCCAATGATGCCTATTCTATCCATAGGCCTTTGAGTTATAGCAGATGCGGGATGTTACAAGATTTTTGTTGTAGCCACTTGCTATTTTTGTAAATCTAGTTAAGGATTCATTTTCTTATAACGGGTGTAAACCCAGGGGTTGTATATTTATAGATCTTTTATGTTCATATCTTGGATGTTGTATTGTCTGTGACCTGACAACATATTAGGGTATATATTTTGTTCTATTCGTGTATATATTATCATGTTTTGTAGTCATATTGCATGTTTGTTTATAATTTCTTGTATGTTTTGAATTTTTTTTGGCATCCGCTTATTTCATTATTGGGTGGTTAGTTAGATTTTTAGTCTGTGCGATAGTGATGCTAAGAATGATCCACTTAAGATTCCTATTTTATCTTGGTATAGGGCTGGCCATCCGTTATTAATTTAATCGGGGTGTCACAGGTGGTATCAGAGCATAAGGTTATAGTGTCTTAGGATCTGTGTTGGTTTTTTGCATTCTTCCGTAGGTTTTCTTGACATAGAGCCCTATTATTAGTACTGTTGTGTTCACATTGCATTTACGATCTTCTGTGATGCGAAATTATTTGAACTGTGTGCTGATACAGTTCTCTCTTATTTCAGATGCTGTCGAAGAGAGGTCACCCGACTAGAGAAAATAGAAGGGCAGAGAATGTGGAACCCCAAGAACCCCAAGGGACTATGACTGGAGTGGAGGTTGCCAATATTGTGGCTCAAGCAGTCAATACGTCCATGAACGCCATGGCTCAACATTTTTGTGAGGCTTAACAACTGCCTACTACACTGATAGCGCAAACTTACGAGGGGTTATCTGTTTAGGATAGAGTTAGAGAAGTTTTTAAAAAGTTAATCCTCCAGAGTTTTAAGGGGGAGTAGATGTTATTATAGCAAGTCAGTGTAAGAAGGATATCCAACGTCACATTCATATGGGGGAATGTAGTGATGTTCAAAAATAAATACTTGCCTCCTTTAAGTTGGTGGGCGCGGCTCTCCAGTGGTGGGAGTCAGTTACGACGTCAGAGCAGAGGGATATAATGTCTAGATCAGATTTTTAGGTTCGATTTGATCGTAAGTATTTCCCTTCGGCAATTCAAAGAGAGATGAGGAGAAGATTATTAGAGGTGAATCAGGTGGATAGGATGTTGGCAGAGTGTGAAGAGGAATTTACCCGGTTGGCAAACTTTCTGCCCGGCGAGGTAAATACGGAGGATAAACGTATATCAAAGTTCTTGGGAGGTTTAGATTAGCAAATTTGTCAGCATTTGTTGGGGAACCCGACATTATTGACTTATACCGATGTGATGAATGCGACATTGTTACATTGTCAGGACCACCGTCTTTATTTAAAATGGAATAAAAAATTTACGATCCCGAATGTGGCAAGTAAGTCGGGAGAAGGTGGTTCCAGTGGGGCACAATCATCACAACAACGGAGTGATAGACAGAGGGAGTAGGACCTTCATGTAGGGGCTCCGAGAAAGAGGCAACATTCAGGAGGTTATATATTGGATGGTAGTGGCTCTAGACAGGATTATTGGGGGCCACAACTGCATTTTGTTCCTCAGGGTGGTCAGGAAGGATTTGCTGGAAAATGTTTCTTTTGTGGAGAGATAGGACATAGGAAGAGGGATTGTCCTGAGTTTTGAAGAGGTTTTGATGCTCAACCCCTACATAAATTTATGGTTGGGTTCGGACAAGAGAACTTTAATAAGGGACCCATCGATGAGGAAAAGCAGTTAGATTATAGAGGTAACATAAATTATTTCTTCCTATGAGTATAGGGTATGCTTTGAGTGATTTTAGGATCATTGCATGCAAGATCATTATCTCCAGAATTTGTGAGTGGATCGAATTTAGTGCGTGGTTGGCTATTATAACCTGGTTATGTATATATGTTTACCTTGAGAAGGGTAAGGGTGGCACTTAGATGATATATTTTGGGAGAATAAATTGGTTTGAGATGTGATAGTAGAGTTATTGTTTTTTTAGAGTGCAACTGTTAAGCCATGTTGTGTGGTAACGATAAGAATCTCGTGTTATGGTTTGGCGAGATGTGTGTAATTTCTAGGTCTTAGTTATGAACGGGTCTATTTTGAGATGATATTGTGAGATGGTGTAATGGAATTTTACTGATGAGATTCAGAATTTAGTGAGTTCATTATTGAGCGAAGAGTTTTAGATCATGGATGTGTTGTGTATTGAGAACTTAATGTTGGTGAGAACATCGTACAGATTGACGCCTTGTGTCCAAGGAAGATGGTTAAATTTGTGTGCGTGTGAAGACACAAAATTATTTTCTTAATTATATCTTAGGACTATGGGGCCATATAAATTGATTTAAAAATCTTTTTAAAACTTTCGTCTTGGTCTGACTGATCTCAATCCCAGACAGAGCTGCACATTAGTGTATTGGGAGGGTTCCTTGTGTGGATTTCGCTTGCTAAACCTCCCCCGTATGAAAGTAGCGAATGTCGGGAATTGAGAACATTAGTGTATTGGGAGGGTTCCTTGTGTGGATCTTCGAACATTTTCAAAATTTTTATTATTTTTAGTATGAGTTATTGGATTAATTGTTGGGAGGTAGTGTATCCCTGTAATGATATGGGATTGAGGTTAGTTCATGGGTTGGGGCCTTGGTTATTTCAGGCATATAATTGTAACGACGAGTGAAAGTTATGTTACAATTTAAGACTAGTGGAGCTGAGTAATGACTGTGCAATTGAGCACGATTATAAGGTATACGGGCGCCCTGGATGTATATTGTTATTATGAATTCACTATTGGGAATTGAAGATATGAGAATAGCTATCTTGGGGTTAGGATGTGAGATTTTTACATATGAATTTATCCAAATTTCGAGAAATTTTTTTTTATAACGAAGGGAGAATGTCATACCCCATAAAATTTGAAGGTTGAGAATTCAATTATTTTGGGAGAAATAGAATTTTAAATTAGGAGAATTTATATTTTTATTTTTTAGAGTCTCGAATGATAAATTAGTGTGCACGGTTAATCCGAGATGGGTCGAGATAGTCAAAATGACTGCCCGAAAGTTATATTTGGGTTTCAAAATATTTTGGACCTAGTATGACTTAAATATGTGTAAACGAGTCATTTAAAGTGTGTATTATCATTGAAAGTTGGGATTTATGGATTTAAAGGCTTAAGAGGCTCGTGAGTTAGCCAATCTCATTTGTGAGAAAGAGAAAACTCGAGAAAGAGAGAGAGAAAGCAAAGGAAGAAGAGAAAAGAGGAGAAATGCTTGGAGCTTTGGAGATTTTCGGCTCAAATCCGTGATTTCATGGAAGATTCAATCTCTACAACTTTGAGGCAAGTGATTAAACTTGCTAAATAATTGTGTGTATGAGTTATCTTATAATGTTTGTTGGTGATTTAGTTGATTTGAGATTTTATGGTTAAACCCTAAAATTTGATGAGTAAATCTTGTATTTAGGGTACTATTTGTGGTTTAGATGATAAAAATGGTGGGAATAATATTTAGGATGGGCTTTGGTGTTAAGATATTGTTAAATTAAAGTAAAATTGGGTCTTAAAGATGTAGAATATATTTTGGGATGTTTTGGAGATAAAATTTGGGGTGTTAACTTTGTAAGATGTAGAGCAGAAATTTTGCAGAACCGGATCGATCCGGGTAGGAAAGTCGGATCGGTTCATTTTTAAAGAAGCCGGATTAGTTCATTTTTAAGGAAATCAGATCGGTCCGATCATTAAAAGCCTTATGTTAAATTTTAGGAACTTCACCGGTTCATTTTTTATGAC
The DNA here is from genome assembly GCA_949130495.1 of Sambucus nigra. Lineage (NCBI taxonomy): Eukaryota > Viridiplantae > Streptophyta > Magnoliopsida > Dipsacales > Adoxaceae > Sambucus > Sambucus nigra. The sequence goes on from OX422215.1 coordinate 549,203,919, forward strand.
CCCCGGTGCGGTCCAGTCTCTGTTTTTTGCCAGTTCTTGTATTAACCCCTTTTCAACAGTTTTATTACTTACGGACCCTCTAAAGTAGTGTAGTAAACATGTTTGTGAGATATTATGAGGGTTCATATTGGGATGCAAAAGAGAGGCCACATTGGGGGCTATAATAGAGGTACATAAGAGTAAATTGTGTTGTTTTCTTCTAGTAAATCCTCTATGGAATAAGGATTCTTTTGAGGATGGTTACGGGCCATTAAGGAGTCATAATTGGGATTTTAACATGCTGAATATTTTCGTAAATTCTTTGGGTAATAGGAATTTACTTAACGCCAAATATGGACTAGATGAGAGAGGTCGTGCGTCCTTAGTGTTAATTAGATTGGGTGATTATTCATATCATAAAACTGACGGATTAGTAAGCTTCAAGTGAGGGATTGAAAAATAAATGAATTGGGAAGGTATGCAGGAGTGTATCGATTAGTATAATGAGAGTTACATACATATAGCGAGATTATTTACTTTTACATACGGACATGAGATGGTATATATATATTCTATGAAGCATACTCCTTTTGTGCTATCAAGGGAAGTTACGCGATGTGGGTGAATTCCCTCGGCTTGAGGAGCAGGAGGAGTATAATCCCCAGGTCATAGCATCCATTACTTATATTGTGTGATTTTTATTAGGGGTAAGATGTGGTTGGTATGTCTCTTTCTCATTTTCGGTGAGGAACTATTGCCGCTTCCCATTGGTTATGATTAGGTTTTCCAAGTTCGCTGTAAGCTAATCTGACTATTCGACATGCGAGAGACTCCTTGGAAGTTGATAGCATATTAGAGATCATTAGTATACATATGTTATGCGTGTTATGTATGTGGACTTACTATAGAATGATAAATTATGTATAATACGTGCATGTAATATTAAAGAAGCTTTATATATAGTGTGTGATATCTTATTGTTATAACTAGAAAAATTTATAAGGAAGTATATCATGTTTTGTCTTTTGTAGAATGGGAGTAGATAAGTATACTCTTATGCCTAAAGATAGAAAGTAATTGGGTGCATACTTTGGACCAAGGGCCCAACGGATTCCCATGATCAATAATGTTAGGTGGTAGTGTATTAGGGGGGGGGGGGGGGACTTTGCGAGACGTCGCAAGCACGAAACTTAGCAAAACGTTAGGCGTGCGGAGATGTTTGGTCCATTGTTCTTTGGTATAGGTGAAATAGTGGGGGTATATTACTAGCATTAAAGATGACGCGGGATATCTTATGCTAATAACTTGAGTAGGTTAAAGATTAGAACCGATGAATATAATTGAGTGATATTATCGTATAAGTTTGGGTGTAAACTTAGGAGATGATAGAATAAGTATATAGACGGTTATGTTAGAGATTGTGGACTACACGAATGAGGCTTAGGCTTAGATTTAGGATGATTTACCTCTAGAATGTGTCAGGTATCTTATTAGAGGTTCATATGCATACGTTAGGTGCGTGCTATAGATGAGGGGTGAGGTTGAGACCCAAGAGAATACGACACCTATATATAATTATGATATTCTGCATTCATAATTATTATGCATTTTAATTCACTTGGTAAAATTATTTTTGAACCTCGGGCTCTGACTCTTTTTTATCTTTTCTCTTGCTATATATATTGTACTATTCTAGGTTTCCCTCCGCAAGGACGCCAATGATGCCTATTCTATCTAGAGTCCTTGGAATTGTAGCAGATGCAGGATGTTATAGGATTTTTGTTCTAGCTGCTTCCTATTTTTGTAAATCTAGTTAAGGATTCATTTTTTTTATATCGGGTGTAAGCACCTGGGTTGTATATTTTATGTTCTTATCTTGGATATTGTATTGTGTGTGACCCGAAAGCATATTCGGGTATATCTTCTATTGTACTCATGTATATATTATCAGGTTTTGTAGTCATACTGCATGTTGGTTTATAGTTTCTTGAATGTTTTGAATTTTTTTTTGTCATTCTCTTATTTCATCATTAAGTGGTTAGTTAGATTTTTAAACTGTGCGACAGTGATGCTGAGAATGATCCACTTGAGATTCAGGTTTTATCTTGGTATAGGGCTGGCCACCCGTTATTAATTTAAGCGGGGTGTCACATCATATAAAGAAAGTCAGGTATCTTTGAACTAATAATCCCTTATTTACCGGTTCACTAAGGGGTATAGAAATAGTTAAGCCACTAGTAAAACCAAATAATAATCAACCCAAAACATTTGGGAAAAATTAATTGACTAGGCGCACAGTTAAAGTGGCACTCATACATACATATCAATATCAAATCTCTCAATCATTTGAGACCAGTAGGCCAAGCAGAAAGTTTCATGGGATAACACTTTAATCTAGTTCCTGGTTAATATTGATGCTCATAAAGTAAATAATGGCATAAAAGTGTAGGGGTGAACTGAATCAATAGGGAACATGACATCAGTTAATAGGTGAGATGGATTAAATTGATCCATATACAATTTCAAATATCCATGATATTTAAAAAAATATGTAGTATGATAGTATTATAACATGCACATAGTAAGAGTAAATAGGAGCTACCACATAGTGATATCAATAGCAGTATATCAAATGCGCAAAGTTTATTGTTAAAAAGGTAGAAAAACCTACTTGCTCAGTATATTGTACGACTTTATAGATCACAAGGGGATATCGGGAGGAGTAGGTACTTGATTCTCTGTATATAATATTTGGGTATATAAGTATTTGTTGGAATTTGGTACTAGGTTTGTTAGTTTATACGAAAAATTGTGTCTTTTAATGTTTCGGGGGTTTAATTGTAAATAATTTGGGATTTTAAAATCTTGGGCTTAAGGTTATATTTGAACTTTGGTGCGAGAGACTTTTTGTCTTAAAATATTTTGAAGTATTCATAGACAAAGTTTGGGGTTCAAATTCAAAACTAGAAAAAGTCAGGAGGGTTAAATGGTAATTTAGGAAAAATATTTCTAAGTTAAAACCTCATTTTTGCATAACTTAGTCTAGGTTGATCCAAACATGGGCATACCTTATATCATTTTGACAAGAAAGATAAAATAAAAATGTTGAAAAAGATTTCAAAAAGTTCTGATTGTCCACATGCCCTCATGCTCGGGGTCAAGTTTCTAGTAAAAAAGTTCATTTTCTTCCCCTCGACGATTGATTTTAGGGTTTCTAATTTCTTACCTGAGTTCTCCTTCGTTTTTATACCATTTGAGATGATTTCTTAATAAATTCAACCTAATTTTTCATGAGGAATCCACATATATAGGTTATGTGGATTGAGATATATATATCTTAAGTTCTATAACTATGTGTTTTACTGAAAATTTGACCTAACATTCATGGCTTTCAAGGATATGGTAGGGATTCTTATGAACATAGTTTGGTTTCTGCTATGTGTAGGAGTAGTTTGGTTTTGATTTCAAAGGTTGAAATGGATTATACTAGGGGAATTTAAGGTTTTTAATTTCCTAGTCCAAAATACACTTTCAATTGATTTGATCTTATTAGGCACACTCACGGAACTTGATCATTATACTCGACTTTCTAAGGTTTTAGTGAAGACATGCAAAGATTTAAACCTGAGTATTGATCATTATTTGGAAGTTCACCATTGAAGCTTAAGCTTTAATGGTGGAAACTTCATAATTTTCACGATCTGCTTTCTGCATAAAAATTCCTACTGTTTTGACACATTTTAGAATTATAACAATATAGAAATCGATTGAAACTAAAAGAACTGAATATAGTACATAAAATCATAGTGTACCTGTTTGGAGTGAAAATATCGAGCTTTGAAACTTCTATTTTAGTGGGCTTGAACAGGGGAATTCTTCGGGTATTTATAGTATATGACCACGGGAGTTAATTGGTGGAGATCGGAGGCGAATTTGAATTGAAATTAAGAGGTTTTCTATCTTGGGTATTGTTCCTCACATGTGTGCATGGTGTGCACATGTGCTTTTTTGCTTGTTATTCTGATGTATAGGCTTATTTGGATAGGGTGATCGTGAAATTATTAAAACATTGGTGTTTGGTTCTTGGTTGGTCAATTATATGTATTTATAGCCTTAAAAGTGTACTTTTGATAAGTTTAGGGGTATTTTTATAAATCCAAAAAGTTTTAAGGGCTGAAATTATAATTTTGTGTTAGTTGAAGTCCAGAGGATTAATTTGATATAAAGTTGAGGTTTAGGTGTTAAATATAAGTTAAGTTATGTTGGTTTGATGTTTTCAAGGCTCAATTCACAATTATTGAAACTTTAGGGTGTCCAGGTTAATTAGTAAAGTTATAGGGTATCAAGTATAGTTTCATTCTTCTTGAGAAGACTTTTGAATTTGAATACTTTATGAGGGTTAAAATAATGAATGTAGGTTATTTAGGGTCGATTTGATAGATTTGAATGTCCCGATTATTACAGTCTACTTACCTAAAAAAAATTGTCCTAGAATTTACCTTAAAATAATCGTGATTTTGATCTTTCATAACCATTTTTGGTTCCCATGTTGCTTCTTGCTCATTTTGATTTTCCCAAGGTACTTTAATTGAGGGGATTTATTTGTTTCTGAGGTGCTTCACTAGATGATCTAGAATTTTAATAGGGTGTACTTCAAATTCATGGTTTTGTTCGATAGAAATGTCTTTCCATGTAATGGTATGAGATTGATCAAAAATATATTGGCGTAAGTGAGACACATGAAACACATTGTGAATATTGGATAATTCCATAGGTAATTCTGATTGATAGGCAACAGAACCAACTCGTTTAGAAATTGTGAAAGGTCCAATATATTTTAGGGTATAATTTTCCTTTCTTTCCAAAGGGTGAGGTTCCTTTTCGAGGAGAAACGTTCAGAATTACTTAGTCATTAACTGGAAATTCTAACGGTTTCGAACACTGGTCTGTATAACTCTTTTGACGATCTTGGGCTATCTTCAATCTCCCTCGAATTAATTGTATTTTCTCAGTGGTTTCCTAGATTATCCTCGGACCAAATTGTTTACTACTTTCATTTTTTATCCAACATACAAGTGATCTATATGGTCTTCAAAATAAAGCTTGAAACGGGTCAACTTTAACACTTAACTAATAATTTTTGTTATATGAAAATTCAATAAGGGGTAAATGTACATTTCAATTTTCAGGCATATCTAACGTACAAGGGCGTAACATATCTTCTAATGTTTGTATTGTACGTTCTGATTGTCCATTCGTTTGTGGGTGAAATGCGGTACTTAAATGAAGCTCAGTACCCATTGCGGTTTTCATTGCTTGCCAAAACTTTCCTTCAAAATGGGAATCTCTATCTGATATGATGAATAAAGGAATTCCATGTATTCGGATAATTTCTTGAATGTAAAGTTTACTGAGTTTCTGAAATGAGTCGGTGGTACTCATTATTAGAAAATGAGCACCTCTGGTGAGTCAATCTACTATTACCCAAATGGAATTTATCCTTGGTACATATGAGGTAGCCTGTTGATAAAATCCATGGTAATTTGATCCCATTTCCACTGGAGAATTGGTAATGGTTGTAGGAGTCGACGAGGGTATTGGTGTTTTACCTTTACTTAATGACATGTGAGATATTTCCTTATAAAATTATCAATATCATTTCTCATACTGGGCTAGTATATTGATTCTTTAAGACGTGGTACATTTTCAAACTTCTAGGGTGCATCATCAGGTTCATACATTCTATTTCTGAATTGTAAAACTTGTTTACTTATCATATGAGAAGTCGGGGTTTTTATTTCGAAAGGGTTCAAAAGAATCTGGGTTCTGTTGAACTAATATTTTCTCTCTCAATTCGAGATATGCAATGATGTTGGAATTTTTTTCAAAAGGGAATATCAATCTAAGGTCATATTGGTCTATGGTAGCAATAATATCATAAAAAATTAAAGTGTGGAGTTTTCCTACTAGATTTCGACTTAAAGCATCGGCTACTACATTGCTTTTGCCTGTATGATAATTTAGTTTAAATCAGTAATCTTCATAAAATTTCATCTAGTGTCATTGTCTTGAATTCAAGTCCTTTTGAGTAAAAATATGTTTCAAACTTTTGTGATCAGAAAAGACTTGAAAATTTTCACCGTAAAGGTAACAAAGCATAATTTCAATGAAAAAACTACAATTGCTAACTCAAGATCATGGACAAGGTAATTACATTCATGAGTTTTGAGTTGTCGTGACCCATACTCTATAACTTTCTCATTCTGCATTAACATATAGCCTATGTAACACCCCGTGTTTTTATAATTGATTAATTTAATTAAATGGGAATTTTTGAGAAAAATAAAATTTAAGATTTTTGGATTTTTATTAATTAATTACGTTGGTTTTATTATTTGGAAAGTAGAACTTCAAGATGAATCGAAATTGGATTCAAAATGAAGTTTTTATGAGAATTTTAAGTTTAGCCTTGAAAAAAAAAGGAAAAACATTTGTCACGAATTTAGTCCGTGACTAATAAAAAATTTGATTTTTAGTTAAATGGTATTAAACGAAGGGGAATGGTACTCGTCGCGTACTTGTTCAATCGATCGATCAATCGACGATGCCAGATTTGAGGCGGTTCGGTGATTTTATTTGTAGTGTTAGAGTGGGATTAAGATTCCTAATTAGTATATAAGACTATTAATCCGTAGGGGGACTTCTCATAATCACTTTTTCTCAACTTTTTCACCAGAGAACACTTCCAAATAATTTTCCTATCAACCATAATCATCAACTTCTAACACAATCAAGTTTCTTAATTGGGGTTTCAAGAACACTTCTTTGCTAATTTTTCGAGAGGAATCCAGATTTCTAATCAGATTTTCAACGCGGTCTTCACAGTCTTGAATACTCTATTCTTTTCCTTTAGTATTATGCGTTTTTAGTGTCGCCTAAACACTTAATTATATATTTTCTTAAAAACAATTAGTAACATAATTAGAAAAAGTGGACACCAACTATGGGGATTTTTTTTATAAAATCTTTTAATCTGAATAATATTCATATCTTTTTGGGTTTGTAGGATTCGTGAGTGATTTTGGGTTTTATTGGTGTAGGTTGCATGTAGAAGAACCCTAGTTATAAAATAAATGGATTTGGGGGCGTATAACTCATGTAATTTGTGTTGAAACAATGAAATTAGAATTTTGGATGTTTTAAATGATGAAATAGCGGTATATTAAATTAAATAATTAAATGAGATTAATTGGATGTTTATGTCGAGGTGATAATTAAATTAAGGTTTAATTGAATTGGACTATCATGCGTAGTTTTATACATTGATTAATTATGCTTGTTTGTGTGACTTATTTGTATTATTATATTGTCTTTGTGACGATGGGTTGTTGGGTAATTTTGCTCTCCTTATATTTTAGGATGCCTTCTAGGTATGGGACTAGTGGATAGGCGTCTTGATGATTTACGCCTTCTAGGTATGGGACTAGTGAGGGTAGATTATTGTGACTTTATTATGTCGGGGGTGGGCTAATATTAGATACTTTATCGTCGTTGTGCTAGCCTAAGCATGAGACTAGGTAGAGATTTAAGTTAGAAATTCATCCTATACATAGGGTAGGACATATTGATAACTTGGGGACCCTTAGGTATGGGACTAAGGGGTATTTTGAGGATCTCACATCGATTAAAAGGGTGGGAAAATTTATAAATTGAGAAATTAAGAATTAATGCCTAAAGATAAAATCGGGTATCTTGTCAGTGATCAACAGTTTAAACGGGTTAGCTTGGGAGATTTATGTCATGTCGTGAGTTACAACCTTATCATATTGTGGGGGATTAATAGTTTAAACTGAGTCGGATGGCTATTGACAAGTGGAAGTGTGACACTTTGGTGGATTACCACCCGGGATGGTGGACCGTCATAATAAAAAGTGAGAACAATAATAAATTGAGCTAATTAAATCAAATTAACATTGTGAGACTTGGGAATTTAAAATCATATTGGTGTGACTTTTTAAATGGGGATCTCTATGGGTAGTTAGTGATTTATATTTATCGCGTTTAATTATACCGTTTAATTTAAAATATTCTATTGTGATATTTATTGCGTATAATGCTACTGTCTGAATTCAAGGATCCTATTTGAGGGGAGTAGTGTGTATTCTTTCTCGGGGCTTTGGCTCTGACCCATGCGTTGACTAATCTTTTTCAGGATTAGAATTGAAGATGCTGCATAAGTTTATCGGAGTTATCATTTGGAGGTGCAACAGGAGATGAATTACTTTATTGCTTTGTTTTAGTTTAGAATATCCTTTTAGTCGTATTTCATTATGAGACACAGTTAAGAGAGTATTGGACCATTCGGTTCCAAAGTTGTTTAAGGATTTTCAGTGGGAGCTGTGACAACCCGCAATCCGAGATAAGGGGTGGCCAGCCCGATACTCAAACGTAACAGGGATCATGGATGGATATCATTCTCAGCATCACAATTATAAACTGAGTATACGGGAAAACCACCCAATAAATCAGAAAACGGGTTGCCAAAAAGTGTAAAATTTTAAAAAATACGGTTATGAAAATTTAAACTAACAACCCAGTCTGACGAGAAAGTGGAATTCCAAAAGATAACATATAATATGTAACTAAAACGAATGTACACAAATGGACCGAATAAGTTGTCGGTCCACAGCTACATGAGACAACATACCACAATATAAAATATCTTACATATTACAACCATTAATCAAATACAATAGTTTGGGCCACACGCCCGAGGGACAAGACCCGATCATAACTAGAATGACAAGAATGAAAGCGTCTAGTACAACATCATGTAATAACCCGCAAAGTCTTACAGCTCGTCGAAGGTGCAAGGAACTTGGAAAGTCAAGTCGGGCGTCCTTGCGGTGGAGCACCTGAGCGGATAAAATAATATATATACAACAAGAAAGTAAACCGGTCAGGGCCGGGTTCTATATGATCTCTAGAAGAATAAAAAGCATGAGAGATATGAACAGTTATACATGAATAATGAGGATGATCACATGACATGCTAGCTACAATTACAAGCAAAGATAGAAGGTAAAGCATTTTAATTTAAAACACTTTCTTATTAATACATTTCCCATTTCCTTCAGACATTCCTTATTAGGATTAAAACCATATATTTGGTTAAGTCAAGAAGTTATAATCTCTATTCATTAATTAAAACTTCCCATTTTATCTTTCCATTCCTTATTAGGAATATCATTTACATCAAGTGCTCTTTATGGAACATATATTATTCTCGTGCTCTTCCTGGCACATATTTATGCTCTTTATGGCATTTAACAACAATCAAGTCCAACTTGATGAAAATATAGTTATATTCATATACATATAACGATGTCTAAGACCACCAGTCCGGGTTTTCCCCGCTGTGCGCGCCCCTAAATGACCATCATCTTCCAGGGCCTAACATAAGACAACCTGGGCACCTAACGGAACACGTCGGGAAGCGGCCATGAGCCTGCGTGGTAGCCAAGACCACACCTGAAATCTCCCTACCCCCGCAGAAAAATATACAACCATAAACGCTCCCATGGCCTAGGACTATATCCACCCTGCATTCATTAGCCAGGGGGCTTCACCTCACGAGCGAACTTCCCTTATGATGTCATTTAGAGAGGTGTGTAATATTAAATTAACATTTACATTTATCATCATTTTATTTCCAAAAATCCATTTCCATTAATCATGTGATTGGTTCTTTATTATTAAACCTAATATCATTAAACAACGGGGTTCATACTAAATTGAACCTATTATCTTTAAACACCTATCGGTTCATTTTATGCGAACCTAATTCCCATCAAATTTTATCATTATTCCTCAAATTACCATCCCCGATTAACTCCCCAAAATGATCATAATGATCCTACAAATCTCCAAGGCCTATGTAACATGACAAGCCCTTCTAGTCTCCAAGTTAGGGTACCTAACTCCCAAACTTCTAAGAGTTTGAATAAAAGAAGAAATGCCTTAGCATTTCCTTTAAACCTCCCGGAAACAAACCCCAGATGAACCCATTTCTAGTCCAGGGTAACGACCAAACTCCATAGCTACTCTAGGACTCTAAGTTTACTTCATTAAAGAAGTTTCCTAGGCCCTAATCCTAAAGAATAAGGATGAAAATCAAAAGGAAAAAGACCCCAAAACTGCTGGAACCGAATCGATTCGCCCTAGGGGCCGAATCGATTCGCCACAGCGAATCGATTCGCTCTGAAAGAGAATCGGTTCGGATAATAAAACTTGGTTTCTGCAATTGCTGAATCGATTCGGTCTAAATCCGAATCCATTCGGACAACACGACCTGGGATTCTGCATCTATGCGAATCGATTCGCCCAAGGGGCCGAATCGATTCGCCCCTGCGAAAATGCCAAGAATGGCTATGGAGTCTTGAACTCCAAAATTCTAAACAAACCCAAATCAGCCAAACCCAATTGATTCAATGGAACTAGTACACCAAAAATACACCCAACTACCATCATTTGTCATGTTTATCATCCAAATCCATTTCCAAGGGTTAATACCCAAAAATCCAACAAAAACCCTAACATTTCTAATTCATAAATATCAATGCAATTTATTCTACTTAAACCATAAATTTGCAAGTAGATTACTTGCCTCAAGGTAAGAATCTAATTTGATGAAGATGGAGGCAACAATTCAAGCTCCAATCTCTCTTTTTCTCCCAAGTTCTCTTCCTCTCTCTACTCTCTCTAGGGCTCAAATGTGTAAAATGGAAGAATGGGAATAGGGGTGGGGAAAATAAAACGGGGCTTAAGTCTAAAAGCCCAACTTAAAATGCTAATACGCGATATACTAATACGCGACTACACTATTTAAGCTAAAACCAGTCAAAAGTGCCCGAAATGCCAAAATACAATATGGCACTTATTTTGACTGTCACACACCTACCGGGACTAACTACACTATTCGAATTATCATTTGAAAGTTTTATAACTCATTTTAGTTCCGGTTCCATAATAAACCAAAATGTCATTTTTAAATCTTTATGACATTAAAATCACCACATGCAAGTTTTATCTACTCACGAGGTAACTACACAACATATTAGTAAATATTGACTTGACATATCAAATTAATATTTACTCAGCATCTTATCAGATAATAACTAATTACTACACATGGTAATTAAGGATAAAATGGGATATCGGAAGAGAGGATTATTACATACTCCCCCCCCCTTAAGAGGGAATTTTGCCCCCAAAATTCGGATATACGTCGCAAGGAGAGGTGCGGATACTATTCCCGCAAGTCATCCTCGCGCCCCGATGTCGATTTCTCGACCTAAGCTGACTATATAGAACTCATCCCCAAAGTACTATCGGCGATACCAACGTAACTCTACGCTCTAAGATAGCAACCGTCTACTTCTAATGAGAACCGTCGAGTTGCATCTACCTCGAAAGGAATGTGCCTAACGGCACCGTTCTATCTCTCGTACTCCCTTGCATGAGAGACAAGGAACAAATTATGAACTTGCCACGAAATGTTTCGATAAAGCGAGCAAATAGTTTACCGGACCCACCGCGACATTTCTAGGAAAGGTACAACGTCATGCGGTGCAAGTCTTCCTTTTCTCCTCGAAACGCATAACATCCTCCTCAGGAGATACTCACCACAACCTTTGGTCTAATGACCTCAACTCCAGATGCCTTCTTCTCGCATCGCATGAGCTCTTTTGTCGGTCTCGGTTATACGAGAGACTCATCATTTCGCACTTCTAACCAACAAGCGGGAGATCTAAAAAGCCTACTAGACAAGGCTTCTTCTAAAGCGTCGTCCCAACCACAAATTCTATATAGGCGAATTTGAACGAGTGGAAAGCATTGTTCTCAACTACTCTTAAAGTTAGGCACGCAGGTAAGGAGTATATGCCTCGGCATATGGTTTATTCTATTGGTTTGGTCAACTGTGGAAAATGATAAGAAGTAATTAACCACAATTCAAATCCCATGGCTTCTTGGAAATTTGCCACGAATGAGAAACGGAAGTCTTGGTTCAGTACAACAACCTTCCCAGGCCCAGCCAATAGTACTAGCGACGTATAACTTGGCACGAATCGTCATTACCTTGATGCACCGAAACGTTAGAACTACGTGATTCTCCATATCTGCTTAACTTAAGTCCCTCCCGTTCGGAACAAAATTTTCTTAAGGGAACGCACCCCACCCTCAAGATGGACTTTAATTTAAATAGGGGATAATACTCTTTACAAGTTTAAACTTGTGAGGCGCATCCAAAATAAATCGACACTCCAGTGTCATCACTCCCCGTCATGACAGAGACTTGCTAATAGAATCTACCTTCGAGCTTAACCACGTGGCTCAGGGGTAAGAGTTAATTCACCCTTTCATTACCTCCGTAACACTCCATTACGAGAGGCCTCATCTCCTTCGGCCTTAACCACCAACTTCTCAAAATCCTCCCACTTCATATAACATGAAACCAATCCCTCTTAGAGTTTACGCATGACTCATTCATGGTCAACTCCCAACAGCATTCCTAAACTTACGTCCCATACTAAAAAGCCCTACGCCTAAACAATCCTAAAGTCTATCTACCTATACCCTATCTAAGTCGTATACACCTAATGCTAAGTATATCCCTAGTGTCCAAGACCTTTCTCAACTTCCGACATTGCTCAGTTTCGTGCGTGGGACGTCTCGCCGAAGCGAAATCCAAACAAGGAACCCTCCCGTTACACTACTACCTCGCGTAGTCAGTCATCGAGGGGTACAGGTCTAAGACACATGTTCGGGACCAAAAGATTCTACAGCTATGCACTATCTGATTAACTAACAAAAGAATATTAACGATCCAAAGCTGACCCTTCGTGAAACCCTAGGGTTATATACCCTATAACATATGCATCTCAATAAATAGCCTTCTATTTAAAGGCATAACCCGAAGTCTCAATTCGACTTCGTACTACAGTCTCCCTCATATCAATCAGAGGAGAGAACTATGTGCAGTGCTCCTATGTCGCACTATAATAGCCATCAATCATCCTAGTACGTGATCCTCGGCTAAACTATCAAATCCCACTACCAACAATAAAGTAACAAAATAAAATATAATAAAAGGGAAAAAATAGCATACCTTCACTCACAACATCGTTAAGTGTTCATGCGGCGGAGTGTCTCGCAAAGCGAAATCCAAACAAGGAACCCCTCCGTCACATGCCTACTTAACTAGTTGATCATGGAGATAGAGCTTAATACACACAAAGTAAAAGAAAGGAAAGGTAGTATATCCCCATTCCCAACGTCGTTAAGGTTCACGCGTGGAGCGTCCCGCAGAAGCGGAATCCAAACAAGGAACCCCTCCTATACGCTACCACTCAACTTGTTGGTCGTGGAGATAAGGCATAGCAATCACATACCAATATCACATCATACTCGACCATGTTAAGGACGAGTAAATCAGCCTCAAGCACAATCTAATAAAAGAACTTCCTATATACATACAAATAAAAGAAAAGAGCGAACCATTTCGCATAGGACTCGATACTAATGAAAATACTCTCAGCAGATATTATGAAATCTGAAATCTAAGAAAAGCTCGTAAAACAAATGAGCGCGTAACCCCCCCGCATCGAATAACATTTAACTCGCGTATCTCTGAGAAAAACTTACCCTCAATAACGGGCGGTGCCGGCAGGGCTGGAGGAAACATAGCCTCCCGATCATGACAAACACGTCCATACTGTAGTTGCCCCTGCTGCGGAGGAACAACCATAATAGGTACCGGAGGTGGAAACAGAACACATGGCTGCTGCGGAGCCCGAGGAAACTGACCCCCAATCATCTGAGGACACTCCTTCTTGTAATGACCTGCCTCCCCACATTGGAAGCACCGTCCCTTCATCTCCTCCTGACCTCTACCTTTGTTATTTCGAAATTGAGAAGAGCCTCGGCCCGGATGACCTCTATCTCCAGGGCCACTCCGATCTGCCTGATGCAAAGCACCTTGTTCGTGCCTATTATTGCCCCTCACAATAAACTCTCCAAGCTTCCTTACTTGCCTCATCTCAGTAGCTTTCTTGCTACCCTGCATATATACTCGATGCTCCTGGCAATGCAGTAAGGCTGCATTCATAACCTCACCAAAAGTCTGGAAAGCTGGGTTACCCAATAAGTGTTTTCGGATTCTCCAGTTTAGACCTCCAATAAACTTCGAGATCTTCCTCTCTTCCGGAGTCACCTCATCTGGTACAAAATTTGCTAAACGGGTGAACTCCTCTTCATACTCCGCTACAGACCTCTCCCCTTGCACTACATCTCGCAACTTCCTCTTCACCTCCCTCTGAACAGCGGGAGGAAAATACTTAAGATCAAACAAAGTCCAGAACTCAGTGATTGACATGGTGTCTCTTTGCTCTGGGGAGGTCATCGTCTCCCACCAGTGTAACGCAGATCCGATAAGCTTAAAGGTGGTAAGGACTTGTTTCTTATCCTCACTGCATTCTATCATTCGAAGGTGGCGTTGCATGTCTTTCTTCCATTGATTGGCTTTAATAACATCCACGCCTCCCTCGAATTCCGGGGGATTGCCCCATAGAAAGGACTCCCTAACCCTTTCCCACGGAGTAAGTCCCGTAGGAGCTTGAACACCTGGGGCACATGGCAATTGTTGGATCACTATGGACATGGCGACATGAACCGCTCCAGCCACTATGCTTGCTACATCCGCAACATTAACCGTTCCTTGTAGTGGCGGTGGAGGACCTACTTCCCTCTCTACGACCTTAACACGTCTCGCCGGGCGACCTCTCTTAGACGGCATCTGAGATGGAAGAACAATAGTGTTAGAATGCTAATTAAAACAATCTATCTTGCAGAAGATCGTAAACATAAGCATCAAAGAAATCCTAACATTAGGCTCTACATCAAAGAACGCTACGGTAGAACGAGACAAGTCCACACAGATCCTAGTACTCTAGAACCTGATGCTCTGATACCATCTGTGACAACCCGCAATCCGAGATAAGGGGTGGCCAGCCCGATACTCAAACGTAACAGGGATCATGGATGGATATCATTCTCAGCATCACAATTATAAACTGAGTATACGGGAAAACCACCCAATAAATCAGAAAACGGGTTGCCAAAAAGTGTAAAATTTTAAAAAATACGGTTATGAAAATTTAAACTAACAACCCAGTCTGACGAGAAAGTGGAATTCCAAAAGATAACATATAATATGTAACTAAAACGAATGTACACAAATGGACCGAATAAGCTGTCGGTCCACAGCTACATGAGACAACGTACCACAATATAAAATATCTTACATATTACAACCATTAATCAAATACAATAGTTTGGGCCACACGCCCGAGGGACAAGACCCGATCATAACTAGAATGACAAGAATGAAAGCGTCTAGTACAACATCATGTAATAACCCGCAAAGTCTTACAGCTCGTCGAAGGTGCAAGGAACTTGGAAAGTCAAGTCGGGCGTCCTTGCGGTGGAGCACCTGAGCGGATAAAATAATATATATACAACAAGAAAGTAAACCGGTCAGGGCCGGGTTCTATATGATCTCTAGAAGAATAAAAAGCATGAGAGATATGAACAGTTATACATGAATAATGAGGATGATCACATGACATGCTAGCTACAATTACAAGCAAAGATAGAAGGTAAAGCATTTTAATTTAAAACCCTTTCTTATTAATACATTTCCCATTTCCTTCAGACATTCCTTATTAGGATTAAAACCATATATTTGGTTAAGTCAAGAAGTTATAATCTCTATTCATTAATTAAAAATTCCCATTTTATCTTTCCATTCCTTATTAGGAATATCATTTACATCAAGTGCTCTTTATGGCACATATATTATTCCCGTGCTCTTCCTGGCACATATTTATGCTCTTTATGGCATTTAACAACCATCAAGTCCAACTTGATGAAAATATAGTTATATTCATATACATATAACGATGTCTAAGACCACCAGTCCGGGTTTTCCCTGCTGTGCGCGCCCCTAAATGACCATCATCTTCCAGGGCCTAACATAAGACAACCTGGGCACCTAACGGAACACGTCGGGAAGCGGCCATGAGCCTGCGTGGTAGCCAAGACCACACCTGAAATCTCCCTACCCCCGCAGAAAAATATACAACCATAAACGCTCCCATGGCCTAGGACTATATCCACCCTGCATTCATTAGCCAGGGGGCTTCACCTCACGAGCGAACTTCCCTTATGATGTCATTTAGAGAGGTGTGTAATAGTAAATTAACATTTACATTTATCATCATTTTATTTCCAAAAATCCATTTCCATTAATCATGTGATTGGTTCTTTATTATTAAACCTAATATCATTAAACAACGGGGTTCATACTAAATTGAACCTATTATCTTTAAACACCTATCGGTTCATTTTATGCGAACCTAATTCCCATCAAATTTTATCATTATTCCTCAAATTACCATCCCCGATTAACTCCCCAAAATGATCATAATGATCCTACAAATCTCCAAGGCCTATGTAACATGACAAGCCCTTCTAGTCTCCAAGTTAGGGTACCTAACTCCCAAACTTCTAAGAGTTTGAATAAAAGAAGAAATGCCTTAGCATTTCCTTTAAACCTCCCCGAAACAAACCCCAGATGAACCCATTTCTAGTCCAGGGTAACGACCAAACTCCATAGCTACTCTAGGACTCTAAGTTTACTTCATTAAAGAAGTTTCCTAGGCCCTAATCCTAAAGAATAAGGATGAAAATCAAAAGGAAAAAGACCCCAAAACTGCTGGAACCGAATCGATTCGCCCTAGGGGCCGAATCGATTCGCCACAGCGAATCGATTCGCTCTGAAAGCGAATCCGTTCGGACAATAAAACTTGGTTTCTGCAATTGCCGAATCGATTCGGTCTAAATCCGAATCCATTCGGACAACATGACCTGGGATTCTGCATCTATGCGAATCGATTCGCCCAAGGGGCCGAATCGATTCGCCCCTGCGAAAATGCCAAGAATGGCTATGGAGTCTTGAACTCCAAAATTCTAAACAAACCCAAATCAGCCAAACCCAATTGATTCAATGGAACTAGTACACCAAAAATACACCCAACTACCATCATTTGTCATGTTTATCATCCAAATCCATTTCCAAGGGTTAATACCCAAAAATCCAACAAAAACCCTAACATTTCTAATTCATAAATATCAATGCAATTTATTCTACTTAAACCATAAATTTGCAAGTAGATTACTTGCCTCAAGGTAAGAATCTAATTTGATGAAGATGGAGGCAACAATTCAAGCTCCAATCTCTCTTTTTCTCCCAAGTTCTCTTCCTCTCTCTACTCTCTCTAGGGCTCAAATGTGTAAAATGGAAGAATGGGAATAGGGGTGGGGAAAATAAAATGGGGATTAAGTCTAAAAGCCCAACTTAAAATGCTAATACGCGATATACTAATACGCGACTACACTATTTAAGCTAAAACCAGTCAAAAGTGCCCGAAATGCCAAAATACAATATGGCACTTATTTTGACTGTCACACACCTACCGGGACTAACTACACTATTCGAATTATCATTTGAAAGTTTTATAACTCATTTTAGTTCCGGTGCCATAATAAACCAAAATGTCATTTTTAAATCTTTATGACATTAAAATCACCACATGCAAGTTTTATCTACTCACGAGGTAACTACACAACATATTAGTAAATATTGACTTGACATATCAAATTAATATTTACTCAGCATCTTATCAGATAATAACTAATTACTACACATGGTAATTAAGGATAAAATGGGATATCGGAAGAGAGGGTTATTACAGGAGCATTTATAGTTGGTTTATTCATTCAGATTTTATTTAATCATTATTGGAGATTGGTTTTATTCGGAGTTAGCATGTGATGGATATTTTATCGCTTAGTTGTTTATGATCATTGGAGATTGATTCAATTATTTATCTTATGGACTGATTTATTTATGTCTCATATCTGTCTCATGCTAAGAATGGTATTTATTTAGTTCACGCCCGACATAGTTCAACGGCGGTGGCTGGACACCCCGTCTGTCGAATTTTGCGGGGTGTGACATCCTAACCCTTACAATGAGGTGCCGATATATACATCATAGCTTACATCACTAAAAGGAATGGTGAGGATAGGAGAAGTGGTTAATTTATCCTTCAAAATTTGGAATGATTGATTACGTTCATCAGTCCATAAATATGGAACTTTCTTCCTAGTTTTCTTTAAATGGGGTAGAGCAATGTTAGAAAATCCTTCTATAAAACAACGGTATTATCCAGTTAATCCTAGGAAACTCTTTATCTCTGTAATATTGGTAGGATTTTTCCATTCTAAAATGGTTGAGATTTTAGCTTGATCGACTTGGATTCCATTTTAAGAAATCACATGTCCTAACAATTTTATTTCCTTCATTGAAAAATCATATTTTCTCTTCTTAGCATATAACTGGTGGTTTCGGAGAGTACCTAAGACCGCTTCTAGATTTTGGGCTTGTTCTACTGAATTTTGAGAATAAACAATAATATCATCAATGAAAACGATAACAAATAAATCAAGAAACGACCTAAAGGTTTTGTGCATTAGATCCATAAAAGCTGAAGGTGCATTGGTTAACCCAAATGACATTACTATAAATTCGAAGTGTCCATAACGTGTTTGAAAAGTAGTTTTTGGAATATCTTGTTTTCTAATTGGTAATTGAGGGTAACTGGATCGTAAGTCTATTTTAGAAAAGACCCTTGCTCCTTGAAGTTGATCAAATAAATATCCTATTCGGGGTAAAGGATACTTATTCTTTATAGTTATTAAGTTCAATTTATTATAATCTATGGATAATGATAAACTTCCATCGTGTTTCTTAACAATTAATATCGTACCTCCCCAAGGAGATGAACTTAGTCAAATAAAACCTTCTTTTAAGGAGGTCGTCTAATTAGGTAAATAAACTCAATTTATCGAGAAGGGGGTAATCCTAATAATTCTTCGGGAAAATATCTTCACATTATTCCAAAAGGTTTGGAACTAAAGAAGAGATTTGAATATGGAAACTTAATGGTTCAGACAAACTTGATCCTTGAAATACAAAAGAATAATTATCTTCATTTCGAAAATAAATCTTCTTAGCATGACAATCGATATAAGCATGATTTCTTGATAGAACATCTATTCAGATAATAATATCAAAACCATAAATATCTAAAATTATCAAATTAATAAGGAATGTTCCTAAACCAAGCTGAATTCTACAATTACTATACCCTTATGTTGGTGTATTGATTTTACTTGTTGGTAACTCAATATCCAATGGATGAGTTAAATATGTTGGTAGTAATTACAATAATTTACCTAGTCTAAGACTAAGAAAATAATGTGTTGAAGTTGAATCAAATAAAACACGTGCATGGGGATGCTGGAAAAATATCATACCATCTATCACATCATAGGAGTTTCGTGTAGGCAATATTGCATAATTCTTTCAACGACTCGGGACTGGCACAATTTCCTTAGCAGAATTTGGCTTAGGTTAATGTTGGATACGATGAGATTTTGGATTTGTTAGGGTTTGTTTGACTGATGATAAATCGTAACTGATCTTAACTTATGACACTGTGGCCGGATATGTCCTACTTCGTGACATTCATGACAACGAATCATTGAACACATCGTGTTATGACGGATGTAATAGTAATATTGTCGACTCAAGTTTGGACAAGGCTGAGGTAAAGAATGAGGTGGGTTCTAATAACATGATTATTTCTAGTAACGGGTAGAGAAGATCGCATTACAGAGGAATAATTTCCTTCTAAAATTGTCGCAATGTTAATAAGTTGAGAATATTCACGTATTTGTAAAAGACCAACTGAATTCTTGACTCTTGGATGTAGTCCTCTTACAAATTGCCTGCAGTTCTTTATCTTAGTATCTATGTACTCAAAGGAATAACGAGATAATACGATAAATTTAGCCTCGTACTGGGCTACATATATATTGACTTGTCGCAATTTTAAGAAATCAACAGTTCGTTGATCTTGCTCAGCCTTGGGAAAATACTTTTTAAAGAAAATATCATCAAATTTCTCCCAAATAAAATTAACAACATTCATGATACGTGACACCGCTTGTCACCAGAAATAAGCTTCACCTTCAAACATATAGGCTGCTAAAGTAACTTGAAGATTAGTAGTTATACCTACTCCATTCACAATTTTCACATCTAACGTATTAATTTTTCAGCTTCACTAGTACCTGTCTTTCCAAGAAAAGACGGAGATTGTTGTCTAAAAAACTCTTTAAGGGCCTTTATCCTACGAATTTCTTCGAAAATGTCCTCTAGAGTAGAATGAGAGGTTTAGTATTGTCGGGCTAAATAAGTGAGTTCATGAAGACATCACATGATTCCTTTAGTTTAAATATGTTTAGTTTGAATTCCAGCGGAGGGGATTCGAGTACTAACCATCATAAAATATAATAGAAAAATTTTAACAATAAGAATCATAAGGCAAAGATGTGTCACAAGCCTATTATATTATACATGATAAGTTGGTTGATACATTGAAGTTATATATCACAAACTACTTCTACATTACTGCAACTACATCAGTTAGTTAATCTCCTAAGGTTTAGTATGGCACGCTATATACATTACTTTATTATATTATATACACTAGGAGACAACTTTAACTTGGAGTTTAGGTAGGAACAATAGCCTCATCACTAGAACTGAATTCCAGACTAACTAGATAATCTTCTTGACCTCAGGAATCATCAGTCAAGTCATCACTAGTGTCAGGACAGTTGTCACCATGCACTTCACCATTTGATGTTTCATCTGGATACAGAGGTGGGGTCGACAAAGAATTTTCGAGTGCAAGATTGATAGCTTCTTGTAATATTACTGGATCATTCACGTAATCATCTACCTTTCTGATAACTTGCATTTCCCCTAAAACTCTATTCGTCAGTACTAACCGCTTTACATTGCTACTGGAACCTGTCCAATCTTACTCTACTGCATGAATCTTTCTTGTAACTTTGCTAAATGCTTCTTTTCGAACACTAGTTTCCCAACGGTTATTCGACTCAATCTCCTTATTGAACAGAAATGTATACTAACTATCCATACTTATTAATTTAATAAGGGTTACATAAAGAAAAGTTTGAACTAATAATCTCATAATTATCAGTTTATTAAAGATCATAGAAATAAATAAATCCAAGGATCTTTGAACTAATAATTCCATACTTACCGGTTCACTAAGGGGTATAAAAATAGTTAAGCCACTAGTAAAACCAAATAATAATCAACCCAAAAACTTTGGGGAAAATTAACCATCTAGGAACACAATTATAGTAGCACTCATACGTATGTAGCAATAATCAAGGTTCTCAATCATCTAAGACCATTAGGCCAAGAAGAACGATCCATGAGATAACACGTTCGTCTACTTCATGTTTAATACTGATGCTCATAAAGTGAATAATGGCATAAAAATGTAGGGGTGAAATGAATTAATAGGGAACATGACATCATTTATTAGGCAAGAGGGGTTAAATTGATTCATATAAAATTTCAAATACACATGATATTTAATAAAATATTTAGTTTTTTAGTATTATAACATGCGCACTAAGAGTAAATAGGAGCTATTAGATAGTGATATCAACAGCGGTATGTCAAATGCGCAAAGTTTACTATTGAAAATGTAGAAAAACTTACTTGCTCGTTATATCGTCGGGCTTCATAGATCACAAGAGGATACCGGCAGGAGATGGTACTTGATAATATATATACAATGTTTGGGTATATAAGTATTTGGTTTAATTTGGGATTGGGTTTGTTAGTTTATACAAAAAACTCTCTTTTAAAGTTCCGAGTGTTTAATTGCAAATAATTTGGAATTAAAAATTCTTGGGCTTTAGGTCATACTTGAACTTTGATGTAAGAGACTTTTTGTCTTAAAATATTTTTAAGTATTCATAAACAAAGTTTAGGGTTCAAATTCATAAGTGAAAAAAGTCAGGAGGGGTCAAATTGAAATTTGGGAAAAATATTTCTAAGTTAAAACCTTATTTTCCCCAACTTAGGCTAGTCTGATCCAAACATGGACTTACCTTATATCATTTTGATCTGAAAAATAAAATAAAAATATTGGAAAAAATTTCGGAAAATTCGGATTGGCCACAAGCCCTCACGCGCATTGCCAAAGTTTTTGGTCAAAACGTTCATCTTCTTCCCCTCAACATTTGAATTTAGGGTTTCCGATTTTGACTTGAGATTTCTCCTTTGTTTCCAAACCATTTTAGATGATTTGTTAACAAACTCAACCTAATTTATCATAAAGAATCCAAATATATAGGTTTTGTGGATTGAGATGCACTATATCTCAAGTTCTATAACTACGTGTTTAACTGAAAATTGAACTAAATATTCATTGCTTTCACGGATATGGCATGGATTCTTATGAACATAGTCTTTTCTATGTGTAGGAGTAGTTTGGTTTTGATTTAAAAGATTGAGATGGGTAATATATGACGAATTTAAGATTTTCAGTTTTTTGATTCAACATACACTTTCAATCGATTAGAGCTTATTAGGTACATTCATGGCACTTGATCATTACACTCGAGTTCTTGAGGTTCTAATGAAGATATTCAAAGATTTAAATATGAGTTTTTATCATTATTTAGAAGTTCACCATTGAATCTCAAGCTTTAATGGTGGAAACTTCATAATTTTCACCTACGGCCTAATTTTTACGTAAAAAATCCTACTATTTTGACATATTCTAGCATTATAACAACATAGAAATCTATTGAAACTAAAAGAACTTAGTATAGTACATAAAACCATAATGTACCTATTTGGAGTGAAAATTTCGAGTTTTGAAACTTCTGTTTGAGTGCGTTTGAACTGAGAATTCGTGGGGTATATGTAGTATGTGTCCAGGGGAGTTCATTGGTGGAGAAGGGATGTGGATTTGAACTGAAATTGTGAGGTTTTCTAGCTTGGGTATTGTTACACACATGTATGCATGGTGTACACATGTAATTTTTGGCTTCTTATGCTGATGTGTAGGCTTATTTGGACAGGGGGATTGTGAAATTATTAAAACATTGGTGGTTGGTCCTTGCTTAGTTAAGTATATGCATTTATAGCCTCGAAAGAGTATTTTTGACTAAGTTTGGTGGTATTTTTTTTAATTCAGAAAATTTCATGGGCTGAAATTATAATTTGTTTAGTTGAAGTCCGAAGGATTAATTTGATATAAAGTTAGGGTTTAGGGGTTAAGTAGAATTCAAGTTATGTTGGTTTGAAGTCTTCAAGGGCTTGTTTGTTATTATTGAAACTTCAGGGTGTCCAGGTTAATTTAGTAAAGTTGTAGGGTGTCAAGTATAGTTTTATTTTTCTTAGAAGACTTTTGAATTTGAATACTTTATAAGGGTTGAAATAATGAATGTAGGGGTTTAGGGCCGGTTTGATAGATTTGAATGTCCCGATTATTACAGTCTATCTATTTTCACTGATATCATAAAATGTGAAATTCTTATGGCTTTCGTAGCTCCTTTTAATTAATAGTTACTTTAGTGTGAAAACTTATGACAGTTTGTGAAAATAACTATATAGGTTAAGAAATCTCTATATAAACTTATGTAACTTTTCGACCAATGGTATGTTAAGAATAATTTATGATTTTTTTATTAGTATACACACACACACACACACGCACATACACACCGTCAGTGGGGGTAAGCTTATATATTTTGGACTTATTTATACATTAGAAATGGAAGATAAATTAGAGAAATAAAATATTTTTAAGAGTATGAAGTAATGAGATTCCCAAAATATTATAAGCTCACACTTATAATAACTATTCATATAAATATGATGAGTACTTACAATTAGCTCATGGTAAACTAGATATTTTTTGGCCTAATGGATAATATTAGAAAAGGTTGAGAAGCAATTAAAATTTTTTTGTATTATGATTTGAGGCTACAACTTATGGATTATGGCCGAGAAATTTATTTCAGGACTCGGAGTTTTATACACTATTACCAAGTCGTTGTAGTACTATGATAATGCTGCTGCAGTTTTCATTATGAAAAATTGATAGGTATTTCAAAGAACCTAGGCACGTTAGGATATAATACCTAACTATGAACAAAGAAGATAAAAAACAACAAGTGTCAATGGACCACATTTGTAGAAGTATCAATATAACATATCTACTAATAAATGGGCTATAACCAAAGGACATTCATGAAGCACGTTTGAGATGAAAGTCTTAAGTGTAGACAATTAGTTATAAGTATTGTGGATTGTTTAGTGCTTAATTTTGACACCATATTTGATATCAATTAAAGTGTATTATGAAATTATAGGATAATGGAGAGAAATTCAATTACTCAATGAGAGTTAATTTTAGGAATGGTGTTTTAACCATATAGGAAGATCTAACCGTTGGAATATGTTAAAACTTGAATATGTTTTTTTGTCGATAAGATAAATTCATGCTCTGAAAATCATCGCGATCGGACATTGTTAAGGTCGACTGCTCTGCTAATCTTTCCAGTTGTTACATAATGGAGGTACAAGAACAAATTCTAAACTCATTGTTATGGATTGAGGTATGTGATTAGATTATTGTCTTATATTTTGCATAATGATTACATGTGAAAATAATTATTTTTCTAGTATTTAAAGAACCATAATACTTAATTAATTAAATGATTAATATTTAGATTAATTAAATTACATTTTATAGTATGTGTTCTTTCACTAGTTTTTTTCTAATATGACTTTCTTTGTATCTTTTAAGTTATTGTGTATATACTAGGGAAACAACGAGAGAAATTGTAACTTTCTGTAGATAGGAATAAATTAAACATTATCATATTAATTCTATCTAACTTGATCTAAGATTTCTCCATAAAGTCACTATAAGGTTTCATTAAACTATCATTCCATTTTAAAGACGGAAGGGAGAACATAAGGCACATACTGATATTGTGTGTTTATGTTTTTTTGTCATTAAATTGAAATTGTGGTGAATGTGTCATCCATTTCTATTTGCTTTCTTTCCACCAGTGAAAGCAAAATTTCGCTAAATTGGTTCTTGATGGCAAAGATTGTAAATTAAGTTGTTATTCTTCTTAGTTTAATATAAGTTTTAAGCAACCCGAACTTGGCATAAAATTGCATCCAATCGTTAAAATTTTAAAAATTCTTAAATGATATATAGTGACTTATATTAGTTATGATTCAATAAAGAGAAAAATTAGTTCATAATTTTCAGTCAATTAAGCAAACTCCTGAGAGTATAAACCCAAAACTTAAAATCATGAGATTTTTTCTCTGCTTCCTCTAACTATTTTTCTGCTTGACCTGTGTTGTGAAAGTTATATGGGTTTTATAAATATCATATGGGCATTTTCGATTGAATTAGTTATTGAAAGTTTAAAATTTTGTACTTATAAAAAAAAATTGAGTAGGGTAAGGGAGGGTTTTTTATTCTAATCTTAGTCATTTTAACATATTTATAATTATGAACTCATATGGTTATATGAATTATCACCAAAACATCTTAGTATAAAATTGCAATCAACAAACGAAATTTGATAAATCTCTAAATGTTAGATAATTACATATATTAGTTCTAACCAATACCAAAAAAGTTTTTTTAATTTTTAGGTCTATGGAACAAACTATGAAGTCTATATACGTGAAACTTGTAATCACGAGTAATCTTTATTGAAATCATCTAGCTTGATAACTTTTGGGTTGTATTTTTTGTTTATTTATGGGAATTAAAGGTGGAGTATAGATTAATTTACCTTATATCATATTTTTTTTTATAATTGATATGGAAGCCTTGGATATAGAATCAATTGTCCATAAATTGTTTGTTGTTTAGTTTTATATGGAGCCTATTCATTGTTCTTAGACACACATTACATGCTCTCCCTACTGCGCTACTCTCTCTATATTTGTGTTTGGATTGAATTGGTTATTGGGAGTTTAAAAAATTTCTTTATCGGGGGTAATGGAATGCTTATAATTTTCATAATAATCATTTCCAGGTGCTTTTAATTATGAACTCATATGGTTATACATTTTGTTATTGATTAACCATTATTAGTATTCAAAACATTAAAACTCATAAAAGTGGACATGTTTTTGAATGATGTTGCTGACATGCGAATGCCATTGGTAGGAAATGATTTCTTATAAAAATACCATTAACATGTTATATATTTTCAATTAGATATTATAGATCACGAATTTAGCAAACATTCATGTAAGAGCAAGATTTCATAATTGCTGAGAGTTTAGATATTTCGGGCTATCTCGTCATAAACTGAACACTACATCCGCATATACTTCCCGGATCCTTAAAGATAAGTTAGGGACCAACCAATGTTTCGAAGTTCAAGACTTTAAAACCTTCATGACTCAATATGGAGGTATATGGTATTTAGGGTATTTTATATTACTTAGTCAAATTTATTCTGGGATATGAATTTTTTTATTCGAGGAATTTTTCATGAAAATGTTCTCGAAATAATTTTTTTTTGTTTGTTCGAATGACATTGGCATCTCATTAGAATGAGCCTTATTCTCGTTTGAATGAGTTTGGATCTTTGTTGGAATGAATGTTTGAGTTTGTTAGAATGAACTTCAAATGGATCTTCCCTGTTTAACGGAACCGCACCCACTGGAAGCTTGTTAGAACGAACTAAGCAGTTCATTCAAACGAGACTTAATTTTGTTAGAACGAAGCATGGGTTTTCATTCGAACGAAGTGGATTTTTCATTCAACAACTCATATGCCTCGAAATTCATTTTTTCTATAAATGGAACACTTTTGCATTATTTAACACAACTCTTTTGGAAAAAAATTAATTCAGAGACCTGTTCCAAATTTTTTCTTTCTTTCTTTATTTGAAACAACTTTTGTTTTCAAATCATACATCCCTAACATGATTTATTGAGTTTGTCAAACCCATTTTTCCTTCACTATATAAAACCCTAGTAGTTTTTACTCTACGATTGACTCTTGTGGAGTTGCGACTCTACTACTAAAAAAGAAAGGATTTTCCATACTGAGGCTGATCGGTGGATACTGAGGCAAGAGATAATTCATGTGGGTGTTGTTGAACTGCATCACTTTCTGTTAAAGACTTGATGACCAAAATCGCGTTATACTTAGTAGATATCTAAGTGGTTTGTAAGTCATCTTGTGTCTATCAATTCTGAAATAATGATGAATTACAGATTTTGCCTGAAAAAGATTTTTCCTCACATTTTCTTCTTTGTGTGTTTGGTTTGATTGCATAGTTTGGAATATTCTTCTTGGATATTATCCTGCATGAAAACCTAATTCTAAACATGATGAAAATTGGGTTAATATTGAATCTTTATGTGTGTGACCTAAGATACAAGTGACTCCATATAGGACTACATTTTCAAATAGGTATCAGAGTTGGTTATAATAATTTAGGATGTGATTTTTACTTTGGGTTTATATGGATAATTTTTTGAAAAGTGTTCCGCTTTTGATGGGTCAAATTATGCGTCTTGAAAACCTCAAATGAGGTCAGCTTTAAAAGTGATTGACAATCATGTCTTTCTTTTTTGTGGTGATGTCATAAGTCTTAAACCGGTCACTAGGGGTCAGTGTTATTTCTTGTTTAGTCACCCTCGACGAGTTTTGTCATATTATGACCTGTACCACATGTGAGGAAGTGTGGGATATCCTCCAACTCACTCGTGAGGGTACTATTGTTTTGAAGTATAGAAACTACAAAATCTCATTACATAGTTTGAGACCATAACTATGTTAGAATCTGAGACATTTGATGAATTTTATGCACGATTATCTGATATTGTCAATTCTAGTTTTAATTTAGGTGAGAGAATTTTCGAGATGAGAGTAATGAAAAAGATTTCAAGATCCCTACTGCCCCATTTTATCCCTAAAGTTACGTTCCTTAATTCGTTAAGAATTTTACATACGCTTAAGTTAGAAGAACTCATAGGAGGCCTTTAAACTTATGAAATCGATATGTTTCCCAAAACTCAAAAGTCCAAGAAAAAAGGTATTGCTTTGAAAGCCCAATCTAAAAAGAAAGATGAGGTTTCTTATGACTTCGAGTTTTATTTTGATATTGATGATATTACCCTTTTTTGCAAAAAAGTTCAAAAAATTTCTCAAACAAAGAAAAGAAAATTCTTCAAAAGAAAATAAAGGTTTTGATAAAGATAAAAATTCCGAGTCGGGGAAGAAAGGTTTTGAAAAATCGAGAGGTGAGTACTCTACAAAAGATGAAGAGAGATGCTACGAGTGCGACGGTAAGGGTCACAAATCTCATGAGTGTGCTACAAGGTTAAAAAGACAGGACAATGACAAAGTTGCCTAAAATGACACTATTAGTGATCTCGATGTCGAGTCGGTGGATTACAAGGACAAATCACCACATGTCCGTAACATTACCGCGTTAATGGCTAGTATTGTTGGAAAGTCGATTACGTCTCACACCGATAAGGAAGTCTCCAAACATGATGACTTTGACAGTGAGTCTCGTCATTCTGAAAAAAGTGAGGGAGATGACATTTTGAGTGAGGGAAAAGTGGCATTCAATGCACTTATGTTTAGCTTTATGCCGAGTCCATTTAAAAGAAAAGGCAAAATAAGCATTTAGCGCTTAGGGTGTTAGCCTTAGAGAAGGAGTTGAGAGATTTGGAGAAAGCGATGTGACACCCCTCCTATTCTAATCCTGGGTGATCAGCCCAATATTAAATTAAACAGGAATCATTAATGGTTTCATTCTTAGTATCACTATCGAAAACAAATTTATTTTACTAATATCCTAATGGCCCGATGTCAAAATTATAATCTTTTTATTAACAAACAATGAATTAAAAGAATAAATCACATTCACCATTTCCATACACATAGTAATAAATGATAAAATCACAAAATGAATAAATATGTCTGGAATAACACTCCAGATGAAAAATCCGAATACAACTACCCATAATAATGATCCAAGGTAAATATTAGAAATAAAATAAAAGTACAATTCTCTAGAAATAATCCCTGGCCAGAGATGGGCAACATCCCCGACTGAGATAGATAAATGATAAAAAGGAATGGATAAATGTGGAGGCATCTACAACCGAGATCCTGTAACTTCCATCGCAGTTGCAGCACATCAAATGAAGGAACTCTTAAGTCTGGCATCCCTGTGGCTAGGCACCTAAAATGTTTTTTCAAAAATAGATTTGAAACGGGTTAGAGCCCATGTAAAACAGTTTGAAAAAAGTTTAACAAGTATTAAAATTGCAGTAAGAGCAGATATTGTATACATGTTAATTGCACGTGCTCTCACTTGAGGTCCTCACCTGTCAGCTATTGTGCACATCTAACGTATACTCCTAAACCATCCTAATTATGCTACCCCACCTAAATAGTTCAAACCAAGTCTCGTCTTGTCTAATAATTCATTGTCCCCACCTGTATGGCTCACACAATACGTTATTAAATTTCCAAGATCAATCATCCACAAAAATTACTAATTAATTATTAAGTTTCCACATACTTAAAATATTTTAGATATCACTATATATCTCATCCACTAGTTCACTCATAGTGTGTGTGTATATATATATATAGAGGGAGAGAGAGAGAGAGAGAGAGAGAGATTCCCTGGTGCGGACCAAACCGTGCGAACCCGGTGCGGACTTTGTCCTCTTCCTCACGTGGTCCCTAAGACATTTTGTTATTTTCCTTAGATGGTCCCCCTCTTGTCTTATATTAAAACCTTACTTTAAGACTATATATTTAAAAGATTTATAGTTTAGACCCAAATTGGTATCAAAACCTTAAAGACTTTAGAAACTCACTGAATTCCGACCAAAATCCTAATTGTGATATCAGAGCCATAAGACGCTCCTTTTAGACTGATAGTATAAAGACTTCAATGCCCTTGGGATTTATCCCCCTGCATTTACAAAGATATTTTTGGAACCAACCCAGACTACCAACCTATACCCATAACTGATTTAGACTCAGAAGGTTGTTTAACCACACACATAGACGGTTGTTCACACATTGAACATATCCCAGCTAAACATGCAAACAGTAGACAGGTCACTGCTAGTGCTATTAATAATATAATAGACCAAAATAAGTGTATACTCCTTGTATTAAGACAATTAATAAAAGACACTCAAACCCTAGAAACAAAGACCAAAAATATCTCTAAAATACTACTAGAAATAGATAACCAAATCCTTATAGACCTAGTACATGTTTTACAAGAAATAAATATTAGGACTAATCATATAGAAGTCCTTAACAAAGACATTTTAGAAATTAAAACTTTAACTAAAAATCAAGACAGTGAGTTAATTAAACTTACTAAAGAACAAGCTAAGCTTATCCCTAGATTAGATAGTTATCTTCCTAATGGAGATAGTTAGATCATACTGGAATGAGGTACCAAGAGACCTCTCCATTCAGACCTTATCAGAGTTTTACCAAAGAATTTTAGAAAAGATAAATGATGATAGATTTTATTATAATATAAATAAAAATGAGATTGCCAATGCTGCTAAAGCAACTAGACTTATATTAGAAAGATTTAATTTAATTTCTACATCCATAGTAGCTACCCAAGACTATAATAGTACATTTGTTAAAGACTTAAATTTAGATTTAAAAGCTAAGACATAAGGATTAACCGCCTTCTACATAGACTTTGTTAAATTACAACAAAATTTAGCAAATTATCTTAATAATATGGAAGGCCATAACCTATCAAAAATGGATAGTATTATTAATGAAATTAGACTAGACATGGCCCAAGTAGAAGAAAAATATAAAGAAATTATCAATGGAATTAAGGCCGTATATAATAAATATTTCCAAGCAGAAATAGACTCTCCTTTTATTCTAACTCGCTGAGATAAAATAGAAAAAACTTTAGAATCTAAAGAAATTAGATCTATGCAACAACAAGAAAAAGATAATGAAGTAAAAGACTATATTACAAATGTTGTGAATTCCCTTGTTAACTCTCTAGCTAGACATAGTGAAGAAATTTTCGATAAGACAAGAAAAGAGAATAAGAATTTTAAAGAAGAAATCATTAGTCAGATAAAAAGACAAAAAAGATTATTCAGACTTCTTAGAAAGAATTAAAAAAAGACTTGAAAAAAAATAGGTAACCACCTGTAAATTTAGAGAACCCCCTCCTATAGAAACTAGAGAAAGGAAATCATAGGTAAAAGAGTCATAAATGACGGATTAGATAAAACTAGCAAGACAGTCAACTATATCCCAAATATTGAACAGAGTAATTGTATGCTCCAAATACTTAAAGATTCATCCTGTAATGTTAGAACATGGTGGAAGGAAATAAATTTAACCAATCCTCTCCAATGGAAAGAATGGGGGTGAAGTTGATTGGAAGATTGTTGAAGATTCCATTCATAATGGACAATTTCCTACATAGACTTGTTTAAAGAAGATGACACTACTAAGACTCCTAATTATAACAAGACTTACCATTGTAGGAATCATGTGTTAGACAAATCCTATACTGAGCTCCAAGTGTTTGACTCAAAATGGCTTAGATCTAGAGGAACTGATAGGAAGTTTCAATTCCTAACCTTTGGACTCTTTCAAGCAAGAATCCAAGGATTACATGGACCTCAGAATAATATCAACTTATTATGTTGTTTAGTAGATAAAAGATGGAAAGATTTTGAGAAAATCCTTATTGGGATAGCCCAATTAGAAATGTTAGACAACATATAATACTTTAATGTCATTCTGACATTTACAGTAACCGTAGACATAGACAAACATTATAATTTAATATTATATGCTAGTGGCTATGAAGACTATATTATCCCAGACGCTAACATAAATATAGAATTCCAGAGCTATGTGAAGTTCTCCCAATTTCCTTATGAAGGAATGCAATCAGGAATTCCTAGGGATAGACTTAATAAAGAAATCTTAGTTAGAACTAATGTTTCAGACTATAATCGTACTTACAGTATTAAGAATACTGGACCTATGAAAGAGAAAGCTAAGACCCTTTGGCAATTGCCAGAATTCCAAGAAACTAAGACTATACAAAATAAACCTTTGTTTATTAATCAAGACGATGTCACTGGAAATGTTACCATCCAGTTTGGACCTCCTAAGATTGTTAATAAGAATATTCAGACCGAAGAAATTAGATTTAGGAATGTGGGAGAAGCCATAATCAATAATCCTTCAAAAGGAGAATGTATTAGTAAGACTAGTTCTAGTTTACTAAGACAAGCCCCGTTGATTAGAACTAAAAGATCATTTGAAAACAAAAACTTAGTTAGAGAAAAAGCTAGGATCCAAAACTTTGGACATGAACCCTCAGAATTGGACAAGAAGACATTTAAAGATCACCTTAAGAAAATTCATTATGTTAGATTTCAAAAACGAGAAAGATTTAATATGATAGCTTAAGACCGTATATTAAAATTAAAAGAATATAACAATACAAAGGAACTTCTTAGAAACTTAAGACTAATAGAAGAAGGAGAAGAAAGATTAATGCTAGCTACGCAAGTAGAGCCTAATAAAGAAGAGATAAGAAGTAGTAGTAGGCTAGAAGATGCTCCTAGACTTTTTAGTAACTAATAGGAATAAATATTTCTATATACTTAAGCACTGTAGTAATGACCAAACCTGATTATATTAAAGACTTTCCAACTAGTGATAAGATTTTTACTCCCGTTAAGACTATGGCAAGCCAGACCATAAATCCAGTTGGGATATACCTTAACTTAGACAATGTACAAGATAGGAAGAAGGCCTTAGATGAATAGCGTAATCAGATGAACATGTGTTTCGCATCTAATGAACAATGGGATGCAATTTCATGTAAATAACACGCTGAGAAATCCAATAGAGGTATTAAAAAAGATTATTTAGATTGTTTAAGAAAGACTATAGATGAAGACTCCGAAGCTAAGATTGAAAAGATGAAAGAGAACCTAATAGAAAGATCAATTGAAGAATACATTCAATTGTTTACATCAGAATTCATTGGAGCTGGACATTTAGCTCAAATAAATGAACAAGACCTAGGAAAGACTAAGTTAGCCCTCCTTAGCATTTGCAAACTAGATAAGATAAATGAATATAGCAATAATGAAGAGCATGTATATTACCAAATTAAAGAATTTGAAGAGACCTTAAAAGATGAATACTTTAGGAAGATACCAGCCATTGGACAAATCCTAATTAATGAATATAAGAATTGCCTAGTAGTAGCTGGAGTTAAGAATAACTCCCTTGGTGAGAGAATCAATTTTGCCAAAGACTATATCATATCTAAAAGACGTGATATAACTCAAGGAAAGTTGATAGAAGAAACTTTTAAATAGATCCCTCCAATCAAAGACGAAAGATATATAGCTCTAATCCAAAGGGGATGTGGTAGTGAATCTAAGAAATTCAAAAAGAAATTAGAATGGAAACATAGGAAGTTTAAGACTAGACCTTTAGGATTTCCAAATAAGTATAGATTTACACCATCTACTACCTTTAGAGAAAAGAACTCTAAGACTAAGAAAAATTGAATTAACCAAAGAAGATATTTCAAGAAGAACACTAGTAATTATAAGACGGTTCCTAATTATAGGAAAGAAAAAGTCGTAGCTCAATCTAAGACCTCTATCAAAGAATGTTGGACTTGCGGTAAAGAATGACACTTTGCTAAAGACTGCCCTAATAAAAAAGATAAAGAAGGTATTAAGATTATTAATACAATATTAGACTATGCAGATCGATAAGAATTAGATATCCTATACGCTATAGAAATATCAGACATAGAAGATGATGATAATACTAATATCTGTAGTGCATACACAGATAGTGATTCGAAAAACTATAGTGATACTGATGAGTATGAAGACTCTCAGGATACTCTAGACTTATATATGATGCAAACTGATCAAGAAGATTTAGATAATGAGTATATAGACTTTCAATAAGCTTGGTATAAGTGTATATTAAGCCCCTTTTTAAAGAAAAGATGGACAGTTAGTAATCCTGAGTTACTAACATATATACCTATATGTTTCTACTAAACCACATGCTTGTTTTGTAGAACTACTTGTTCAACACAAAGACTATCTTAAAAGACTTTATGCTTTTATAGATACATGATGCTCTCAGAGTATTTGCAAGGATAATGTCTTCCCTGAAGACTATTTTTTAGAAAGTACTCAAGAAATCTATGGTAAAGTGGCTAATGGAGATCCATTTACCTTATATTTCCAAACCATTCCTATTTATTTTAAATTAGGAAATCAGACCAACAAAATCGTTAATCAACGATTTTGGATAATGGACCCTCGTCCTAGTTTCACAAGAAACATTATTTTAGGACAAGACTTTATTAGTAAACATCATCCTTATACTAAGTATAACGATAAGATATTAATTAGTGATGTAGAGGAATTTAATATTAAAGCCCCTCTAATAGATCATAAGACTGCCTTTGACCTTATGCAGGACAAACCCAATTATAGACCCATAAAACATCAGAGTTCTTCAGCTGAGCATGGTGGACCTAGACCTACAACCCAACAAGAAGCCCTAGAAATCACAAATTCCTTACAAAAAGAATGTAAGTTTCTAGACCAAAAGTTTTATAAGCAAATAACGCTTATACAACAAGATATTTTAGATCAAGCCCAGCACACCTTATTACAGGTTCAAGCCATATCCAAACAGAAGAAAATGAATATAGAAGTAGAAAAAGAAAATATTAGTCAATTATCAGAGCCTACTTTAGGAGAAAATTCCATCGCTAAGTGGGATAAAGACCAAAGTTATTTTGAAATTATCCCTATTAACCCAGACGCCACTATTAATGGTGGAACCTATAAGAAAGTATATTCACAAGAAGACAGTGAAGAATTCAAGAAAGACATAGATGAAATTCTTAAGTTAGGCATTATTAGGAAAAGTAAAAGTAGACATAATAGCCTTGCCTTCTATGTTCAAAATGCATCTGAACGTAAAAGAGGAAAAAGACACATGGTTATAGACTATAGACAATTAAATAATAATTATAAATTTGATTCTTATAAGATACCAGACAAGAACAATTTAATAAATTTGATTGAAGATAGAATAATATTCAGTAAGTTTGATTGAAAATCAGGCTTCTGGTAAATTAAGATGCATCCAGACAGTATTACTTGGACATCCTTTAGTGTGTCCCAAGGAAAATACGAATGGATAGTAATGCCATTTGGATACTTGAATGCTCCTCAAGTTTTCCAAAGAATAATGGATAATATATTTAGACCATATTCAAAATTCTGTCTTGTTTACATAGATGTCATTCTTGTAACTAGTAGAATTAGATAAACATGGTATTGTTAATTTCGAAAGGAAAATGCAATTATTCCAGACCGAAATAGATTTTGTGGGAATGCATATAAATCAAGGAAAAATATCCTTAGCAGAACACATAACTAAGAAGATTCTTGAATTTCCAGACCAGCTTTGAGATAGAAAATAATTACAATCATTTTTATGATTGCTTAATTATGCTGCAGACTTTATTAAAGACCTTGCTTAAAAAAGACAAAGCTTAACTGCCAAATTAAAAGGAAAAGACAAAACTAATCCTTTTTATTGGACTAAAGATGATTTTGAAGTCATAAGACAAATTAAAGATGCAGTCAAGAATATTCCTTTACTTGAACTGCCTAATGCAGAAAATCAGTTTATAGTAGAAACAGATGCCTCTAATAAACAATGGGGAGTAGTATACTTTGCCATTAGTCATCAGAAAAAAAAGAAGAAACTTTATAGATATAGTTTTATCTATAGTAAGGGCAATAGAAAAATATATGCTTTTTCTTAGACCTAAACATTTTAGTGTTTATACTGACTCTTCTTATGCAGTAAAATTCAGAGACTTAGACTTGTCCAAATCTAGGACTAATAGACTTATTAGATGGCAAAAATTAATTAATGGTTATGACTTCTCTGTTATAGATATTAAGGGAAGTAAAAATATCATTCCAGATATTATATCAAGAAAATCGATGTTTGCTAACACTAATATGATTTCTTATTTTATGTTGCAAATAGAAGACCTAGACAGCATGAGTTCCTCTGGAACGAATAGACTGAAAAAAGAAGACGTTGCAGACTATCTTAGATGCGTAAGGACAAATGCTGGTATAACGCAAAGACAGACTCATATTCAAGACTCTCAAGAAAGACCAATCCTAGAGAACTTTGATAATATCTTAGTTCCCCCTGGAAAATCTAGACATGAGATTGTTTCTCAAAATAGACTCATCGAAAAAATGTATTTCCCCTATATAGACCTGATCAAAGATATCCAGACTTGATCAAATTTATATGAGAATTTTCGAAAGAAAAAAAATACTCTCATAGACGCCCTTTGATGGAATGTCAAAAATAGACTTTGGATAGAATTCAAGCAGAATTTGGTAGCCTTTTCTAGATTCATGAGACTCCAAAGACTTGCAGTAACCCAACTTAGTGGGACTGCTACTCCTAGACCACAAATGCAGACTTATGCTCAAACCCTTGGATAATCCTCCAAAATTAGACCAACTAATAATTTTTGTTATCAGAAAAAGACTTTTAAGACTAAGATTGTTATACTGTCTGGTCATAATAATCTCCCATTAGCAGAAGACTTTAAAAAAGAAACCAATAACATTATTGATCATTTTAATATGTTATTATCATAAATAAATGGATATGCCTTAATGATTAGAGGTTTCTTCAAAGACGTTCCAAAAATATATCTTTTTGGAAAATCAGAAATGGCTCATATAACTCTTGTAGACCACGAGTTCATTGGACTTGTTCAAATAAAGGATATTGAAGACTCTATTGCTCTTGGAAAAATATTCCACGAGTACATTAAAAGGGTAGAAGACTTTCTTCCCCTGTTTTCCAGGATATATGAGATTGCTCCAAGTGAGAGTTGAGGGATTCAGACTCATTAGATTTTCCAATTATGAATTCGAAGATGTGTAAATTCTATCTGAAGACAAAACTAAAGACCTAACTGTTGATAAGTCCAAGCTCCAGATTGCTCAAGCTGTGAAGACAATAGAAATCATAAAATTATTGACAGGCAAAGAGAGATAGTACACTGCCTACCACAAAGAAAACCAAATAATCCAAGATGCTGAGCCATTCAATGGAAGGCTCAAGAAAGAAGCCAAAGAAACGGTAGAGATAGCTTTGCCAGCTATCCTTAGAATTATGGGCCTCATTGATGAATTTTTCAACAATAATGCCCTCCCAGGCCAAGACAAGGTAGAAGAAGACACGGATGGGACAAAGACGGGCCCCTCGTTAGCAGAAGAATTATTATGGACAGAAACTTATGCATTATTACAAGACTCCATCTAGATTCCCTTACAGCGTAAAGAAGAGGACAACTCAGACATGCCCCACACGGGCCCCCAGAAAGCTTCTTTTCATAAAGAAGAAAGAGACCCTCATAAAGACGTTAGGTTAGAATTGTTGCTAAACGATAGATTTACTTTATGTAAAGAAAATAGTATACACTTTAATAATTTGTATCCGTTTAACCGGCTTGCTTTTTAGCCTCCGATAGCTAGTCATATGTAGTGTCTTTGTGCTATAAAAGGGAGCGTCCAGTTGACTTTTAGATTTCAGTGGTAAGACTTCCAGTATTAGATATTAGAGAGAGAGTATGATTGTAGTGAGTAATACGTACATGAGTGAGTAAACCTCTCATAGTTAGGGGAGAGGGGAGGGTTGTAATTACTTATCCTATGCAATAAAAGTATTTTCTTTTCCAGAAATCTCTTATGTTGAGTTGTTATTATTTTCCAAACTGTCTCCAACTTTCTGTTCATAGAGGACTATTGTGTGGAACCTCTGGTGTAGCACACAAGGTGTTATACTGTTGAACCATTGTTAGGTGCTGATTTGTCGAGAGCCGTTAGCTAGGTGGGCGTTAGGCATGAAGGCGTACAGGCTGGAAACGGGTACAATGCCAAAATAGTGGATTAAGGTGCAACACATAAAGAGAGAGTTACAGGATGCCGAGACTGGAGAAGAATAGTAGCAAGGCTGAAGACAAGAAGGAAGGAAGATAAAGATATTGCATACAAGAAGGAAGGTATAACTCGAACCAAACCCTTAACTATTTTACATATTATTATTTTAAAAGAAACTTATATGAGACTACAAATCACTGAAGACTTTTTAGCGTTTGATAATCAAACAAATTTAGACTTAACTAGAGAAATCCAAGATTAGACTCTTACAAACCCTAAAGATAAAGAACTTATAGAAACTTCTTTAACATACGCAGGTGGTACTTTTAAATATATAGACAAGGTTATTAAATGGTTAGAACGAGAAGTACCTAGAATAGAAATGATTAGAACTGGGATCCGAGTTCTCTTAAGATAAAAGATAAGAACTTTAGAATTCGCAGAAGAACTTTCAAGATCGAAAAAATATCAAGAATATACTAGAATACTTGAAGATAGTATAGACATATTAAAATATATTAGACGAAAAAGGTTAGCTAAAAACAAAAGCTATTTTAATTAGAACCAGAGGAATCCGACCTCTCGTTAAAAATGTAGAGACAGATGCTCGTAGAACATATATAAGATTTTTATCATCTTATGGAGATAACGAATTAGAAAAATTTATAGAAGACGATATAATTGATATTGTTAATCAAATATATAAAGAAACTAGACTGATGAAACCGCAATACCGTATAAGGTATTTAAGACTAGAATATTTCCCTACAAAACCGCTTGCAATTTCTAGACTCCCTGAAGAAACTATTTATATAGATAATCCTCGCTACTCAGAACTCCAGTACGATAGTGACGGAAGAAGCTTAAGAAGTGGCAGTAGCCCTGAAACTTCTACACTTAGACTTCCAGACTAACTAGGCTTTAAAATAAGCTTAAAAGACCATAGAAATCATTAGGGTAGAAATTTATATTCCCAGAAATGTTAGAAAGAGAATGTGGTCCCTAGGCGGTCCATAAAAGACAAACGCGGTCCTAAGAATCATTTGGACGGTAGCTAATCCGCATTCTATCCGCATAAAAAAATTCGCATAGGAGCCAGACTCTCTCTCTATATATATATATATCTACACACACACCAAACTTCTAATATATACTAATACGACATCCCTTGGTAGAGACCTGGGAGGCGGGCATACTCTGTTATCAAGTCTTGGTACATCATGTACTAAATAAAGGACATCCAGTTCAGAATCCCTCTCGAACCATACATTCACAATTCACACAAATTGGAGGCAAACATAGTTCCAAACCTTTGGGCTAGGCACACACCTAACGCCACAGAATGACCGGTCTCACCCTTAATCACGCAAGTGGTGCTCAATCCCTAAGTTCTATGTTCTGAGTTACAAGTCAAAATCCTCCCAATGGCTCACCGGGATAAGACTATCCATGATGCGGAACCTCCTGTGATAGAAAGTAGCCTAGGTATGTTTACACGTGAAAATTCACACAATAGGTATTCACGCAACCTATATATATATATAATTTTAGTATAGGCATACACCTAACCTATAAATATCCACACGTAGTCTTTATAACCCTTGAATATTCTACGTATAATTACTTTACCATAATACTTCTCATTGTATAATCCCGAGTGTTTCTCAATACTCTAAAGGTTACCAATTGTTCCTTAAGTCAATTCAGTAGATACCCCACTCATACCCTACTGGTCTAGGTCATACGTCCCCTCGATTTCCCGCAACAAGATATTATTCTCCGAATTAGGTTTTATTACCAAATTAAACCTAATTGACTTTAGCCCTAAAATTCCCTCATGTGACTAAGTCTAAATCCCAACTTTGGCCCCACTGGTAATTAAAATAAATCCCATTATATGTTAAACTTACTAGAAAAATCAACCCAATAGTTTCCCACGAGTTCTAAGAAAAAGGGGGAATAATTACCAATTTCTGGGAAACCAAATTTATTCGGCCTTATTGCGAATCGATTCGCAATATTTTTCAAGACGAGTCAGAGCCTAAGTATTTATCACGGTTTAAAATCAGTTATTGATTACACATGTTAGTTCAACGTACATTCACTTGAGTTCCTCACCTCTCAACTAATGTCCACGCCTAAGGTCATCTACTTAGCTATGCTACCCAGCCCAAATAGGTCTCATCAATAACTATCTGACCAGTAACAGGTTTAGGTCTCTCGTACCACCCATACAGTACGCCACATTCTTCCAATCTTTACTCATCAAGTCCTTAGTTAAATATCTCTTTAACTTTCCATGTACCGCCCAAATAGTACATTATCATACACTAATAATTAACATTCCTCGTATGTTATTATTAAACCATAATTGACATTTCACGTATGTTATCATTAAATCATAATTAACGTTTCACGTTTGTTATCATTATACCATTTCATTAAGTGTCTCTACATAGTTCATCATTAAATAAACACTATCTAAGTTTACTACTATATCCCACTAAATATATTATCTCACAATTATATTACTTCTAAATATGCATTATCTAAATTTAGTACTATAACACACTAAGTAGATTATCTCATATTTAAATCACTTTTAGATATACACTATCTATCCTCCCTACATTACACAAAAGTAGGATAAATTCACATGCATATATATAAATATATCACGCTATATATATATATACATCTCGAGCACTATTGAGCTAAGAACCGTGATGCGAATATCCATACTCTGTTATCGAGTCCTGGTACATCACCTACTAAATCAAGGACTATCGGTTCGGATAACACCCTCGAACCATAAATCAAATCAACACATATTAGAGGAGAACATAGTTCTAAGCCTTTGGGCTATGCACACACCTAAAGCACCTAAATGACCGGTTACACAATCATACACACAAGTAGTGCTCAATCCCTAAGTTCTATGTTCTGAGGCAAAAATCCATAATCCCCTCAATTGGCTCATTAGGTTAAAATTGTCCATGATGCGAAACCTCCCGTCATAGAAGGCAACGTAGGTATGTTCACACGCATAAGAAATCACGTACTAGGCATTCACACAACCTATCCAGATGTCGCATATAGGCATTCACACAACCTATAAATATAATCTGTATAGGTATACACTCAACCTATAAACATAGTTTGTATAGATATACAATCAACCTATAAAGATAATTTATGTAGGTATACACTCAAACTATAAATATAATTCGTATGTAATATATATATATATATATATATATATATATATATATATATATATATATATATATATATATATATATATATATATATATATCGAATACTCAACGTATTATCGATATACGATTATAACTCTCTATCACATTTCCTCGAGTATAAATCCCAACCCAAAGGGCCCTAGTTACCCCTCTTAAGTTATTTCAATAGTTACTTCACTCATACTCTAATAATCTAAGTCATAGGTTCACCATTCTTTCCGTGACCCATTTCAAATACCATGCATTCAATAATTATGGATATGTTCTCGATTATCCATAGCCTCATCTCATCGCATCTCAATTTATGTAAACCTAATCCCCAAAATAGGCCTACTGACATTAAATATAATTCTCTTTATCATTTAAAGGCTCTCCAAAAGTCCCCCGTTAATTATTCGCAAATTTTAGGGTTTAAAAGGAAAATTTTACAAATCTGGTAAACCGAATCGATTCGCCAAAGGGCCACATCAATTCGCCTAATCGAATCGATTCGCCCTTGGGCTGAATCGATTCGCAAAGTAGCAGATGCTTTTTCTTCCTTATGCAAGTGTGTTTTCACCATTTTTAATCCACCAAACCTTCATGTAAACACCCCAAACTCCATTATAATTCGATCCAACATTATATAAGGGTATATGCATCAATTATAACCAATCTTAATCATCAAAACATCATAAAACCCTAAAATCCTAAAGATTTATTTAAGGTTATTCTACCCCAAACCCTATTTCATGTTCTTTAGGTATAACCAATTTTCTTCCTAGATTTCTTCCAGAATTTTTACGGATATAAATTTTATTTTTTCCTCTACATATGTGGAATCACTCTACATACATTCCTATCCCAATATATAAGTTTAAACACTTTAAATCTCAAGAACACAATTTAAAATCATGAAATTAATAATCCCTACACTACATGGGTGTTATAACTAAATCAAAACATAGAAGACAAACACTTTCCCCTTTATGATTGAAGATCTAAATTCGTTTGTTGATGGTGAAGTTGATCTCCCCTTATTTTGATTCCGATTCCAACAACACTTTTGGGATGGATCAATATGCTATACCTCCACACCCTCTTTTCTTCCTCTCAAATGTCCTCTACTCTTATCTCTTTTGATTTCCTAACTTATAATCCCCTCATCACATATACTGATATAAACATGATAAATTCATAGTTCCATTTTCCCCAAAAATCCAAAAGACCAAAAGGGAGCCGGTTTGGCCTAAAAATGCCATCGGACCCAATCAGAACCCCATGTACAATTTTCTGACTATTTCGACCCTTCGGGGAACACTGGCGTACTCGAAATGACCATTTGTATGACCTATAATTAAATGACATATTATCTCATAAATTTAAGTCTCGACACGTGTAATGCCCCACTTTTATATAGTTTTTTTTACACACTTGTGTTACTCATTATCTTATAAATGTAGTATTATTAGATATGTGGTATTATTTGCTATCAATATAACAAACCCCATTTTTAATTACGAAGAATCAACTGTAAATTGGATCAAATCGAAGTCTTATGACATATCTCAAGGCAAATAATAAGTTTTGGGGTAGAAAATATAATTTTAAAAACTTTAAGGACTAAAATAAAAAAATAAAATGGGCCATTTTGTAAATAAAATAGTTTCAAGGACCTTTAAGAAATATTCAAAATATATAGTGTGAAATTACCAAAATACCCTTCATGTGTGAAACGACCCTTATACCCTTATCACCTTTCCACCACGTGCTGGTCACCTCCACCTTCCACATGTCATCTGTAGAGAGAGAGCTAAAACACTTGTCATCATTTGGTGATATTAACACTGCAAGACCACTCCTGATAGCGACGCCTCGGTGTTGAATCACCAATCCGAAAAGCCTAGTCATTAGACACGTGTCAATACCGTAATACTTTTGGAAACCTATAAATAGGTCCTTAGGGTTCATTTGAAACTTACACCAATTCCTTGAGAATTATAGTAAGAAAGAGCGATAGAAAGCTTGGGAAATATCTTAAGAAGGAGTTCTATAATTTTGAAGAAAGAATTCATTTTGTAGGTATGATTTTATTTAAATGTTATAATGTATTTTTATAGTTTTAATTTTATGCTTTATAGGTTTACTTAGTAGTTATGCTGGTAAAATACACTAAGGACTTCACTAATCAAAACTTAAAGTTTAGAAGAAATCCAAGTTGATTTTATTTTCATGTAAACTTGTTTGAAATTGTATATACGCTTTTAAAAATGATTTTTTAAAAGTAATTGCTCGTTATTATGGAATCCTATTTAAGTAATTCCAAAGTTAGGCCCAGTGAGATTCTGTCTAGACGAGATGGTATTTAAGTGGTGCCCCTGTGACCCTCCATCTCTACTGGGAATGAATCCGAAAATGTTCTGTCTAGAGGAGATGGTATTTAAGCGGTGCCCCTGTGACCCTCCATCTCTATTGGGAACCGACTGATTAGGAAGAACTA
The DNA here is from genome assembly GCA_949130495.1 of Sambucus nigra. NCBI lineage: Eukaryota > Viridiplantae > Streptophyta > Magnoliopsida > Dipsacales > Adoxaceae > Sambucus > Sambucus nigra. The sequence goes on from OX422215.1 coordinate 549,247,807, forward strand.
TGAATTGAATCCTTTAATTACGATCAATAAGTTTTAAAAGTTAAGAAAATGGTTTTTAGTAATCCTTTGAAACAAGTTACTATTAAAATACAATATGTAGACTGGACCTTGTTAAGAACATATACTTAAACCTTTATCGTATTTGTTAGATTAACGTGCGATCGAAGACTCGTTATCTATAATTTCGACCTCTATTTTAGGTGAGTACTCTATGTAATTTCTTGCGCATTTCGATTATATTATATTATGCAAACTATGTATATTTTATGAAATTCTTTTATTTTCAAAATGCATCTGATACCGGTGATTTCATCGTTTGTTATATGTTTATATCTCTTTATATAAACATCTGATTTGAATTCTAAAATTATTGATTCGGCCTATGGAAACTCTCTTACTATGTTGGCCTTGACTACCGGGTGAAAATATTTGGGTGGTACCTTCCCAGCTGGTTTATCGCTGGTGTGCCCTAAACAAGACGTTGTTCCAGAAATCATGATTATCTGTCTGTGATGTTATCGGGTGGAAACATTTGGTAACACTATCTGTCTGGGTATTAGAGTGTACATGGCCACTAAAACTGAATAATTGACATATGCTCAATTGTTTTATCTGCTATGTTCTGAACTGTTTATTCTGAATATATACATTGTCATCTACTTTATATATATTACTTGAAATTCCTATCTTTATGTATATACTTTCTCTTCTAAATTGAATAGGTATCAATTTTCTGAAAAACCCTGGAATGTCTGGAGATTGAATCTCATTCGGCTTTTAGCTGACGTTGTATAAATAACCATTTTTCAGGAAATAATTAAGTTCGTGGATGGAACGAAAAAGGACTATCTTGAAGATTTAGCTTTTAAAGCTCTTTTTGTTACCTTAAGTAGAAGTTTGTTTAATTAGATAGAGCATGTTTAACTCTTTGTGCCAAGTTGTAACTCGTTGATATTTTAATACAAATGAAGTTCCCTTTAGAAAGCTCTGATGATGTAATTCCTTCACTTTCAGTATTTTACGATTCATAACCATGTGATTATACTTCCGCTACATATATTTTAAAACAAAAATTTTAAGGCCAGAATATTGGATGCCTTGGTGGCATGTCAAGACACCCGTTCCCTACTATTTTTGGGTCGGGGTCGTGACAGAGGTGGTATCAGAGCATAGGTTATGAACCGGTAGATTAGTGAGCATAGGTTTCGAATGTTATAGATTTCATGTTTCCATCCTTAGGAGATAGTATTAAAAATCTAATTTATGTGATAACCCTCCCTATGTGTTATATTATTTATAGTTGGACTTTTAGTTTTCAATATTGATATAGTATAGTAGATCTTACGTTTGGCTATGAATGTAGAAAATGACCAAGAGAAGATCATCAATGGGAACTAGTGATTCGAGTATAGAAGGACTGGAAGATGCATACAAGTCAATTGAAAGTCTGGAAAAGATTGTGGAGAAGCAGGTGAACAATGGAGTACCAAAGAATCTTGAACTAAGTAGATGTACTATTGAATAGTTCAAGAAGTTGAATCCTCCATCTTTTAAAGGTACTCCTAACCCCACCGAGGCAGAAAGTTGGGTGATGCAGATGGAAAAGATACTCGATGTTCTTAAGTGTACCGAAGAACAAAGGGTGTCATTTGCAACATTTATGTTAGAAGGGGAGGCTGAACATTGGTGGAGAATGACTAAGAGAATACACGGGGAAAGGAATACTTACATAGGTTGGAATGATTTCTTAGTAATATTTTATGACAAATATTTTTCGGAAATGGTGAAAGACGAAATGGCAGCTGACTTCATGAGTCTGGTGCAAGGGAATATGACGGTTAGTCAATATGAGGCAAAGTTTACTGATTTATCCCGTTTTGCACGTCATGTTGTAGCAACTGATGTTTTAAGAGCGAAGAAGTTTGAGTGTGGGTTAAGGTTGAATATTCGTAATCGAATTTCCATCCTGAAATTAACATCATATATTGATGTCGTGACTAGGACAATAATAGATGAGAGGGATGGTGAGGAGTACAATCGAATTAAAGATGGAAAGAGGAAGTTTGGGGAACAAAATGGAAAGAACCCTAATAATAGAAATTTCTTTAGGAACACATCCAATGTTGAGGGATCTAGTGATAACAAACAATATAATAACCAGACATGTCAGCAATGTGGAAAGATGCATGGAGGACGACCTTATTATAAGGATTCAGGAGCTTGTTTTAGATGTGGATAGAAAGGACATCAGATAAAAGACTGTCCAAACCCAGCAAGGGTTCCGATAAAGCCATCAAGTGCAAAGAAGGATCAAGATAGACAGGGTAGAGTTTTTGGACTTTCTGATACCCAAGCTTCTAATGCGGTAGTGTCAGGTACACTTTCTATATGTGCACAGCCTTTTAAAGCTTTGATAGATCCTGGTTCTACCCTTTCATTCATATCTATACATGTATTAAATCTCTTTCATAAATTGCCTGAACCCTTGAATCATAACATACATGTTTCTACTCCTTCGGGTGAGTTATTGATGGGTAAATTAGTATACAAGGCTTGCCCCATAGATATTGATAATCATAAACTATTTATTGATTTGATAGTTTTAGACATTAAAGATTTTGAAGTCATTTTGGGGATGGATTGGTTAGCATCACATCATGCTAAGGTAGACTGTTTTTGAGAAAAGTGTTACTTTCCCAATTCCTCACCAACCAAAATTTAGTTTTGAAGGAACTGGCATCATATCTCCGATGTGTATTATTTCTGCAATGCAAGCCTATAGTTTTCTTAAGAAGGGATGTCAATGATATCTTGCAACTGTTACCAGTTTGCAGACGATAGGGCTAGCTTAGAAGATATTCCTATCGCTAAGAAATTTACGGATGTTTTTCCAGATGATTTACCAGGCCTACCTCCTAATAGAGAAGTAGAATTTACCATTGACCTTATTCCTGGAACTATACCAATCTCAAAACCACCATATCTCATGGCACCTTTAGAATTAAGAGAGTTAAAAGTTCAGTTAGAAGACCTTTTAGACAAGGGTTTTATCAGACCAAGTATATCGCCTTAGGGTGCTCCAGTGTTATTTGTGAAAAAGAAGGATGGGACAATGAGACTATATATAGATTATCGTGAACTGAATAAGGTAACCATTAAGAATAAATACCCCTTACCTCGTATCGATGACTTGTTTGATCAATTAGAAGGTGCACAAGTATTCTCTAAGATTGACCTTAGGTCAGGCTATCATCAATTGAAGATTAAGGATGATGATATTTCAAAATTACCTTTTCGTACTAGATATGGTCACTATGAATTTCTTGTAATGCCATTTGGACTAACTAATGCACCAGCCGCTTTTATGGATATGATGAATAGGGTGTTTAGGAAATATTTGGATCAGTGTGTGGTTGTTTTCATTGATGACATCCTTATTTATTCGAAAAGTATTGAAGAACACAAAATGCATTTAGAGACGGTATTACAAATCCTTAGGAAAGAGAAATTATATGCAAAATTAAAGAAGTGTGAGTTTTGGATGCCTAGTGTTTCTTTTCTAGGATATGTCATATCCAAAGAGGGAGTGTCAGTTGACCCTCAAAAGATTGAGGCTATACTAGATTGGCCGAGACCAACTAATGTGAGTGAGATTCGTAGTTTCCTTGGATTAACAGGTTATTACCGAAGATTTGTTGAAGGATTTTCTAGCATTGACAAACCTCTATCTAGGTTAAGACGAAAGAAGGTAAAATATGAATGCTCTGAGGAAGCCGAGAAAAGTTTTCAAGAACTTAAGAATCGATTAGTAACTGCCCTAAATTTGACTATTCCTTCCAGGACAGGGTGATTTGTGATTTATAGTGATGCTTCTAAAAATGGTTTGGGATGTGTGCTAATGCAAAATGGAAAAGTAGTAGCTTACGCCTCGAGACAGTTAAAAACCCATGAGCAGAATTATCCAACCCATGACCTAGAATTAGCAGCTGTAATTTTTTCTCTTAAGATTTGGAGGCATTATTTTTATGGTGATACTTGTGAGATTTATACCGATCATAAGAGTTTGAAGTATATATTTACTCAGAAAGAGTTGAATATGAGACGAAGGAGGTGGTTAGAATTGATGAAAGATTATGATGCAAATATTCACTGTCACCCGGGGAAAGCTAATGTAGTAGCCGATGCTTTAAGTAGGAAGTCTACACCAAATTTAGCATGTCTTATTACAAGCCAGGAAGCACTGTTAAGGGATTTGATAAGTCTGAAAATAGATGTATGTATCTATAGCAAAGGAGGAATAATTGCAAACTTACAAGTACAACCCATATTGATGGAGAGGATCAAAATTGCACAAGTAAATGACCCACAACTGAAGAAGATTGGAGAAGAAGTCATCGAGAGTAAGAGAATTGAATTTGCGATGCGAGATAATATATTGAGGTTTGGAAATAGAGTGTGTGTGCCATGTGATGCCCAACTAAAAAGGCAAATTTTGGAGGAAAGTCATTACTCAAGATTCGCATTTCATCCCGGATGTACAAAAATGTATAGGGATCTTCGAGAAGTATTTTGGTGGAATAACATGAAGAGGGAGATAGCACAATTTATATCTTAGTGTTTGGTTTGTCAACAAGTAAAGGCAGAACATCAAAAACCATCAGGATTACTGCAACCCCTACCTATCCCTGAGTGGAAATGGGAACATATTACTATGGATTTTGTGACATGTTTATTGAGGAGTTCAAATGGTAATGACTCTATTTGGGTAATTATTGATAGGTTAACTAAATCTGCTCATTTTCTTGCCGTTAAGATTACCCTTCTTTTGAGAATTAGCTAAGTTGTATGTGCGAGAAATTATTAAGCTTCATGGAACTCCAATTTCAATTATTTATGATCGTGACCCTAGATTTGTGTCTCGCTTCTGGAAAAGCCTACAAGAAGCCATGGGAACAAAATTGAATTTTAGCACTGCTTTTCATCCTCAAACGGATGGACAATCAGAGAGAACTATTCAAACCTTAGAGGATATGCTTAGGGCATGTGCACTTTATTTAAAAGGGAATTGGGATGATCATTTACCGTTAGTGGAATTCGCATATAATAATAGCTATCAAGCAAGTATTCAAATGGCTCCGTATGAGGCACTCTATGGTAGAAGGTGTCGTTCCCCTACATGTTGGGTAGAACTTAGGGAAAGAAAATTATTGGGACCAGAATTGATTCAGATCACAACCGAGAATGTGAAATTAATACAAGACCGACTTCGAACCACTCAAAGCTGTCAAAAGAGTTATGTTGACAATCGACACCGATAGTTAGAATTCCAAAGAGGAGATTATGTGTTCTTGCGAGTATCGCCTGTAAAGGGAGTAATACGATTTGGGAAGAAAGGGAAGTTGATCCCAAGATACATAGGACCTTTTGAAATCCTTGAAAGGATAGGAGATGTTGCGTATAAAATAGCCTTACCACCGGAACTCTCTAGTGTACATAATGTGTTTCATGTATCAATGATAAAGAAATATGTCCCAGATCCAAAATATATCTTAAGTCATGAGCCTCTTCAAGTTAGAGAAGATTTGTCGTACATTGAGCATCCCGTGGAAATTTTGGACCATAAAGATAAAATATTATGAACCAAAGTTATTCCACTAGTTAAAGTATTATGGCGGAATCATTCTGTTGAAGAAGCAACGTGGGAGCAGGAAGATGAGATAAAGGAGCGATATCCATACCTTTTTGAAAATTAATGTAAGTAAAGTTTGGGGACCAAACTTTTTATAAGGAGGGTAGGATGTAATGCCCCACTTTTATATAGTTTGTTTTCACACTCTTGCATTACTTATTATCTTATAAATGTTGTATTATTAGATATGTGGTATTATTGGATATCAATATAACAAACCCCATTTTTAATTACGAAGAATCAACTGTAAATTTGATCAAATCGAAGTCTTATGACATATCTTAAGGCAAATAATAAGTTTTGGGGTAGAAAATATAATTTTATGAAACTTTAAGGACTAAAATAAAAATATAAAATGGGCCATTTTATAAATAAAATATTTTCAAGGACCTCTAAGAAATATTCAAAATATATAGTGTGAAATTACCAAAATACCCTTCATGTGTGAAACGACCCTTATACCCTTATCACCTTTCCACCACGTGCTGGTCACCTCCACCTTCCACATGTCATCTGTAGAGAGAGAGCTAAAACACTTGTCATCATTTGGTGATATTAACACTGCAAGACCACTCCTGATCGCGACACCTCGGTGTTGAATCACCAATCCAAAAAGCCTAGTCATTAGACACGTGTCAATACCGTAATACTTTTGGAAACCTATAAATAGGTCCTTAGGGTTCATTTGAAACTTACACCAATTCCTTGAGAATTATAGTAAGAAAGAGCGATAGAAAGCTTGGGAAATATCTTAAGAAGGAGTTCTATAATTTTGAAGAAAGAATTCATTTTGTAGGTATGATTTTATTTAAATGTTATAATGTATTTTTATAGTTTTAATTTTGTGCTTTATAGGTTTACTTAGTAGTTATGCTGGTAAAATACACTAAGGACTTCACTAATCAAAACTTAAAGTTTAGAAGAAATCCAAGTTGATTTTATTTTCATGTAAACTTGTTTGAAATTGTATATACGCTTTTAAAAATGATTTTTTAAAAGTAATTGCTCGTTATTATGGAATCCTATTTAAGCAATTCCAAAGTCACGCCCGGTGAAATTCTGTCTAGACGAGATGGTATTTAAGTGGTACCCTTGTGACCCTCCATCTCTACTGGGAATGAATCCGGAAATGTTCTATCTAGAGGAGATGGTATTTAAGCGGTGCCCCTGTGACCCTCCATCTGTACTGGGAACCGACTGATTAGAAAGAACTATGAATTGAATCCTTTAATTACGATCAATAAGTTTTAAAAGTTAAGAAAATGGTTTTTAGTAATCCTTTGAAACAAGTTACTATTAAAATACAATATGTAGACTGGACCTTGTTAAGAACATATACTTAAACCTTTATCGCATTTGTTAGATTAACATGCGATCGAAGACTCGTTATCTATAATTTCGACCTCTATTTTAGGTGGGTACTCTATGCAATTTCTTGCGCATTTTGATTATATTATATTATGCAAACTATGTATATTTTGTGAAATTCTTTTATTTTCAAAATGCATCTGATACCGATGATTTTGTCGTTTGTTATATGTTTATATATCTTGATATAAACATCTGATTTGAATTCTAAAATTATTGATTCGGCCTATGGAAACTCTCTTACTATGTTGCCCTTGACTACCGGGTGGAAATATTTGTGTGGGACCTTCCCAGCTGGTTTATCGCTGGTGTGCCCTAAACAAGGCGTTGTTCCAGAAATCATGATTATCTGTCTGTGATGTTATCGGGTGGAAACATTTGGTAACACTATCTTTCTGGGTATTAGAGTGTACATGGCCACTAAAACTGAATAATTGGCATATGCTCAATTGTTTTATCTTCTCTGTTACGAACTGTTTATTCTGAATATGTATATTGTCATCTACTTTATATATATTACTTGAAATTCCTATCTTTATGTATATATTTTCTGTTCTAAATTAAATAGGTATCAATTTTCTGAAAAACCCTGGAATGTCTGGAGATTGAATCTCATTCGGCTTTTAGCTGACGTTGTATAAATAACCATTTTTCAGGAAATAATTAAGTTCGTGGAAGGAACGAAAAAGGGCTATGTTGAAGATTTAGCTTTTAAAGCTCTTTTTGTTACCTTAAGTAGAAGTTTGTTTAATTAGATAGAGCATGTTTAGCTTTTTGTGTCAAGTTGTAACTCGTTGATATTTTAATACAAATGAAGCTCCCTTTAGAAAGCTCTGATGATGTAATTCCTTCACTTTCAGTATTATGATTCATAACCATGTGATTATACTTCCGCTACATAAATTTTAAAACAAAAATTTTAAGGCCAGAATATTGGATGCCTTGGTGGCATGTCAAGACACCCGTTCCCTACTATTTTCGGGTCGGGGTCGTGACAACACGACTGGCACGAGTGTCCCGACCAAATTACTGTAACTACCGTATTTCTTACTCACGACAACCTTAAAGCATTCTTACTAATTTATTGCTCGTTCAATAAGTAATACTCAGTATAATTAATACTAATACATATCAACCCTTATCACGCTAATTAATATTTATTTTAATTCAAATTAATTTTCCATTTTAATTTGATTAATCTCCATATAAAAATTATTAAAAATTATGGGGTGTTACATATTTCCCCCTTTACAAATGAAATTCATCCTCAAAATTAGAGTAAGCTCAGTACTAACAGCCTCAGATACTTCCTCACACAGTATCCACATCTTTCTAAATTTTGGAACATTACACTATTCCTGGTACCCCTTCACTAATATTATTATTTAGTTCGATGATCTGTACTCTACCATTCTAACTAGTGATCAATCCTCCATAATCACTTTACTCTGAAGTACTCCTTCATTTCCCTAATCGTTTCACCTTGGCGCCTGGAAAACCAGTTACCCTTCTCCCAAGAATGTCCCAACATGATTGGGCCAATATTCTAACGGCTATACCATCTCCCTAGATGCCAACTTCCCCCTTTTAAATAATATACTCCCTTTGTGGGAGATATTTTCAATCATAACAGATTATTCACGTTAGATTTTTACATCTACAGTTAGTTAAGAGATAACTCTTGTCATTTTAATCTTCTGCTCAGAGTAGTTCCTAATTATCCTCAGAAATCTAAAATGTACATTCCTTGTACTTTTCAACACTATAATCACCCCTTATTGTCTACTCTTCGGTTTCTGGTGACACACCTTGACCACAATGTAACTACATTCTCTATCTCAATCTATTTTTGTCTCTAATTTACCCATGCATCTAAGTTACTTAATACATTTCCACGTCTTCTCCTCGTGAATGATACTGAAAATCTCAATTAAATAGGGTGCCCATACACCCTATGCCCCATGCATTTCTGCACTAATCAACTGAACGTAATATACTTCTCTTAAACTAATCCCCACGTACTTGGCATGATCATAAAATAAGTTTTTTTCTCAACCATCCTACTAATTGCAACTTAATTATTCTCTAGGTTGCCCCACCAATTTACTCGTGGTGTAAACGTTCTATAATGGTCTTCGTAATAGGATTTTACGTCTCTCTTGGCCTTAAATCATAATATAACTATCAACTCTCAGTTATAATCACGCATACGTATAATAACTAAGGTACAAACACTATGTCATAGTGACCAAACTTCTCCCCACTTCCAACTCTTGCTAAGTTTCATGCGTGGGATGTCTTCCACAATGAATTCCAAATAAGGAACCCCCTCGATACACTACTCTCTAACATTGTCAGTCGTCGAGATCCAATAGGCCCTCAGCCCATAACATGTATCCTCGAATTCTCGTCTGCTGGTATAAAAAGTCTACTCGTCCCCTCTCATGTCACTAAAGACAACATACAAAATGTTGCTCCCACTATTTCAAGTTCTTACCACTATAGAAATAACGAGTTATATCTCTCCGCTCGACAAAGAGCACAAGTCACCCTGAATCACATCAATAAACGTCCCTACTCACCGGGATCAAATATAATAAGACAACATACTCACTGAAGTCTATGATACCATATCATTTACACACACACACATATATATATATATATATATATATATATATATAACCCTCTTTCAGGTGATACCTTGCAAAAATAATATATCTCACCTTGGAATAACAAACACGATATCCTTATCACAAAATCTACTACCGCTACCTTCTATTTCAAATGGGCAATTAAATGCTTTTTTACAAAAATAGATTTGAAACGGGTCAGAGCCCAAGTAAAACAGTTTGAAAAACATTAGCAAGTACTTAAAATGCAGTAAGAGAAGATATTGTATACAAGTTAATTTCACATGATCTCACTTAAGGTCCTCACCTCTCAACTATTCTGCACACCTAACGTATAATCCTAAATCGTCCTAGTTATGCTACCCCACCTAACAAGTTCAAAATAAGTCTCGTCTCATCTAATTTTTCATTATGCCTACCTACATGGCCCATACAATACATTATTAAATATCAAAGATCGGTTATCCATGAAAATTACCAATTAATTATTAAGTTTCCACATACTTAGATTATTTTAGATATCACTACCTATCTCATCTACTAGTGCATTCGTTGTAGATTAAATCACATGTGTGTGTGTATGTATATATATATATACACACACACACCAACCACACTTGTAATATACACGAATACGACATCCCTAGGTATAGACCTTCGATGCAGTCATACTCTGCTATCAAGTTTTGGTACATCACGTACTAAATAAAGGACATCGGGTTTAGAATCACTCTCGGACTATACATTCACAATTCACACAAATTGAAGGCAAACATAGTTTTAAGCCTTTAGGATTTGCACACACATAACGCACCCAAATGACCGGTCATACGCTTATTCACACAAGTGGTGAGCAATCCCTAAGTTATATATCCTGAGGTACAATTCAAAATCCCCCAATGGCTCATTAGGATAAGATTGTCCATGATGTGGAACCTCCCGTGATAGCAAGTAGACTAGGTATGTTTACACAGGCAAATTCACACAATAAGTATTCATGCAACCTCTCTCTCTCTCTCTCTATATATATATATATATATATGCTCGTACCTAAAGGCACACTGATAATCGTAAAAAGGCAAAAATTTTCAAAGTACGTAATCGTGAAACGGAAAAAATTTTGAAAGTACCTAATCGCAAAATGGAAAAAATATCATTCCCCAACAAAACATATATATATCGTTCCCCACTATATGTAGGTACATAACTTTTACATGTAACTTAACTCTTTTACACCATCCATATAATTGTGTTTTACTTAATATAACTGTTAACATATATTATGAACTGTTACATGATTACATCGCATAGCGGATATTATTATAATACAATTGTTGTTAACTGTTACATGATTACATCGCACAGCACATATTTTCGAAAGTTCACGTCGTCTATTAGACCATATGTCATTTAGTTCTAAATAGATAAACAATTTTTGAAATAACCTATTGTACGAACCTATTAGTTTAAAACAAATAGAAAATTTTTGTAAATTTTTTTAAGTAAAATTTCTTATATAACACAAATAACTGTAAAAAATTTAAAAAATTTACGCCAAATTTTCTCTGTTTATTGGACTACCCACCCATTTTAAGAAAAATAATATTCCAACAACAATACTAATAGTTTGTCTTGGACCTTATATGAGATTAAGAAATGCACCCTATACACAAAATGATAGTTCACCACCCCCATGTCTTCCTACATCAATCACGTGTGTTCAAACAATATATTAATATTCATTATTTGAATGCTCGACATATTGTCCGCCCCGCATGTCTTCCTACATCAATCCAATGTGAATATTTTGGTATTAATATCATTTCCTGGCTTACTTATTTTTATATTCGGACGTGTATCGTGATCTTTCCACGCTCCTACATGAAGAAATTTAAACAAATGACAAACCATAAAGCAAACTAAAACACTAATCATAAAATGGCAAAAAAATTCAAAGTATGTAACTACAAAATGGCAAAATTTTCGTTCTCCGACAAAACAAAGTGTAATTTTAAACAAATTGGCCATAATATCATTTATTTATAGGATTATCCACAATGTTTGACAAATAATAAATAGTCCAACATTAATGAACATAAAAAATAATATGGTCCATTCCAACTACAATGATAAAGTTTACGACCTCCTCAAGTTTGAGAAACTAATGCATATGTAAACACATCAAAGATATGTTAACAAATAAAATTTTGTATTGAAAAAAAGTGTTGTTGTTAACAAATAAGATGATGCTGCAGAACATGTTTGAGAGGGCCTGCTCAAACCATCTAATGATGCCTGATGTTGTTCCTTTTATGTAGGCCCTCTGCTCTGCTGTTGTTCATTCACGTATTGTCGGATTGATACATCTAGGTTTTCTTGGCCTATTTTAAATATCCTCATAACTTGACCCTTTGTGAAGATTGTCCTATTCAGTTTGAAGATTGTCTCTATCATCTTACTTAAAGGCTTCATGTCTTGGATGCTTTTAAACAAGCTTGGATCAGACCCCCTTTTTTTCATTGTTGTCTCTATTTCTTTATTTATATTTGTATCCATTATTGATACTTTTTTGCATTAGTTTGGCTCTCTAAGTCTTCTGTTAAAAAAATATCTGAAATCCAAACACGCAGTAAATATATTGTACATGAATAAGTGGAAATTATACACGAATAAGTGAAATAATAACATCATATAGTGCCTACCATGAATGATACTAAATAAAACTTTCCAGAAAATATCAGTTAGAAGTGGTCGGGGTGCCCTGCACAAAACCATTTACCATTTTAAAATCCATAAGGGTAACCATATCCAATGTAATATCAACATGAATGAATTTGAAAATCGTTAATTTCCGTTATCAAGAATGTAAAACATAACATTGCGTGAGCAAGAGAATCATCATAACTTGTTATATTGTCGTGCCTACAACCAATTATCATGAAACTTGGTCCTCTACATTCTCACCCTCCTAACATTTTAAAGAAACTTGGTCCTCTACGTGTGGCTTTTATTCTTGGACAATTAGATCATCTTCTCTAACTTTGGGCTTTGATTTGTCATATTTTATGATTGATCTCAAATAGAATGCTCCTCTTCTATAGACTTATAACTTTATTTTTCCTTTTGCATTTTTGGTTGATATTCTTCAACAATTTGGTCATCTCCTAGAGGTTCTAAGCTTCGATTCGCCACCTTCATTTCTAGGTGATCTTCTTGAACAACTTGGTCCTATTCTAGAGGCTTTAAGATTTGGAACATGGAAGAGTTAGGATAATAAAACTATATATAGAATAGTAACAAATGCAAAATGTAAATGAACTTTTAGCACTGCAAATGAAATATATATACAGCATGTGTCGTATTGTCATTTAGTATCGTGGAAAAAGGAATACAAAAGCTTAAAATTTGACCAATTTAATCGCATGTAATTGCTCGAGTAAAACATGAACCTACATACAACAGCAATGCAAAAAAACATGTTTATAATAGTGAAACATGAACCTACATACAACAACAATGCAGAAAACATGTTTTTCAAATATAACACATGGATACCAAATATATGTACATAGTCAACAATTTAACTCATTCCTCGAGTTTGATACCAAATCTGTGTAGTGGATACTTTAATATAAATTTTTATGCGGTTTGTCAATTTATAGGATACATATCTAATAGAAAACTTAATAAAAAAAATATTTCAGCAATTCAGTACATCTGTGCAATATATTTGAAATTTCAAGATGCGTCCAATAATAGCAATCGAAAAAAATTAATTTGAAAACCAAAATAAACACAGATGAAGGAAGTGATATAAGACCAGTATTAAACGAACATACGAACATATTCTCAAATAATAAAATCAACTCATCAAGGGAAACAACATAGAGAGTAACACACAAAATGGAAGATTGGATACCTCCACGGAGGCGATGTGGACCTTCGCTCGACGCCGGCCTGCGATGAAGGCTGTAGGGGCGGTGATGGTCTAAACGCTGGTTATCAATGAAGACTATGCTTTGTATTTGTAGAAGGGTGTTTCAAGCTTCACCACTATATTTGTGGGTGAGGGTCCATCAAAGACCCCCCCCTTCAGCTTACAGAAAATATGAGGTTGAGGAACCTCCAGGGTCCCTCCACCGCAGAAGTGCCATATTAGAGAAGAAACCCCCAAGGTGCCTCCACCACAGAAGTGCCATATGGGAGAAGGAACCCCCAGGGTCCCTCCACCGTAGAAGTTCCATATTAGACAAGGAACCCCTAGGGTCCCTTCATCGCAGAAGTACCATATTGGAGAAGGAACCCCTAGGGTCCCTCCACCACATAAATAACATATGAGAAGTGCCACGTAAGTGCCACTGCAGAAGTCCAATTTGAGAAGGGCCACCATAAGGTTCATTGCAGAAATGACATTTGAGAAGTTCCCCGCGAGGGCCACTACAGAAATGACATTTGAGAAGTGCCCCGTAGGGGCCACTACAGAAGTCCAAGTTGAGAAGGGCCTCTGTAAGGATCACTGCAGAAATGATATTTTAGAAGTGCCCCGTAAGGGCCACTGCAGAAGTCCAAGTTGAGAAGGGCCACTACAAGGTTCACTGTAGAAATAACATCTGAGAAGTTCCCCGCAAGGGCCACTGTAGAAGTTCAATTTGAGAAGGGCCACCGCAAGGATCACTGCAGAAATGACATTTGAGAAGTGACTCGCGAGGGCCACTGTAGAAATGACATTTGAGAAGTGCCCCGCAAGGTCCACTGCATAAGTACAAGTTGAGAAGGGCCTCCGTAAGGGTCACTGTAGAAATGATATTTGAGAAGTGCCCCGCAAGGGCCACTGCAGAAGTTCAAGTTGAGAAGGGCCACCGCAAGGGTTACTGCAGAAATGACATATGAGAAGTGCCCCACAAATGCCACTACAAAATTCTAAGTTGAGAAGGGCCACCACAAGGAAAACTGCATAAATGGCATCTGAGAAGTGACCCACAAGGGTCACTGTAGAAGTCCAAGTTGAGAAGGGCCACCACAAGGGTCACTGCAGAAACTCAAGCTCAGAAGGGCCACTGCAGAAGTCCAAGTTTGATAAGAGCCACCGTAAGGGTCATCGTATAAATGACATTTGGGAAGGGCCACCATAAGGGTCACTACAGAAACTCAAGTCGAGAAGGGCCACTGCAAGGGTCACTACAGAAGTCCAAGTTGAGAAGGGCCATCGCAAGGGTCACTGCAAAAACTCAAGTTGAAAATGGCCACTGCAAGGGTCATCGCAGAAGTCCAAATTGAGAAGGACCACCGCAAGGGTCCCTGCAGAAACTAAAATTGAGATGAGTCACCACAAGGGTCCCCGCAGAAGCCAAAGTTGAGAGGGACTCTGCAAGGGTCCCCGTAGAAATGGCATTTGAGAAGGAACCCCCCAAGGCTTCCTCAACAGTAAAAATGATGTTTGAGAAGGAACCCCCTACTAGGGTTCCTCAACAGTAGAAAATTACTTGGGAGGAGGGACCCACAAGGTCATCCCTCCTCATCTCCCAAAAAACTAAGTTAGGATGATGGGGTGTCTACCATAAGCAACCCCTCGTCATGAAAAAAGAACAGAAGTACTAACACTTATTTTCTTGTACAGGTTGTCTAATTTAGCAAGTAGGGCTCAAGTAGGCTAGTTGGGACCTCCTCGGAGTTCTGGATTAGCGAATGAGGGACAAGGTATATTGAGAAAGATCAACCACTTAGCACTATAGGATTGAGAGAATACTAGTAGGAAGACCCAGAAGTCACTCAAGACTACACACACTTCACACTTGGTCACAAGTGAAGTGAGCAGCCAAAGAGCTGGCTACTTAGAAGGAATAAAATCTTTATAAAAATGACTTTTCTAGAAAAGGTGGTCCTCAAGGTTCCTCTCAAGAAAAGAAATGATTTTAGAAGAGAGTGGTCCTTAAGGCCCCCTCTCTCAAGATTTTCAAAATTGCACCACAAGTTACCGTTTCAAAAGATAATTACTAAATCAGATATCTTGTCTTCATTAGGAGACATATGTGCTTTTTGACTTTGGTTGGCGCCAGGTGGCACTTGCAGGAGGGGACAGGCAGGGATGCCTGCAGGTAGGACAAATGGTACACTTCAGACATTATTTCCCACCAACCCTCTCAATTTTGGCACCCAAAAATGCCAACTCAGCCCTGATGCCCAAGTGTAAATAGACCTCTGGGCAAGTTCAATACAGACACAATTGAAATTGCACTGTTACTCTACCAAAATCACAGACGCGACTAAGAATTTGTCTCAAAAGTGTGTTCTATCTAGGCTCAAGTGCAAGCCTGTCGCGTTAGTAATAATCCGACAAGTGGGGATCGTCTCCACAAGGATCACAAATTGGCAATTGGGAATTATGTAGGAAAATTTATTTAACCTTCAAATGGTTTCTCAAAAGAAAAGAAAAGATGATTGAAGGTTTGAAATTTCCAATTGGTGAAGAAAAAATAAACTACGTGCACAAAAACACTAAGAATTGTAAGAAATTAGATATGAATATGAGAGAAAATAGGGTGGAGTACAATCCCTCAAACCTTAGTAAATTACCATATAGAATACTAGAATTGTAAATTGAAATTTTGACTAAATCCGGTCTTTATAGATCCTAAGCATTACATATATGAGGGAACTAACCCGCATCATATGAAATCAAAAGTAAATATAAAGCGGTGAATGGACAATTACACTTATATAGTGTTCTTAAACATCCCAAGTACCTAGGGCAAGAGAGATTAAAAGATCGGCTATGTTCTTATAATTTTCACACACGATTCGGTCAATATTTAATTTACTCTCTATTTTCTACATGGGTAATTTACGTCGGAATGAGTTCATGTACCCCAACCCTTGAAAATTTAGCTAAACATGGTTTTGTGAGAAAACAAATTCATAATAATACATGGAATTAGGTATCTAATAAACATTGTAAAAACAAACATTACAAAACAAGTGATAATTTAATTGAAAATAGAATTGAGATAAAATGAGAGAATTGAATTTTATACTTGGATTGAAAAATTGATACATGAAATCTGCACTAGGGAAAAGAGATGAACTTGAATCCAGAATACTCCTTGTTCCTCAAACTTACAAACTAGGGTTTTTCTAAAAATATGAAATTGTCTACCTAAAGAAAAACTAAAAAGGCTCTCTAAAATTTGACTCTCTTTTAAAGGATGTAGGGATTGGCCTTTTATAAAACCAACTAGCACGAATTGACAGCTAATATCGATGAGCTGTGCAAGATATTCCAAGATTTTCACCTCTACAGCTCCATAATTAATGCAAGAAATTCGAACAGTCGGACCAGTCCGGATCCCATCGGATCGGTTCTTTTTTATTTCTACCGGACCGATCCGAATGCTATCAGATCGGTTATGTGTTCATCGGTTCGGCATCAATAAGGGGGCTACTAGAATATTGACATTTCGGATCGGTCCGAGATAAACAGGATCGATCCGATTATCTTCAATTTTCACTTTTTCTTTCCATCTTTGACTTGTCATAACTTTTGATCTCGAGCTCCGATTTGATTGTCGTTTCTTCTGATGCTCTTGTGAAATAAGGATCTTTAACTTTCCTTTAGGCTTCAATTCCAAACTCTAGGTGTAAATTTATGCTTTTTCCCTTTGACTTATCTTCCTTTGATCTCTTCCTTTCTTCCGATTTCTTTCTTTATTTTATTGCACTAAACACCTACAAAATCAATAAAAAATACACGAAACTCGGGGTAATCATTAGAAATAGTCAATGGAAATGATATGGGATAAAAACGATTCAATTACGTTGTTCGAGATATCAAAATTACTAACTTAAAGGGTAAATTCATAAGAATTTATGCTTGGTCATATTCTCTCCTTGCTCATTTTGTTAGTGCTGAGTGCCTTGTTCTTTCACTCCCCACTAACAGCCATCATTCTCAGGTGTTTCCCTTGAGAAAATTACTATGTTTTCTATGAAATTTCATCTTCTTGCAGGGAGTGAGTTCAAGCTTGAGTTCCATTGTTACAAGAAGGATAAGTTTAATGAGAAGTTGCACCAGAAGACCTTGAAGACCTTACAGGCAGTGTCCATTGGAGTGGGTCACGCCTCACCCTTTCCAGTTATTCATAGACCCCAGTCTCATTACCCTCTTACATTTGGCGACTCTGCTGGGGAGGTATCCTCACTTTCATGAACAAAGAAGGGTATATTGTTTCTAAGCAGCTGGTCTTTGAAAACACTCATGCTGAAAATGGAGTTCAGAGTGATCAGACCACCCAAGAGGAGGTGGTAATGATAGGAGCTAAAACACATATTCCATAAGAAGGACAGACTAGTACAACAATATTTTCTCCATTGACAACAACAACCCCCTCTGGAGGGGTCACCGCTATAGCACCAATAATAGTCTCAAATCAATCATAAAGATGTAAGCGGCACCCCTAAGATGGTCGAATAAGTCATTGATTTGAGGAAACAAATATTTATTCCATATCGTGTCTTTATTGAACTACCAAAAATCCACACACAAGCATATATATCTATCCATTTTCTTTACAAACAACATTAGGGCACCCCAAGGCAAGGTAATCCTACGAATAAATCCATACACCAAAAGCTGCTCGGCCTAGTCTCGTAGCTCCCTCATCTCCATAGAAGCCATACGATAAGGCGCCAGAGCTATTGACCTAGTGATCGATTCTAAACCAATGATGAACTCTATCTCACAGCTAGGTGGCAATCCCAGTATCTCCTGAAACACGTCTGTGAACTCACATACAATCGTTATCGAGTCTAGGGAAATCATTACCCTTTTAGATGTCTCCTCATCTATATAGTATAAATGAGTGGATGATCCATCTTCAGGACGAGGTATCTCCACTAAGAACATCTCCTGTCATAGTATCACAATCACTATGCTCCTACTATAACAGTCAATCATGGCCCTACACGCTGCTAGCGAATCCATGCTAATAATGGCATCATACTCTGACATATCTAATACGAGCATATCGACGGGCAAAATAAATCTCCCAATATATATACTCACACCCCGACAAATAAAGAATATAAGTGTCCTGCTACCCAGAGTCTACAAATTGGATTGTATTATCAGTCATGTCTAACAACACTGTAACTCATGCAAATCTAGTGGCTATGAATGAGTATGAAGCCCCCGTGTCAAATAAAATGCAACCCAAAGTCCCATGTATAAAAAATATACCCTCAACTATAGGTGGAGTCTGCACAATTGTGTCCCGGTGGACATTATATACACGCCCGTACTGTAACTGCCTCTGCAGAGGTAGGACTGCTGGGATGACTAGTACTGCTGGAAATGATGGTATGAGTGATGGTACTGGGAGGAAGACGACGGAAATAGGCCTCTAGGGCTCCTGGCGAGCACCTTACTGCTACGGAACTCTACCCTTCTCAGGGCAATCCTATCGCTTATGACCATTCTTGCCATATATAAAACACCTGCATGTGAAGTTTCCTCCCCTCTGGGCCTGCTGGCCACTACCATCTCTCCCCTGGACCGACTGAAAACGCTGTTGGCCCCGCTAGCCCTGTTGACCCTGATGGCTATACCTAAATCCACCCTATCTTTTCTTGTAATCTCCCAAACTAAATCGCTTAGCAACATCCTCCTTATGGGAACCCGTCTCACTCTTCCTCGGCTGACTCTCACTCGCTTATGCCCCACTAGCACTGCTATTGTAATGACCCGAAATATATTTTATTAGTTAAATGAGTTCAGATGACTCGACATATTATTTTAAAGCCAAGTATCAAGTTTCGTAAATTTTATGTGTAGGTATTTTATTTAGTACTTTTATTATTTTAGTCAAATCCTAACGCGACATCATCGGTAAGATTCGAATATAAACTTCGAGTGGTTATTTCATAGTTAATCAAAGGCTTAGTTAAAATGATTATACGTACAAAAAAAATTGGTTAAAAGAAGAATAACCCTAAAACAAACTCCAAACCTAATATATAAAGGAAAATAAACCCTTTTCTTTTCATTTCTAACTAATGCGACAACAAAACCCCCGATTTTCTCTCTCACAGAAACATTCACAAACCAAAAACCCAAAACTCGATCTCCCCAAACCCCGTCGTCGCGTCTTGCACTTCCCTTTAATCCCTCACTGACAACTTCTCCCCTTCTTCCCAATCAAGTCGCCAACCAGGTCGGACCTCCTTCTTCATCCATTTCTTTTTTTATCAATATTATTTTCGGCCATGGATCTAAACAATCTTAAAAGCTTTATATATATATATAATAAGTTACAAAACTTATATATGTCATAAGATTCAACCATGACATCACAAAATGATTTTTTTTGCCACTCTCTATTTTATCCTTAACAATTTTGAATTTCCCCTCTTTTTATACACTCTAATTTGTTTCTTCATTTTTTTCAAAATTTAAAAATAAGGGTACAAGCGTATTATAAAATTTTGGTCTCCCACGACTCAAACAAATTCTCATTCTCTCCCATTCATTTTACTATTGATCTTCTTATGTCTACTTATCAAAATAATTAAAGGCCCTACAACTTGCCACGTGTATAATCTAACGATTGTAAATTCTTTGATATTAGGAAGACTCTTTGGTCAAATAAGTCATTTGTCCCTTACAATGCAAGGCTCGAGGTAATCTATTTCATAACAGAATGCAAGGCTTGAGACACTCAATATTTCTCCCTTATCTTTGAAACCCACCACATATGTTTATTTTTAACCAAACCTCCCTCTCTCTCTCTTTGAGATCCTCACCATTGACTCTCCCCCTCGGCCTCCCTCACCCTCCGAGCTCCACGGTTGTCCGCCCCCATTGACCCCGTCATTTCTCACAACTGTTCGCCTCCCTACAACGATTGAGTATTTATTCAGGGTTTCTATGTTTGATTTTCAGATCTTGAATTTTTTTGGGGTTTTCCCTTATATATATATATATATATATATATGTATATAAGGGTTTCTATGGCCTAAATCTTGAAGTTTTGAGATCTTTACCCTCTCCTATTTGTGTCTGAATTTTTTGAGTAATATGATTCACGAATGTTTCTGTAAGAAGATTTGCACTGAATTTAGAGGTAAACAGGTAAGATCATCGATTTTTTTTATTATTTTAAGTGTTTCGGGTTCATTTCTTTGTTCGATTTTAGCGATTTTTGTAAGAAATAAAATGTTTAGTTTATGACCTGCGTTCTTATTTTTCCTGGTAGTTTCACTTAGTTTTTTGTGGCTTTTTATTTATTTATTTTTGTGTCAGGGAGTTTCAAGGTGTATATATAGTTCTTTTTCAGAAATGGGTTCAAGAGATTTCTTTAAATTTATAAATTTTACTAATACTGTTTTTTTTCCCAGAGGGGATGCGTTTCATAGGTGTGAAGAAGAGTTTGTTTTCAATATAAGTTTAGTATTTGAATCTTGAGTTTTTCATACACGAGTTGGGGATGTAGAAAGTTGTGTCTTACATTTTATTCTCCTGTTGTTTATATTTATTTTTTTCTCATATTCTATTTAGTTTATTTTTTTAGTTGAAATTTCTGTGTTCTGGGCAGGTGATGGATCGTGGAGGAGAATGTATGTACGTCACTTAATTTTTGTTGTTCTAGGCAGGTGACAAACTTTTGTTGTTCTGGGCAGGTGATGAACTTTTGTTGTTCTAGGCAGGTGATGGAATCGTGACATGCCAATAAGCTAATGAGTTTCCATGTATGATGTTCTTAAAACAAAAAGGGTACCCACTTTTGGAACCATTTTTAGTATATCTATTTAACCTTTTTTCCCATTTACACCACTTGAGTTTTCTTTTCTATTCATTTTTTTACCACAAAACAAAACTTTTTTTTAGTTCTTAAATCATTTTAAAAATTACTTTTCATTTTTTTAAAAATAAAACAGAAATAAAACAATAGTTCGGATACAACTTTAGTTCATATGAATGCTAGAATTCAATGTATCCTACCAAATGTATTGCATTTTTTAGTCGATGCAAAAATAATATTATTTGTTAATAAGTTGTTTCATTTGCCTTTTATTTTTTAAAAAACGAAATTATGGACCGAGCAATTGACAGAAAACTGTGAAATCATGACATTATATAATTGTTATATTCATACTTTATATTTCATACCTCGGTTCAATACAAATTGTGACATGGATCAAACATTTAAGACCTGCCTTCGTTGGCAAGGTATAGACTATGTGGTAGGGGTGACAATTCGGGTTAACGAGTCGTGTTTTGAGCCGACACGACACGACAAGGTTTTTTTAGGCACGAACACGACACGACACGAATTTGAATTTTTTTAGTTGAAATGAACATGCCACGAATAAAAAATAACACAACACGACACACCACGAATACAAGACACGAACACGACATAATTCAGACACGAACACGACACGACTTCGTGTAAAAAAACACGACACGTACACGACACAAGAACGACATATCATATCAATTTCGGGTCAATTATGCATCGTTCCGTGTCGTTTTTTCGTGTCGTATTTAAAATTGTTCCCCTTACTATGTGGTAATGAACTTTCTTTAATTTTCACTTTTAAGTAATTTTTTACAAATCATTTTATAGAAAAAACTAAAAAAAAAAGTTTAATAATTTTACAAAACACTCTATAAAACATAAAAAAATAGTCTTTAAGAAACATTTTACAAAATGTTATAAAAAAAATTTCATAAAAAAGTTTCGTTTTATTTATTAAAAATGCTTCAGACTTTTTCTTTGTAAAAAACCAAGCACTTTTAACTTTTCTTTTAAAAAGATATAGAAAAAACAGTGTTCCATTCCATCCTTGCGCGTTAGTATTCCTCTTATATATATATATATATATATATATATATATATATATATATATATATATTGAAAAGTACGTATAAAGAAGAACGTATAAATATAATATCATGATAAGTTTTGTATATGTAAAGTTGATGGAATTTGATAGAGTCAAAAAAATCTGTCTAATGCTGTCAAAATAAGATTTGATAAATCTTCACTGCCAAAGCTGGAAATATTTTGACTAGCGTGCGGACCCTAAGCAATGTACTTGATTTATGACTGGTGATGCAAAATAACAAACGTACTTTATTAACATACATATATGAAAGGTTCTAATTATGATTTTGAAAATAAAAGTTTTAAAGAAATAGAATGTACTTTGTTTATGGCTGGCGCTGGGTTCATGTTGTCTCACTTTCGTGGACGTCTTTCATATTAAAATTTTGCATTTTTGGAGAAGGTGAAATATAAGCCCATGGCTCAATTTTTTTTCTTCAGCCTCGCAAAACTTAAAAGCAAGAAAATTAGCTCATGGTTCGAGGTTAACTTGGAGTCATTGAAATATTTGAGATAGATATTTAGTTTATATTTGACGCGTCTTTTTGAATCACTTGACATATTTGACACATGGCTCAATATTTGACACGTTCTTTTAATTATTGTACCGATTTTTGTCATCTATATAACTATATAAAAATTGTTGACCCAAATGTTCTTGGGATTACACGTGACAATAATAAACACCCAATACGATATAAGATGAAATATTTATTTTTTATTTACGTATTTTGAATCCAATTCAATTAAAAACGGCACAAAGGAAAACAGTTTTTTAACAAAAAACGAGCCGAACCAAAATAAATAGGACATTATTTTTTTATCAATTAAGAAAATACCTAAATAAAAGTTTCGTAACACAATGTTTTTTTTAAATAAAAAATGAGTCCCATCAGAATAAAAATAACACAACACGAG